>BMAU01011363.1:0-600000 GCA_019973935.1 Trichonephila clavipes | reverse complement strand
AAATTAAAATGAATTATTAAGTAAATTTAAATTTATTGCTTTTTATAAAACAAAAATAAATATTTACATCGTTGCCTATTAATTTAATGTTACAGTAGGGCTAATTTTTGTTAATACTATACAAAAAAAAAATACCAAAATATTCTTCTTCAAATAAACCGATTGATAATTATGTTCGTGGAGAAACATCCATACACCTCCAATTTATTTTTAAAGCTTATTTATTGTGGTTGCAATTAAAACATTTCTGTTCAGATCATGTTGAATCTATATCAGATAACATCGCACACAATTATAAGTTTCCTAATTTCATTCTGTTATCGTCATATGACGTCAATGTACGATCTTCTAGCTATTCGTACTGACGTGATTGAAAAACTGTTTGCAAAATCCAATAATCATGTTTAAGGATCTCTTCGAGTGAAATTAGAGCACATTGTATTAACTCTGTACACTTTTTTTAGACAGAGATATGCTTCAATATTAATATTACACCCACTATCCCATTGAAAGCAGCATATTTTGCTAAGTAGTTTAATTCTGTCCGAGTCAATCAATTTTTTCTTATTGATTGATTTTTAACGTCGCAATTCGAAGTATCACGAGGACTAAAAGAGGACTCATTGGGAAATGCAGTCAAGCGTGAAAAGGACACGACACATTTGTTTTCAATTCCTACTATTAGTTCACAATCTCCATATATCTCGAACAAATTTTCAACCGTTAATAAAATACATTTCAAAGCGCTCAGTTGACCTGAAATTGTATAATTACGATTATTTTGGATGACGATACGGTAATTTAATCATAATTAATACAAATTAATTGATTAAAACTAATTATTCAAAGAATTACAGATACAGCCAGGTTGGCATCATTTTTGGCGACTCAGCGACCCTTTAGGCGACTTGTATCAAAACTTCATAAGTTTTTTTTCTCACATTTTAAAGCACTAATTTGAGCTGAAATTTTCTATACACGATTGTTTTAGGTAACAATACGATAGTTTAAATATAATTAATTAAAATTAATCTACTGAAACTAATTATTTAAAAAATTTACGGGTACAATCACGTTGGCATCATTTTTAGCGACTTGGGTCAAAACTTTAAAAGATTTTTTTTCCCTCCCGTTTTAAAGCATTCAGTTGTACTGAAATTTTATATACATGATTGTTTTGGATGACAATACGATACTTTAAGTATATTTAACAAAAAATAATTGCCACTTAATACTGGGATTCTGTCATATGTATGTACATATTTATATTAATTGTAATTATTTGATATAAAAAGTAACTAAAATAAAAAAAATTTCTTTGTTGACCTAAGTAGGAAGTGACTATAAAAAAAGTTTTTTTTAAGATCACTTTTTTTTAATGTAAAAATGCTTTTCAGTGAACTAGAGCTATATTAGAGCCGCATTATAAAGCTGCACGCGATAATACTAATTACGACGGACCACGTAATTTTGAACCATGGTCAAGTGGCTAGGACAACACCTCAGTTTGCATCTTCTCTCCTAACTTCCACACCACACCAATGGAAGGACGTTTGAGTCTCGACAGATTTAACTTGCATCAGCCCCCTCTACGCGGAGGGTCATCAGCGGTACCAGACCCCGAACTCACGACACGAGTCTATGATTTTGACCTCTAGACCAGTGATCCGCAACCCCCGGTCCACGGACCGGTACTGGTCCGTCGATCAAATGGTGCCGGGCCGCCTAAAGAACATTTAACTCTTACCATTTTATTTAAAGTGGTGCATTTCTCTCGGATTTGAGCAACTTTCCACGGAAATCATTTTATATTCCACGTTAAATCACTTTTATTCATTTTTGGTGTAACTATATTTTATTCTGAAGGCATATTTAAATGCAACTAAATTAAAATTGTTGAATCACAACAATCTAAAAAATAAACAATCAACGTGTCCCATCCTCGGCGGGCCGCGGTAAAATTATTAAACGTTGACCGGTCCGCAGCGATAAAAAGGTTGCGGAGCACTGCTCTAGACTATTGACGCAACAAAATGCTTTTCAGGCTTCGTTTCTTACACTGTTATATCGAATAGTTTTTAGTTTTACAATATTATTGAAAAAAAATCTGAGCAGTTGTAGCATATTTCTAAATTTTAGACGTGCAGTGTAGTAATCTAATGTACATCTTTCGAAATATTGCGAATTTATATAAAGTCTGATGTTTTTGTATTTAACAAGTTTAACACGAAAATAAAAAAAAAATGTCAGCAACTCTTGCCACATTCCACTCAAGACTTTATTTACAAAACTAGAATATTCCATCTCCTTATCTATTGCCATCGAAAGTTCCAGAACTTTCCATAGTTAAAATTACAGTTGATTTTTATAAATAAAAGCACGCTCGCGCGAGCATTAATATAAAGCATTAATAAAAGCATTAATATAAAGCACGAGAGAAATAAAGAATTACCATTTGTTACATCCTCCCCCTCTGGTTTCGACGGCGTCCCGACGAGGAACCAGGAGTCTGTGGGACCTTTGGTGGACGGCCGCGTTTACGAAGAGGAATAAGGGGTTTTTACTTTGTCATTATTACAAGGAGTTAAAGCAGAGGTGTGGTAAACACCAAGAGGTTCCCCCGGGTTATCAAGACTAGCAATCTCGTAAGATGATGGTGAGAGATCTTTGTGTTAAAATCATGCAGGGACCGTCTCTGCGTGGCATTAGTTTTGCACCTCTTCCTTGCGCAGCGTTGCTCAGAGGATGTGATGCTACAAAGACATGTTCTCCAGGTTGATATGTTGGAGCAGCTTTTCTCTTTTTATCAGCGTAAAACTTCCTACTATCATGTTGCTTTTCAACCACCTCTCTAATCTGAGTGGAAAACTTAGCGAAATTCTTGAGATAGGGAGTTATCTCTGGCACAAAATTATCATTCTGGATGACGACTCGGATATCATTAACAACTTCACTTGAAGTGCGTAACTCTCTACCAAAATTCAGAAAGGCTGCCGTCTGTCCTGTCGTTTCGCATTTGGCTGTGTTGAGAGCAAAGCGGATGAAGGGTAGCTTCTCTGACCAACAGTCATGCTTGTCTTGGACGAGAATTGCCAGCCGTGGTTTCAGATCTCTATTCTTTCGTTCAACTGGGTTAGCTTGTGGATGGTATACAGGGATCAGGGATTGATGGATGTTTAATAGGTAGCATATTTGTTGCATCACTGCTGACACAAACTAGGTTCCATTGTCACTGATAAAGCGGCGAGGAATGCCATACCTCAGCCTCTCTTCAATCAAGGTAATGGCACATTCTTTAGCTGTGGCATTGGGTAGTGCAAACAGTTCTACCCACTTGGTGGTACAATCCTCAATGATTAGGATCCATCTTTTACCATCTTTACTCTCAGGTAGGGGCCCGAAGAGATCAATGGCCAAGGTTTCAAAACGTTGAGCTGGCACAGGTGTCTGTAATAGCCCGGAAGGCTTCTGATTTGAAGCTTTGTATTTAATGCAGTCAGGACAGTTCTTTACAGGAGACATTCTGTATGGGGGTACAGAGATAGGACTACTTCCCGTATTAATGTGGTGCTCCAAGATATTTGTTGCTTCTCCCCCTGGTTCGAAGACATTTTGGAAGGATTCCAACAGGAGGTTAAGTTTCTCCTTCTGGGCACACACAGAGGTCAAACTTTCACCTTCCCCTTCTCTTAATTGGCAGCTGTTGCTGGACATCTTCTCAACTATGGACGGGGGGTCCAATTCTTCACCAAATGGATACTTGTGGGTAGGATTGTCCCAGAAGTACCAACAAGTATTCTTCACATCTAGAACTAAACCAGCAGACCTAAGGAAATCTGTTCCTAGAAGTGTTCTATTTTCCTTTGCCTTTGGGAGAATTATGAATTTGGTCAAGACTGATCTCCCCTCAATTTCCACCATTACTTGGGTCGTGGGGGCCTCACCTGTGGTGAGGCAGATGTTGACCATCTGCTAAGCTCATTACTAATGTGGTTTCCTGGAAAAGGAGTCCCTTATCCTTAAATATCTGGAACATCCTTTCCCCAGCAATTGAATGTGAAGATCCTGTGTCTGCACATACACGTCCCTTTATTCCACAGAAAGTTATGTCGATTAGGGTCAATCGAGGGCTTCTGGTCTGAGCTGTGTAAGCATTGATGTGATTCGTTGCTACGTCTGTTCTTTGTGAGGCGTTGAGGTTGCAGGTGGGGCACCTAGATTTTATCACTCCTTGTTTCCCACAGCCATAGCATCTGAGAGGGGATCTCTCATTTGGTACCTGATGGGAATATTCTCTTTTGGGAGGGCGTTCAGGTTTCCTGAATGTACCTGTCTTCCATCATTTATGGTTTCACTTGCCTTCACGTGTCTGCTAGGTCCACTGGGTAGGGAACGTTGGATGTTGTCAAAAGCTTCCAGCTTATCTGCTAACATTTCTGGGGAGATAAGTTCTTCCCAGCTATCCAGGTAATATTCCTTACACTCTGGAGAGCATCTCTTTTTCATTTGATCGGCAATCATCAAATTCTTCATTCCGTCAAATGAATCAATTTTACGCTCATTGAGCCAACCTTCAAAATATGCTCGGATTTCAAAATAATAATCCTTCCACGTCCCATTTGGGCTTTTTCTGTGACGTGAAAACAGCTCCCAGAATTTTTTTGCGGTTAATTTGAACCGTTGCAGAAGCATTCCTCGAATGTGAGAGTAATCCCTGCATTTCTCCTGAGGCTCACGGGCAATGAGGGAGGTTACATCACTAGGTAGGGCACCAATGAGATAGGGGTACCCACAGATCTTCACCAAGATCCAATAGCTTCATTTACCGTTCGAATAAGGTGAGGAACAGGTCCATGTTATCAACTTCAGGATTGAATGTTGGTAGCAATTTTTTTAATTCAATTTTTGTTTGGGGGTAAGGTTTGTGGACCTACGACTCTTTGAGTCTCATTTTGCAGTCGTATTTTCTGCAGCTCAAATTCACGCAGTGTTTCCTCTTTTTGTTTGTTTTCCTCGTCTATCCTATTTGAAGATACATTTCACAAATTCAGAGTCTTCCTTATAAGCATCATTTGTTAAAATTTTTGACCTTAATTCAATTATTTTTAACTCTTCCCCATTCGACTCACATTCACCTAACTCAATAGCAAGCTTAATGAGATCACCTTTTTTCCCTTTTCCCAGAAATGACATGACTGAGAAATTTAAGAGTTGCAAATAAATAAAATAAATAACTAAGGTCCAGGCCTTATTGTCCACCAAAGCTCTTACAGATATGGGAATGCACTTTAAAATATGGCTAGCTTTAAAATCTTATAAATTATTATGCACTTCAAAATACAATTAAAATGGGTAAATAAATTAATAACATATTCAAAATACCAACAAGGAACATAAATTCAAATAATAAAATAATATAAAGAAAATTTAGGAATCATCAGTTGTAATGATACAAAAATTCAATGCAATGAAATTACTAAACAAAACTAAAATAATCAGGCATGTAATGCTACCTAAATTCAATAGGAAATCAGTAAAATATCAAGCAAAATAGTAATTATTAATGTGCAATTCACAAAATATTAATCAGGAAACGTTATCTCACAAGAAATAAATTAATATACAGCAAAATTAAGAATTATCATTGCCTAAGAATACCAAGAAATCAATGAAATAAAATAAAATTATCCCTAGCACTAACACACTATAGCAGGGTTGCTATCACTTGTATATGAAAAATGCACAAAACACTATTGCAAAAACTTTTAACAGGAAATAGATGTTCTTTTTTTCTTTTCTTCAGACAATTGAAGTCAGGATGTGATTCACTTTCTCTCTCGATTTCCAGGGATTTTCTCTTGCTTTAGAAGGATTGCGGCGCAATACCAGTAATTTTTTCCGGGACAGTAAGGTTTACAGAGCCGGTTAAATTTTCATTTTTCTGCGGTGTTTCGTCTCAGCGGCGGTTTCTGTTTCTACGGGGTCGTAGTTCTTTGGCCCCACGTTGGGCGCCAGTTTTAACACGAAAATAAAAAAAAATGTCAGCAACTCTTGCCACATTCCACTCAAGACTTTATTTACAAAACTAGAATATTCCATCTCCTTATCTATTGCCATCGAAAGTTCCAGAACTTTCCATAATTAAAATTACAGTTAATTTTTATAAATAAAAGCACGCGCACGCGTGAGCATTAATATAAAGCATTAATATAAAGTACGAGAGAAATAAAGAATTACCATTTGTTACACAAGTAAAATAAAAAAAAAAATTTAAGTCAATTCCTACTTAGATCAACAGAGTATATTTTTATTTTACCTACTTTTGATTAAATAGTTGCAATTAACATAAATATGTATATACATATGACAGAATGACAACGTTAAGTGGTAATTAATTTTTATTAATTATCATTAAAGTATCGTATTGTCATCCAAAACAATCGTGTATATGAAATTTCAGTTCAACTGAATGCTTTAAAACGTGAGAAAAAAACCTTTTCAAGTTTTGACACAAATCGCCAAAAGGGTCGCTAAGTCACCAACTTGGCTGTATTTGCAATTCTTTAAATAATTAGTTTTAATCAGTTAATTTTTATTAATTATAATTAAATTATTGTATTGCCATCCAAAATAATCATGTATTTTAAATTTCAGCTCAATTGAGCGCTTTAAAATGTATTTTATTAACGTGATTGAAAATTCCACCAAGATAAATAAATATATAGAGAGTGTGAGTTAATAGTAGGAACTGAAAAATATGTTCTGAATTTAGATGGGAGAGTCTCTTTGGTGTTAGGCAAATATAGCCTTAATTTGAAGCAAAAATAAGTTTGTCATTTTCTTTGCAAAGAAATGTTTTCATTGTGATTTACATTACTTACGGCTATCAGCAATTGAAGTGAAAGTTTCATAAAGGGCGGCAAACAATATCAGATTTCCATGACAATGTCCATTCACACGTCTCCCTAGAGATCCAGATGAATTTTAGAAAATTAAGTTGGAAAGTGTTGGAACATCCACCGTACAGTCCAAATTTGTCACCCTCAAACCATTCACCCTTTTTTCCACTTAAGACAGCAATACTTTTCCATTCAGACGATGAAATGTAGGAAGCTATGCAGGATTTTCTCAAGAACCAGCCACGATCTTACTACAGCAAAGGCATAGATCTAGTACCTTTGTTACAATGTTCATGGCGATTTCTTTTTCTTTTCAATAAAGGTATTTTTTTTTATTCAACTTGGTCCACTTTTCATCTGGGCAACTTTTATTAGTACATTAAACTTATAAAATAGAAATTTATTTGTATAATTTCTTTTTGAAAATTAATTTGCATACGTATTTTTTTGTATTTCTTTACCTAATGAGGAGAAAAAAACAGATTTTTTTTAGAACTGTTATTTGCATTGCTTGTTTAATTTCTATTTTGAAAAGTTTTAATTCACGATTAATGTTACATACATAAATGTTGACATATTATTTAAAAAATAGGAAAATTATGCTCTTAAATATCATCGCATTTTTGAAAGACAGATGTCCCGGCATTTTTAATTGTCTCTAACTTCCAAAATTTTTTACCATTTTCCAGTTGGGATAATATAATGTTGGATTATGAGATACATAGAGAGGAAATATTTACTTGCTGATAAAAATGTATTTCCCCCGCTTTCAATCACAGTTTTATCTTTGAATTATTTCTTAAAGAAATATGAAAATAAATGTTTCTCTTAAAAAGAAAACTTTTATTGTTCCTTATAACAACAATAAAATATTCATTATTTCCGGGATATCTTAACATTCCTAAGTGTTAATTTAAGAGTATGTGACGGGGCTTTATCGTGCCTTCTAATTAAACCCTCTTGGGAAATCTTTGGGGCCAGAATGGCAATTCTTTCCAACCAACTTAAGAAGAGAACGTGATTATGCAGATTAGGAATGTGTATATATTGGAGCTTTAGTATTCGAGTGGAGGTTCTAAGAGATTCGAAGAGAGGCTCTATGAGAAGGTCTCATAGTGCTATCGAGGTTCTAAGAGGAGAAAGTTCTAGGAAGAGTTAGGGGAGCTATGAGTGTTAAGTGAAGTTCTAAGAAGGAGAGTTCAAAGTGAGTTCGAAGCCCGAAGGTTATCCATTTACCGGATCAAGTATTATATTGACGATATAAGGACTGGTAGTTGTTCGCCGTGAATCAGCGGTATGATAGATTATATTAAACTTTAATACTAGAGCGGATTCTAGTAAGTTAGGAAATCATCTATAAATATAGATTCGGTGGTTTATTGCACTATTTGTTAGAATTATAGTTTAAATCATATCACTCCTGATCATAAGCCTCCTAGACTTGCGTTGTTTTGCTGAATATAAATTGAGATATAATATATATAAACTAATTTTAGTATGGAATCTCTGAGTGGTCAGTCTTTTATCCCCTTAAACTTTGGTCACGTGGATGATGAAGAGATGATACCCACAACTCGTGGGCTATCACAAGTTTTTGGGATAATATTATAATTTTCATATCAATAGCTAGAGAAAGGAAAAATATTAAACTCGAATTGAGAACTTTGTTTTCCAAATCATCTCATTTAGAAAATTTTAGATTTTTTTTAAAGATAAGACAGAAATTTTGATGGATAAGTTTTTATAATAAACTACAAAAGAGTGCTCGATTGAATTCTATAGTCTTCGATGAGGCATACTTTTAAGCAAAATTTGGGTTTGTCAACCATTTTTATTTAATGTAATAGTTCAGGAATTGAAATAATCAAAGTAGTAAATTATTGAACAAAATGTTTTTGTCGTATATTGATTGAAAATAACAAACATGTAGTTTTTATTTTTTCAATATATTAACTGAATTTTAAACCAATAAAAAAGTTTTTTTTTTAAAATCCATCTTGACATTTGCTGACGCTTTCCAGACATTCATGCTCCAGAGGAGTCCTATGTGGATGAACCTTGTTATTTCCAGTTAATTAAATAAGAATTAACTACATTAACTGAAAAAGTTAACATACGACTTCAAGATTTTGTCCCTTTACTTCAAGCAACCTTTATTAAAATCTATGGAATCTGTGAATCCTGATCGTTTAACCTTGGGGCTGCTATTTCAAACAAGTATTTCTTAAATAATAAAGTGAAATTTTACCACTTATTAAAAATAAAATGCTTATGTTTCTGAAGTGATTTATACAGATAAAATCCTATAAGTGACACACACACACACACACACACACACACACACACACACACACACACACACACACACACACACACACACACACACACACACACACACACACACACACACACACACACACACACACACACACACACACACACACACACACACACACACACACACACACACACACACACACACACACACACACAAAGTTCAAGAATCATTTATTTGAAAGGCCCATTAAATGAACAAAATCATCCAAAACTAGAAAAGGAAGCTAAACACTTATGATGTCGGTTATTGCACCATGATTAAATATATTATAAATGAAATAAAATAAATTTAAATTAAATCTATTTCAGAAGGCGAAAATATTAAAAGCCTTTATTCCACTGCTCACTCCGTTATTATGTTGCATTTTTTCTTAGCTGGTTTTACAGTTCTGAAGTAACTCAGTTCAGTTCAGCCAACGCCTGTTACAACAAATTTTAATTATTTTTTGATAATTGATTCAAAAGATCATTTTAAACGGTCGAATCAAAATAGTAGTTGATTTTAAAATGTGGTTTTGAGTATTGAACTGAATATAACAAGATAACAAAAGGCATGGTTTCCTCAGATTTATATATGTGGCAATGAAAAAAGAAAAGTTCGTAAAATTTCCGTGAGTATTTTTCGTAGGCGAAACAATATGTGTGGAATATTTTACATCTATTTAAAGAAATAAATCAGATTATTTTAATCATATAAGATCAGAATTTTTAAATAAATAAGAATCTTTAAGGCTTATTATTATTACATAAGCAAAACATTTTTTCTAATTGCATCATAAGCAAAGCCAGTTTATTCAATGATTCATTCAATCGACACATAAATTTTTGCACAGTAACGGGTCCTTCTGAACACATCTTTACAAAAAATTGTTTCTCTACCTGCTTACTGACGAAAAGTTAAAAATAAAAATTTGTTCCAATGTTTTACCTTCGGAGTGACCAAACAAAAGTTCTTGACTTAAATTTTAGTATAATTTATACTATTTTTTCTGAAGCATTATACAGGCCTTAATCATCTGTTAGATTGATAAAGGAGATTGTTCATAAGAGATGGCAACACAACATTGTCCAAATATGGATGGAATCTTGTATCATTCTAACAGAAGTATAATTTATTCCAGTAAAAACGCAGAAATATTATTCTGTTGACTTTTTATTTAAATTTCTCTTCAGATATGCTGTCAAATTTTATTGAAAATAATTTATCTTTCTAATCATGTTGGCCGCAGAAGCTGCTGACGTTTTAATCAAGAAGGGTAAACGGGCCACAGCAGCATATATTCAAGGAGTTTGTACTTCTCAAAGTAATTCAGATATAACAAATGAAGTATTTGACTCAATATTAAATCCTTTGGTACCTATCAATGATTGGGATTCCATAGATTGGTGCAAATGGCTCTTAGCAGGTGGAAGAACTCCTGAAGACTATACTCAAACAGGTGAAATATATTTATTGTGCTATTTGTAATTTAAACTTATTTAATAATCTAATTTTCACAAAATTTATTACTACATTAATGGTAGCATTAATTAAAATTGTTTACATACGTGAATATTTGTGCAATGCGAATGATTAATTTTTTTGAATGTTACTTTTGGAATACGGATAGTGTTATGTATATCTGATTTTGTACAGCCTCACTAATTAACATTACTATATTTTTACTGTTTTATTTTTTGATGCATTTATTTTATTAGAGTTTCTACTTATAAACAAAAAATTATTAGAAATGCCGAACAGGTTCATTTGTAGAGACATTTTAGGCATTAACCCAAAAACAAAACTTGGATATTTGTCATTTTTGTTTTTTGGTAAAATAAACATTTTTGATGTAATCCATAAATTTTTATTAATTATGAAAACATCAAATAACTGATTACAACTTTAGATGAAACTTTTTTGTGTATAAGTTATTTGTCATGGAATAATGACTCAATATTTATTCTATTTTTTTCAAATTGAAATCCTGAAATGTATCATATTATATAAAACAAACACATGTTACTGTGCATGGCACCTTTCCTACAAATAAATACCCTTTATTTTTTCCGAAATGTGTATATGTGTTAAAGTATTTTAATTCATCCCGTAAGAACTTTAAAGATTTTTAAATGAATTATATATTGAAAATAATCGTTATTCCTCAGGTAAGGTTTTTAAATCATATGTATTTATATGAACCTTCATTAAATATCTTTTTCCTTCTTTAGTTCAAAAGTATGACAATGCTACTACCTGTGGACTTGTATGGACTGCTAATTTTGTTGCTTATCGATGTCGTACCTGTGGGATATCTCCTTGTATGTCTTTATGTTCTGAGTGCTTCCAAAGGGGAGACCACAAAGGTCATGACTTCAACATGTTTCGCAGTCAAGCTGGTGGTGCATGCGATTGTGGAGATAAAAGTGTTATGAAAGAATCCGGGTAAAAAGAATTTGAATCTAAATTATTGATTTGCATTATTTTTAAAGAGTTTGAATTATTTGGATATATTCCTTTCATGCATTCAATTTTAAACTTTTATTACCTTATACATTCAAAAGTTGAGGGGATATTTTTCGGTACTTTCGGTTAAGTCCTAATATAGCCTACCCCCCGGTTTTTGTGCTTTTTTTGTCACCAAGTTGGGCGATAAGTTCGCCAAGCTGGCAGCCCTTCTTCTTTTTTTAAAATTTTCTAAAATAAGAGACCGTTAGGTATCGGCAATTAGTAATTTCCATTAATTTCGTTAGATTCAACAACCTTACTAACTATGTATGAGTGGTAAAGGCCGTACCATTTATTCGACGCTTTGAGATTACCGGTTACTGTTACAAGACGAAAGCAAGGTGTGTTTATTTTCTTTTAAATTTTTTTGTGAAAAAGGTGGTAATTATTAGATGTGGTGCTTTTCAAATGATGGAGATAACGTACGCTAGTAGGAAAGGTTCCGCATGATGTAAGGAAAGGTACGTTGTTTGGCAAAAGCTGTTTGAGTAATTTTAGAATGTGTTTCATATCTTTTTAAGAAACTAAATCATACAGGAATTTGTTCATTTCAATTTTTCTTCTTCGAACATCAATTCTTTTTAGGATGTACTTAATTTCCTTTGTTAAGAAGTTAGATTGAATCATTAATTTGTTCTTATTGACGCCTTAAAAATTTCAGTTTATCTAGATTGAGCTTCGATTCCTTTTCGGAATGTTCTTAATTGCCTATTTTTTAAAAGTTAAAAAAAGAATTTTTCATTTCTGACCTTTGGCTGTAAATTTTTAATTATTAGAATGCCCTTAATTTCCTATTTTTAGAAGACGAGATTGTACTGAATTTGTTCGTAACGTTTGAAAAATTTCTCTTTCGAGCTTCTGATTTTTCTTTTTTTCGGAATGTTCTCCATTTCATATTTTTGAAAAGCTAAATTTTTCATGGAATTATTGTTTCATAAGTTTTAAAAAGTATCTATTATCAGAAGCTAAATATGAATTCTTTCTTAAAGTTCTAATGTTTTCCATTTCTGCTCCTTCGGACAAGACGCCTCGTTTTTTCCTGTTTGCCTGAACGTGACTTTGCAAAACGTGCCTTGGCGCAATTTGAAAAAATCGCCAAGGGATGGGCTATAATAGGAATTTACCCCTATTTTTCTTTCAAAGTTAAGTTTTTTTTGGCATAGTAATGCTGTTTACTTAAAAGAAATATTTCTAGAATTTTAACGAAGTGTAACTTTTTTCTTTATTTAGTGATATTTATCAAAGACTAGGAAATGTAGTGATGTGGAACTTAACACATGAAATGTGATGCACTGTTTGATTCCAAAAATATGTTTTAACTGTTTTACAGGTTTTGTCAGAGACATGGATTGCAGAACCAAAGAAACAAACCAGAGGCACCTCCAAATCTTCTTTGTGTTGCTGAATTATTGATGCCTCGTTTATTTTTGAGGCTGGTTCAGCATTTACGAGAAAATAGCGAGCCAGGTTAGTTAGATGTATACATTTATTTAAAAAATTTGATCAATATATTTTTCTGAATATTTTAATGCCTTAGAATTTCTTTATGTTTACTTAAAAATTAATTGTAATCCATTTTTGAAAATAATTATATTAATAATTAAGATGTTTTCTGGGCAAACATGTATATTCATTTTTCTTAGCTTTTGTAGATACACATCATACAGCTATGCACTTTGCAGACGGATACTTGTCACTTATGCAATCTCACAGTGAAATGGGAGCAGCAATGAGAACTGTTATGACTCGAGCTCTTATTAATCCACAAATATATTACATGTTGGCTGTTGGTAAGTTGGTTTTACTCCCAAATATATCATTCCATTTGTTATTCCATATTTTTATGTAAAAAATCCGGGCTTTCATTGGTGCATATTATGTTCGTCAGTTATAAAATTGATAATTCATTATATATATCAGAAGGTAAAACAGTAATATAATTTTACAAGTATAAAAATTACTGGTTGAATTCAATTTTGGTGTACTGCTTGGTGACAAATTCAAAACCATGCCAAGTGTGTGGCTTTCAAACTTAAGTCAAGTAAATGGGAAACAAAATGGCATGATGTAAGAAGGACAGCAATTGAATAGTTTTATGGTGCCATGAACAACATTGCAGAAAAAAGGGAAATTATAAAATAAAAGTACATGAAAAAAACACATTTAAAAAGCAAAACTTCCAAGAAAAAACACTTTATTATGAAGGGTCATCTGAAAAACATTTATTTGATTTTCTTCCAGTTCCTCCCTTAAGTGTTAATAGGCAATCCCAGTAGCTTCCATATTTCATTTTACATAACTTGCTCTCAATAGTCACATTTTTTTATGCCAATTGCTACTCATTCATTGATAACAGCAATCACACAAACTTTGTAACAAAATATAAATCAATTAACAACAGTGTTCTTTTTTATATGAATGATCTAGTGGCATAACAAAGAATTTTAGCCCCCCCCCCTGTAAAGTCAAGTTTTGGGGCCCTAAGCAGGATCTTAAAAAGGATTGCAAATAATATCAGCTTTGGGGCCCCTAGAGTCCTGGGCCCCCTGCAATGTGGATGTGTATGTTACACCACTGGAATGATTTTCCAAACCAATGTCTAATATTTAGCAAAATTTCATACATGAAATTTTGTCTTTTTAGCTTTTGATCACATCTTGTGGATTACTACCTTCTTGTGAATGACAACTCCAGTCAGATATATCAATTTAATTTCTCTTTGCTATCAATTTTTTTTGCGCTTTGGACATCCATATTTTTCAGCAGCCAAACCTTTTCTCACACACCATTCAATTTGTTCCTGTTCGCTAGCTTCTAAATGATTGAAAAAAATAAACCATTCATTCTTGGATCCAATTCATTTTGACTATCTTTCCAGTACTTCCACATTTAAATAAGTCAAAAAGTAAAAAGGCTTGATTACTGCTATGATATAGTTTGCACGCATGCCAGAGATAATAGAACTATTGGTTACTAGTGCACATGTCAAGAGTAACAAGCTTTGTGAACATATCATTCAGTTTGGTGACAGAAATAAACTGGCACCAAATAGTGCATTAAAATTAAGATCCAACCATTAAAAAGAACACATAAATACTGTATCTTTCTAAATATAAGCCAATCCATGTAAAAGTAAAGTGTGTTTTTTTAAAAAAAATTTACTTCAAATTTAAAATCTGTATAGAAGCTGAATTGAGAGAAAAAAAAATTCTGTAATGCTTAAATATGTTGCCATGCAAGTGAAAACATTGTCAAACAGGTAAAATTGCTGAATATTTTCCTATCAAATTTCTGTAAAGTAAGATGCCAATGACAGTAGCTTAATTTTTGATAATTCTATTGCAAATGATTGTCAACTTATTTTATGCCCTGGAGGAAAAACGTATTGCATGATGAATATATGCATTCAGACATCTCAATGAGTGAATGTAAATTTTAAGAACTATTCAGAAACTCGGATTATGTCTGCGACTTTGAAGGCTTTATGTGACTTTATTTCCATCTGGAATAAAGTTCAATTCAAAACATCCTCAAAATTTAAAAAATTTAATTGCTGCTTGAGTGCCTTTTAAAATTTTTTAAAATGATTGATTTCATGTATTTCTTCGATTTTATATTTGCGAAACGCCCCTTTCGTCCTTTTTTAAAAATGTAAATCATGTTGTACACACTGGTTTTAGAATGCTTTTTTAATGGAAAAAATTTTGGTTGAATCCTAGGAGGACCCACTTTTGGTCGCCAAATTTTGAGTGATAAAGGTTACAATATGGTAACCCTTCCATTTCATCCAAAAATTTAGATTTTCAAATCACCGGAAAAAAATGGCAACCCTAAAAAAAGTACAACGTTTTTCGCCTTTTCCGAAAAAACGTCATTTTGACATTTGACTTTGTTTGAGAAGGTTTGCTCTCCACCGGTTGTTGTTAAGAATGGCGTGTGAAAGGAAATTAATTGAAAGTGAGGCTACGACAGGTTTCTTTGTGCTCCTGGGCACAAAGGGGAAGAAAGAGACAGATTGGTGTATGAAAGCTAATTTAATTGCTTCTCGTTATGAATGTCTGAGGTTTAAAAAAAATATGCGTTTGTAAGAACGAAAGGGAACGGTTGACGGCTACGAATGGCTTTGCCGCAGCCTGTCGAAAGATAATCCGCACGATGTCGTTCGGAGTGTGAGAAAAGGCACTTGGTTTAGCGAAAGCAAACTTGCTATAATAATTATCTTGCGTTTGACCAGATATTGGTTTGGCAAGAGCATAAATGCGTTCATGGTGAATGACTTGAAAGTTAATAAGAATAGGTCACAAGTTGGTGGATGTGACAATTTTCATGAATTCCTTGCATCCATCGCAAGGGTGTATCCACCAACGGAACATGACGAAATGCAAGCGTAAGGTAAGTGCCTTTTAAAATTTTTTAAAATGATTGATTTCATGTATTTCTTCGATTTTATATTTGCGAAACGCCCCTTTTGTCCTTTTTTAAAAATGTAAATCATGTTGTACACACTGGTTTTAGAATGCTTTTTTAAAATGAATTTCATTGCTTTCTCCATTTTTTTCTTTATATAATGATTAATTTAATGTATTTATTCGTTTTCATCTTTGCGAAACGCCCATTTCATCCCCCGCTGACGCATGCGCTTCCCAAGAGTGTTTCGTCATTGACGCCTTTTTGAAAACCTTCAATTTGGTGCTTTTTGGCGCCAAAAACAGCAGTGGGTCCTCCTAGGATTTTACCAAAATTTTAAAAAAAATGTTTTCCTTAAACGAACTTTTATTTTTCTCTGAGATTAGCTTGTCTGTATATAAACTGGCTCTCTTACTTTAATTTTGTTCAGAAAAATAAATTATTGGCTTTTGCACAAAAATTTACAGTGTTTTAATTCCCATAATTTTTTGTGTGTATCTTTATATGTAGATTATTAGTCATGCAAGTTGACTTTTTGTAAATTTTTTAATTTCATAATTAGTTATAAAATATTAGACAGTGTTCTTATCAATGGACATGAACTTTTGTATTTTTTACATTTATATATAAAAAAAATAATCATTTTCATTTTTAAAAGCAAATTTTTCACATTTTTAGACTGCGAGTCGGGAAATCATCTTCAGTATAGACGGGAAAGTCTATCCCAGTATCTTAACACAAGAAACAGTTTAGAGTCTATAAGCGAAGATATCAGTAACCGTGATGGTATGTAACATTGTTATTTGATTTTAACTATAAAATTGATTTGTTGTTTATTTTAATTATTTTTTAATTTGTGTTATGAATGGAAGTGTTATCTAAATAAGAATTTTGAATGGTTCATCAAAAACCTACTTTTTGTATGTAATTGTATAATAAAAAAAAGGCAGATAATAGTATTTTTTACAATTTAAAAAATTTCTTGCTTTTGTATATGTATTAAGATTTTTTGTATGGTGAAAAGTTTATTTAAAGTCATTTACCTATTTGAGAATGAAAGTTTTAAAAGTTTTTACAACATTAAATATGAAGGCATTAATGAACCTTGAAGTTGATCACTTCTGTTAATCTAATTTTCATATGTTGGATTTGTGATGCAGAAGATTAATCTTTATAGGTTGATCATTTCTGTAAATTGTTTATTGAGCCTAAAAGATATGGAACATGCTAATTTTTTCATTTAGTTTTTTGAACTTGTTTAATTAGATTCATCCTTAACCAAAGGATATAGGACATGTGGTCTGTTCTTTTTGTTTAATCTTATTCTTATATTACGTTTTTTTATATTTTGTCATTGTCAAATGTTAGAGTAGATGTAAGATGTATGATATTGCTCTCTATGATTTGAAAATTTTTTTACAACCTGTAAAATATTTAAAGTGTAAATAAATGTACTTCAAACATATATAATGAAAAAAAATGTTAAAAATCTAAAATTATTAAATTAATTTTGGAAATTAGGATCAGATCATAGAAAGCCATATGTATATAAATTAGTGAAAGTTATTTGGTGAAAAAAAAGTAATAAATCCAGAATTTCTGTGGTTTTTCTTCCTTTTATGATGTGGAAAGGGGAAACTTGTCTAATCTCGATCTTTTTTGTACAGGAAAAAGATATTGAGCCAAGAAATTAAGCTAATATTTAATTTTTAACTGTAATTTTATTTGTGATGTAATATGTTTTTTATTTTATTACTGTACTACAACAATATGCTTGGCTTAATATGTTAATTACTTAGTTTCTTGGAGATGAGATCATTGTAGAGATTATATATTGATATAATATATTTATTTTGATAGTATTAACAAGAGTACATTATTAATGTTAATTGCACTTTATTATTATTATAAAGTAGTTCTACAAGAATTTAACATTTAACAATATAAAAATTTCTTTAAGATTTTTTAAATTTATTTTAGAACAGCTCAATTTTTATTTTTGAAAAAACAAAATGAAAATCTTTTTAGACTAGTTTAATAATGAAATAATCTAAAAGGATTTTGACAGCATAACATTTATTAATATTTAACAAATATTAACACTTCTGGATTCTAAATTTGGAAAATTGCCACATGAATTTTGGATAAAAAATTTGGGGAATTTGATTTTTGCCAATCAATTAATTTCTGTTCTTTATTAAAGATGGAGCCGTATTAAAGACTGACAATAAACAATTCCTTACCCCTTTTAATAAAACGATTTAGTAATTCATTTTATTTATATTTGTACTGTCTTGCTTATTATTCTTTGTATAATATTTTATGTTTGTGAATTTTATATTAAAAATTAATTCAGATGTCATTTAAATTCTCAATTCACAAAGAAAATGGCCACAATTCAGTATATAATTAAAAAAAAAAACTCTATAGATGTATTAAGCTTAGAATCTTTTAATTTTCTATGTATTCTGTATAATTTTTATTTATTTGTGTTGCATTAGGTATAAATCTTGTTTTTTAGAGAAAGAAAATTAAAATTTTCATATTAAATCTCATTTTTTTTGAGCATGTAAATTTCATATTAAAATTTAAAAATTGTCATATGACTTTTTCTGTATTTCTATTTTCTGTTTTGTTAAAATTAGTATTCCTGCCCTTAAAATGAAACATTTTAGAAAATCCATTTTTTTCCAACTACTCAAATTTTCTTTCTAATTAATTTTTTTATTCATTCTATAAAGAAGTATGAAGATAAATTTCGTATTTAGTGTTTTCATCTAATATTAAGGAACAAAATTTGGATTGACATTTTCATTCAATTCTTTTGGAAACTCGTATTCCAACAGAATTTTTTTTACTTTAGTTAGGAAGTTTGAATTTTAATTTATAAAGTAGTGCATCTATTTAATATAACAGTGTAGCAGACCAAAGTATGGAATACATTTTATATGGATAAATTGGATTGATATTTAACATTCAATAAATCTACTGAAGTATATTTATATGTGCTATGGAAATTTGTATGGGATATTAGTATTGTGGAAGCTGAGTGGTAGCATTTCGGGCTTCTATGTCACAGGTCCGGGGTTCAGGTCCCGGGCTGGGCAAGGTTGACTCATCCATTCATCCCTTTAGTGGGTTGATAAATGATGGAAACTACACACTGGGGGTTTCACATCAGACTGACCACCTGACCGGAAAATCTGCTCATGCACCTCAGCACCCAAGTTTCGCAAAAACTGAGATGGGCACAGTAGGCCTTGGTCCTCATGGGCTGTTCTACTGAATTTAGTTTAGTTTATTAGTATTGTGAGTTTATAAATGAAAAAAAAAATTTAGGCAATGTATTTCAGGATAAAATATGATCTTTATTTCTCCTTTTAGACAGAACTGCTTGGTATGCTGCTGACCAATTAAAAAATTCTTCTTTTTTGGATGAACTTGTATTTTGGACAATTAAATATGAATTTCCCCAGAAACTTGTGTGTTTACTTTTAAATATGATGCCAGATCTGACTTACAAAGTAAGTTTTTTCGTTGTCCCATTTTTAAATTTTATTTCCTGTTAATCTATTCTATTGTTTAGTTTGTTCTTATAAGAATTTTTAAAAAATAAATTTACATATTGATTTTTTTAAATATCGTTCTTAAAATTTGTAATGTTTCTAAATTATAAAATTTTTTCAAGTACATTTAATTATTAAACCATTTATTTTTATGCTAACTTTTAAAATTACCTTTCTAATGATGACATTTATGCATGTAATGTGAAAGTAAGAACATTAAATAAGGTCACATGATTATCCAATAAGGAAATAAATTTTTTTTTGCGTATGCACATTTAAAGATGAAATGTATTTTATGTTGTAGATTTTAGAATTTCAGATGTACGTGCTCACAGTTTCAGGTGATATTTCAACTATTGTAAGTTACTTCTGTTTTTTTAATTAAAGCTGAAAATAAACAACAAATAATTCAGCTCAGATTTGAGAATTTAAAAATTTATTTTAAAAGCTAAATATAAATGTCTAAATATATATAAAAGTTAGATATAAAGTTGAATATAAATTAATATGTATTCAAAATATTAAATGATTGAAAAAAAAATGATATATTTGATTTAAATAAGTGGAAATTCATTTGTAATAACTCACTCATTAAATATTCAAATAATTAGATGCAAGAAAAAAAGCTGCAAGTTAGAAGGAAAATGTAAATTAAGATGTTAGAAGAAAAATGATCCCAGAAAAGTGAATAGTTTTTATATTTTAAGAAGTCCCCCATTGATTGGGTTTGTGTGGTTCTTCCAATATGGTTTACTGCTTGATTTTTTAAGTATAAGGTTTGTCTTGAAATTTTTTTAGATGTTTTATTTTTGGATCTTTTTTATTATTTTTTTATGTTTATTTTAATTGAGCTTCAGAACTTTTCTAAAAGTACTCATGTATAATTTTTCTTCTTATTTTTGTTACCTATTTTAAATTATTATTATACCTTTGGAACGTTTAAATTATTATACCTTTAGTTTTTGCAATTTATTTAGTAAATTTAAATTTCATGAATCATTTTATTTTATACATATTCTCTTTTTATTGTATTTTAGATTTTTTTTGTATTGACAATTTGCATTACTTTGCATGAATATCACCATAATGTCTTTATTTCTGTTCTTTTATAGGAAGCATTTACAAAGATATTTGTGAAACATTATGGTTTGATTAGCAAAATGTTATCAAAATCCAAAGATTCTGAAACTCTTTCTAATAGAGTTGTTCATGTAAGTGTTCAGCTCTTTAGCAATGAAGATCTTGCTTATCAAATGACAAAGGATTATGACCTGTTACAGATAATGGTGGATAGTTTGAGTTGTATGATGCTATCAATTTCACAGAATAGTACTTTACAATGTAAGTATAGCTCTTTTTACAATGAAAAATATCTTTAAATCTAGTTTTTAAAATTTTATAAGAACATTTTTTCAATATTTTTTTATATTCTTTCAGGAAAAGGACAATCTTAGATAAATAAAAATATATGCAGGGAATGTAGCTTGAATGAATAATAATACACTGATACCTTTAAGTTCTATCACTGCTAAATAATTTATACAAATATTTTAGAAAAAGGACATAATTTTATGCAGTGAATAATTATTTTAGCAGTATACTAAAAATGTAACATACAAAAAAAAGTAATTTATTATTAGTTTTGGGCCAAAAAATATTTCAAAGTCAAGGGCTAACTATATGATAATAGCAATTGTCAATTGTTTAGTTAGTGTGGTTAGTGTCCATTTGAACACTTTTGCTGCTATTAATAAAAAAAAAAATTAATGATTTTTGTGAAAATTTCATTTAAAACTTTGAATTTTAATAAATATAAGTACATTTATTTAAACTTACGGTAAAGAGATAAAATTCTTTCAATTTAATTTGGATGGGAATTATATGCATAAATTTTAAGTTATTTTTCTTTATTTAGGAATAGAAGTGTATAATTTTTGATTTATTTTTATTCACATATTTTTGTGAAGGCTTTGAAATCAAAAATGTAAAATTGTCTTATTTATATACATATGATTTAGTAGTATGCAGATGTTTTATGGCTATTTGTAAAACTTAGTAGCATGAATAGTATCAGAAATAATAATTATATTTGTATAATTTTTTTATTTAAAAAATCATTAATTTTTTTTTATGAGTTAAACCTGTTTTTTAAAGTATACTGTGCTAAAGTTTTTATTGTTTGAGAACTACTCTTGTATATTATATGTAATATTCAATATATTTTGAAAAATTTCATTCAGATGAATTTGTAAAAGTTTTGTTTTACATGTATGTGGGAGTCCGAATAAAATCTTCGAATAAAAATCAGACTCTTCAGAAGTCGGGATTTTAAATTGGCGAGGTGGTTGTCTAGGGGTAAGTATTAGAGGGTTAGTGATGAATTAATTGAATCAAAGTCATTTAAACGCAGATACTTCATTTAAGTAAAAAAGAATTTATTTCAAGTTAAAGGGGAAAATTTATAAGGGGAATATTTACAAAAAGAAAGAGACATGCAAAATTAGGTTAATTGAAAGTTGAGTTATACCTTTAGAAGACGGGGAAATTAATTACACTTCTCATGCTTGGACGCATGGACTGAGATTGCGCTGGGCGCGAAAAACGTGACGTGTTGAACCGGCGGTGGTTAGTAGGCCTCTGCCGAAAAATTATTCGAGCCAGTGCTCCGAAAGCTCACCAGACGGCGCTGCTTCGGAATGCGGTAATAAACAAAATTGACATTAATAGTCCTCTGAAAAGGATATGACTCAATCTTTTACGAAATATTTCAAACCGAAAATCCTACAAAATCACCCTTTCCTAACAGAGCTAGTCTCTCAGCTCTTACAGAATGTTGAGAGCTAAAGTACTTTAAATACAAACTATTTTTAGTTACAACTATAAATTTGATGATTATTGGAATGTGGAGGCAATAAAGACAAATAATACGGTTCTTAAAGATAATAAAATAAAATATTACAGATGAAAAGATGTATACCTAATATTCACAATTCCGGACATAAAATAAAGCATATAAAAACAAAATATTCTATATTGTGATCTACAATTAACTAAACCATGAGAAAAAAATCCTTCGTATCAATAGAAAAATAAAGAATAATACGAAAATATAATAAATGTTACAAGTGAATATAAAATGATTAATGGAAACGAGTGTTACCGTAGAACATCTATTAATTTCTCAAGAGGGATATAGTATGAGAAAAATTAAAAATAATAACTAATATAAAAAAATTCTGTTTGATCACTACACCCGGGATAGCTCAATAACACACACCTCACACATGGACTGTAAAACACTCTCTATTTTTATTCACCTAAACACATAGTAACTAGAGATACACAGACAGCGCCGTCTGACACACGGTTTTTGCGACAAGCATGAACATTCTCCCCCGCGTTGACATGTAATACATTCAACAATAACACAAATTACAATAAAACGATAAAATACTATAGGATTACGTAAAACAAATTAAGATACATATAAAAATTCTAATACACAATATTCAGAGACAAAATTCAAACTGGCATAGGTAAAAACAAACTCTTGAAATGGCTCTTTTATATTCTCCAAATTGTGTTTTTACTTTTACAACCCTTATTAGTGCATCACTGCCACTATAAATCTCAGTGATTCTCCCTAAAGGTCATTTAAAGGTTGGCATATTGTCTTCAATGAGAACTACCAAATCACCCACGTTAACATTTTGTTTTTTAAATTGCCATTTATTGCGTTGTTGTAATTCACTAAGATAACATCTGTGCCACTTATTCCAAATTAGTTGTACTAGTCTTGTTATCCGTTGCCATTTTTTAAGGGCATTCTCTTTTAATTCAATTAAATTGGGCTCGACTACTGAAGTCATAGACCTCCCTATCAAAAAGTGGGCTGGAGTTAAAGCGTTCAAGTCATCCGAATTGCTCGAAAAAGGGCACAGTGGCCTGGAATTTAAAATTCCCTCTATTTGGATACAAACAGTTAAAAATTCCTCATAGGTTAAATTTGAGCCCCTGACAACTGTCCTAAGATGGTACTTTATTGACTTAACCGAAGCTTCCCAAAGACCACCAAAGGATGGCGCTCTAGGTGGTATAAACTTCCATTCTATACCCTCAGCAGGTAAGAAACCTGCTAAATTATCATCTGAATCCTCAATAAGTTTTAGAAATCTCTTGAGCTTTTTATTGGCACCTACAAATGTTTTCCCATTATCAGAATACAATTTAGCACATTTACCTCTGTGACTAAAATCTTTTTAATGTAGCAATAAAAGCATCAGATGTAAGATCTGACACAATTTCTATGTGAATCGCTTTAGACACAAAACATACAAATACACAAATATAAATTTTATGCAAAATTCCTTTTCTTTGATTTTTGTACCTGATCATGAATGGGCCACAAAAATCCACACCAGAACAGTTGAACGGGTAATCTGGGACTACTCTATCACTGGGTAGATTACCCATTAGCTGAGAGAGGTAACAAGGGGTCGGCTTTTAAAACAGACAAGGCACTCATGCACTACTTTTCTGCATAATGAACGACCATTTAATGGCCAGAACTTTTCCCTTACATAGTGTAGAAGAGAAGAAGCACCAGTTTGCAGATTCTTTCTATGGAAATGGACAATTATTTGAACAGTTAAATTATGATTTCCTGGTAAAATTGCAGGATGTTTATTTACATAAGGTAAATCTGAATTACTCAGCCGGCCTCCAACTCTCAATAATCCATCACTGTCTATAAAGGGGTTTAAATTTCTTAGTTTACTATTAGGTGAGACAACTCCTTTACTTTGTAACCTCTTAATTTCAGCCAAAAAAAACCCTGTTCTTGGACCATTCTGATCAGTTTAGTTTCTGCTTGGTCTATATCTGTAGCAGAAAGGGGACCACTCAATGTTAGTTTACGTTTGTTTACATTATTACTAAATCTTAACACATAACTAAATATACGAACAATTTTCATATAACTATTACTTTTACGTAACAAAGTAGATAAAATAGAAGATACACAATTAGTTGAAACACACTAGATGTAATTATATCAGAACTCGAACCAGTTTTCAGTTCCTTAGAATACTTGCATTCCTTAACTGGTGACAAACTTGTTTCTTCACTTGACAACTTACCTTTTTCAAGGAATTGTGGACCATGCCATAACCTTAAATTTGGAAGGTCACAAGGGCGCAATCCCCGAGACACAAGATCTGCTGGGTTGAGAACAGATGGCACATGGTTCCACTGGAATCCTTCAGTCAATTCTTGCACCTTGGCGACACGATTGGCCACGAAGGTTTTTAAACGATTGGCAGGTGTATTCAACCATGCCAATGCAATAGTTGAATCCGTATGTAGCACAATATCACTTATGTTTAACCTCAAGGTGGAGCGTATTTTCTTGACGAGTTGAGCTAATAAAACACAGGCACAAAGCTGGAGTCGAGGTATGGAAATAACTTGAATTGGTGCAACACGAGATTTGCTGGCAAGAATGCTCACTTTGGCAGCACCGTTGTGAAGAAAACACTGTAGGTAAACGACCGCTCCGTAGGTCGCTTCAGATGCATCCGCAAATCCTTGGAGAACGATTCTAACATTATTGTCAGCCATAATAAATCTGTTAATTTTCACTTCCTTGATACATTTTAATGTTGTCACAAATTCTCTCCACTCGTTGGCAATTGAATTAGGTAACACATCATCCCAATCCAGTTTACATTGCCATAATTGCTGCAGAAACACCTTTGCTTTCGCAATCACTGGGCCTAAGAATCCCAAAGGGTCGTATAGCTTAGCAATTACACTTAAAACTTCACGTTTTGTATATATATGTTTAGCTGAAGCAGATACCTTAAACACGAAACAATCTTCAAATGGCTTCCAACTAATTCCCAATGCCTTCACAGATAAATCAATGTCAGTAGAAAATGAATGCTCGACGTCTGATGACAACAAACTATTTAATAACTCAGGATAATTAGATGACCACTTATGAAGGTTCATTCCACAAGATTGCAGGGCGTCTTTCAGTTGCAATTGCAATTGTTGACCAGTCTCCAAATCCGGCACTCCGCTCACAATATCATCCATGTAGGTATCATATAACAGGGTTTCAGAAGCTAAAGGAAATCTCGATTTTTCATCCTTCGCTAACTGCTGCAGGGTTCTTATGGCAAGGAAGGGTGCGTTTTGGACAGCCCGTAAGTGACAGTCTTTAGTCGGTACGTTAAAATTTCTGCATCTAGTCCATGTTTCCATATAATGCGTTGCAAATCCTGCTGATCAGGATTTATTAATATTTGCCTGTACATCTTTTGGATGTCAGTCGTAAAAGCAAATTTGTGTCTTCTAAAACGAGATATTGTCTCAAACACATCTTCCTTCACTTCACCTTTCAATAAAATGTCATTAAGGCTTATGCCTGTTGTGGTGGGGGATGAACCGTTAAAGACGATTCTTAGTTTAGTAGTCAGTTTTTCAGGGCGTAATACACCATGGTGGGGTATGTAGTAATGTGTGGGGGGTTCACTTGACTCAACTACCCTTTCCAAATGACCTAACTCCTCATACTCCTTCAAAAATTCCGCATACAACGATAAATAACTAGAATCCCTAGACAACCGTTTCCACAATGAATAAGTCGCCTAATAGCAATATCTTTGGAGTTTCCTAAACAAGACGGATCTTTATTTAATGTCATCGATACTACATACCTACCCTCACAATTCCTCCTATGAGTGCGCACAAAATGATCCTCACACAAGGACACCTCTGTATCAACCTTAGGCTCTATGTGAACACCCTCAATTTCCCAGAATTTTTTCAGTGTTTTGTTTAAATCGTCATCAACAATTAATCCCCAATGAACGCGATTCTCTGTAACTTGATCTACACTTCCACTTACAACATAACCAAACACCGTATTTTGTAACACTAAATGCGAATGATCACAATAAAATTTTCCAGGCTTTAACAATTCGTAAAAGATTTCAGCACCAAGTAACATATCAATTCTATCTGGTATATTAAATTTATCATCCGCTAAGGGCACAAACTGAAACATTAACATCTACATCAATCACCTTGTTTGGAATGAGATCTGTAATCTTATTAACTACTAAGAACATTAACTCACTCTCAAAAGTTTTGGCTTTATTTGCAACTGAAGTTTTTACGCAATTTTTAACAACCATAGAAGCATCATTAACGTACAAAACCACTGTATTTATTTTCTCAATTTTCAGCTGCAACTTCTCAGCACATGCCCTCGTACATAAACAAGACTGCGATCCTACATCTAACAAGCATCTGACCTCCACCCATTGAGAGTATTTATTTTTAACAAGCGCGTACAGTACTCAAAAGCACATTCTTTAGTCTGCCTTTCTCAAACCCAGTCGCCACAAACTGTGATTGTGAATTTGCTTCAACTGATCCTTCAATCTGCCCTGGAACAAAAGTAGGAGCATCCAAATTTAAATTACTAGTGGGAGTGGGATTCCTCGTTTTGTCACGTGAAAAATGAATCAAGCTATTATGAGGTCTAAGGCAAAAACAATTTTTCTCTGAACGGCATTCCTTCAATCTATGAGGTAAAAAACAACGAAAACAAAGATTATTCCGTTTAACTACCTCTACTCTATCCTCAACTGACAGTTTCTTAAACTGATAACACTTAGAAAGGGGATGAAAATTATTACCCTTACATAGAACACAATTTGGTTTGGTTTCGGCCACGAAAACATTCGACGAGTTTCTCTCTTGACGCCAAGTGCTAACCCGTCTGCAGTCTATTTCGGCCATCTGTTTTGACTCCACTCCCTGGATTTCTGCTCATTAAATCATTCGAAACCTTTCCTCTCGCGGATAAATAGACATCACATTCCCTCCCAAGCTCTTTAGGCTTGAAATATGTTTCTCCCTCTTTCGTTGCAATATGATTCATCCTATCTCTATCTAGCGTTTCAAATATTTTATCTGAAATTATTAGATCACACAAAGAGCGGAATTCATTAACTTTATGCAACTGACACACACACACACACAATAATAATCGAAAGTTGCACCTAAGCGGGAAGCAAACTGAACATAGTTTTCGGATGGTAGTTTACGAGCCTTTTTAAAGTTACTCAGACATTCTTGAGGCGTCGGTTCAAACTCTTTTAATATTAATTCTTTAATTTTAACATAATTGCTTAAATCCTCTTGACTCACATATGTTAGCAAATTATTGACTCTTTCTCCTAAAATATTTAATAGAATTTCGGCTTTTAGCTCATCAGGCAGGGATTTGATTTGAAATGCCTTTTCTAAAGAATGAAAAAATAAATTAAAGGACTCTGACCTAACCGGTACTTGAATTGTCAAAGTTTTAATGCTCTTTACCAAACTCTCCAATTTATCAGTTATGGAGCTTGGTTCTCCGCTTTCAAGAGATTGAGAATTTTTTTCGGATTCCTTCCTAACCTTCGCCAATTCTAATTGTTTTTCAATCTGAGATAGTTTAATTTTTTCTAATTGAATTTCAGCCTTGCGCTCGTTTTTCTCAGCCTCTTGTTTACTTTTCTCTAAAGCATTTTGAACAAGACTACGCACAAATTCAATATCATTTTTATAAACGGCACTTGATTCAATTAACTTTTTTAAATCTATTATTTTAGCTTTGCTAGGAATCTCCAAACCCATTTTTCCACAGCAACCCAGATAAGCTCGTCTTTCTTTAGATTTAATTTCAACGCCATTTTTAAACTTATTTTGTCACAACATCTAAACAATATACACTATTTTCAACCAAAAAGCATTTGTAAGCACCTAAATTACACTATTGAGAATAGGAAAGTATACAAAAACACGCAACAAGAATATCACAATCAACACAAATCTACAAACACTAATTTCAACCATGATATCCGTTAAAACTATTCAACTATTAACACCAACTTTAGCGAACACAACCAAATAACTCCTAAAAACATCATTAAGAATAGAAACACTCACCTATTCAAAAATTTCACCACCAAATACTCAACTAATAAAGCACAAAACCATAGTTGCTTGTTGAACTCCGGCTCGACGGACCAAAATGTTTGATCACTACACCCGGGATAGCTCAATAACACACACCTCACACATGGTTTGTAAAACACTCTCTATTTTTATTCACCTAAACACATAGTAACTAGAGATACACAGACAGCGCTGTCTGGCGCACGGTTTTTGCGACAAGCATGAACAAATTCAATTAGGCAGAAAAATGTTTCATCAAATCAGCTGAGGTGGTGGTTGAGTTCGGTCCTTCGTGCTGATCAACCTTTTTTTCATACCTATCCGCAGAATTCACTTTCGTTACTTTGTAAGGGCCTAAGAACTTTGGTCTTAGTTTCAGTATAGCTCCAAATTGGGTTCTTTGGATGGCTACTAAAGCACCTTCTTTGTGTAACGAAGCTTTCTTTCTTCTTCTGTTATACATCTTTCTATTCTCAGATTGTAGGGTTTCGATGTTCTTTTTTGCATAGTTTCTTAAAAATTCATGTTGATCTAGCAATTCTTTCGCCATTTCTTCTAACAGTAAGTCTTTGATTAGGATGTCTTCCTTGTCACGCATTTTGGTTCCCACTAATAGTTCGAATGGTGTCCATTTTGTACTGCGACATATAGTGCTGTTTAGTATTCTCTGTAATCTGTCGACATATTTGTACCATTTCATTGAGTCGTCTAATGATAGCTTGGTGAGAACTGGAATCAAAGTTCGATGAATTCGTTCAACTTGTCCCTTTCCTCGAGGAACACCTGTTGCTATTTGTAGATGTTGAATGTTCTCTTCATCACAGTAGTCGTTGAATAATTTTGAAGTGAATGCTGAACCTCTATCAGAGATAATTCTGATGGGATTACCAAAGGTTTTCTGATGTTGTTTTAGTTTTTCGAGCGCACTTTCAGCAGACACAGTTTTGACGGGATATAGCCGAGTAAATTTGGTAAATGCGTCTACTATGGTGAAAATGTGTTGATAACTTTTGTTCGTGGAGGGTAAAGGACGAATGAAGTCAACATGGTACATACTTAGAGGAATGTTTTCCTTAGAAATAGGATTCAAAAACCCTTCCTTTTTGCCAGTTTTCTTATTAGCTAAGATACATGGAACACAATTAAGTATTACTTTTTTAACGACATTGGGTACATTTGGGATAAAAAATTCCTGTTTCACAATTTCTTCTGTTTTTCCTACTGAGAATTGACCATTTTCGTGAATCAATTTAATTAGTTCAGCTTCCATTGTGCTTTAGGAGTTAGGATTAATTCTCGACCATTTAAGTACTTGTAGAGTATACCATTTCGCTCAAAAAATTCTTCTGATTCTTGCTTCTCTAGAAGTGATTTCAATGTTTGGATGTTGTCATCTTCCTCTTGTGCTTCTTTAAGCTTTGAAGTTAATGTATAATTGCATACTATCATTACGGGATATCGGCTAAGAGCATCAACATGCTTCATATGACTTCTAGATCTGTGCTCTATTTCATAATCGAATTCTTCTAATTGAAGTGCCCATCTGGCTATGCGAGTAATTAGATCTTTTTTTTTGCATAGTCTTCTGGAATGCTGAACAGTCAGTTACTATTTTAAAGTGTTGTCCTAAAAGATAAACACGAAACTCTTCTTTAATGCGTTGATAATTGCTAGTACCTCTAGTTCGTAGCTGTCATACTTTTCTTCTGCTGCACTTGTCTTCTTCGACATGTAGTACACGGGGTGTAACTTTCCATCTTCTGCTTCTTGTAACAAAATTACGCTGTACCCATGTTTACAAGCGTCTGTATGCAGTTCTGTTTTTCTTCCATACTTGTAAATGTGCAAGATTGGGTCTTCGGACATGATTTTCTTCAATTTTTCAAATGCTTCTTTTTGTTGAGTCCCAAAAACAAAGATTTTCTTTTCTTGTTAAATTGCTAAGTGGTTTAGCTATCTTTGAATAATCTTTGATGTACTTGCGGAAATACCCAATTAAACCAAGAAAACTTTGTACTTGTTTTATTGTTGTTGGTTCTGGAAATTTTCGGACAGCTAGTGTCTTTGTGGGAGATGGTTTAATAGTTCCTGCTTTCTACAATGTGACCTAGAAATTCAATTTTCTTTTTTAAGAATTGGCACTTCTTGAACTTAATTTCTATACCGTATTTCTTTGCGACTTCGAAAATAATTTTAAGTTTTTCTAGACCTTCCTTTTCATTTTTCGCTGGAATGACGAGATCATCTAAATAACTGATTACAATTCCTTTCCGAGTAAGATCTCTAAATATACTTGATACCTAATGTTGGAAAACTACTGGACTTGTGCTTAGTCCAAAAGGAACTTTGTTAAATTCAAATTGTCCGTCTGGGACGATAAAGGATGTATACTTTCTGCAATCTTCATCAACATCAATGTGAAAGAAACCATTGCGCAAATCTAATGTAGAATATACCTTTGCTTCTTGCAAAGTTTCCAAACCATCTTCAATGAGAGGTAACGGAAATTTATCTTTCACAAGCTTCTGATTCAATTTTCTGTAGTCAATGCACATTCTCGAAGATCCATCTTTCTTTTTTACCATTATGATTGGATTTGCATATTCCGAAGAACTCGGACTTATAATGCCTTCGTTGAGCCATTCTTCTGTTTTTTTTACTTGTCTTTCTGTGAAAGCTAGTCGATGAGGGGATTGACAGACTGGTTCTTCGTCTTTTAGAATAATTCTCATTGTGATGTCGGTAGGTTCTGTTTTTTCTGGCTTGTAATCTTGAATTAACTTTTCAAGTTCCTTCTTGATTTGATGATTTTCAACATGATGCAGCTCTAGTTCTTGAAGATTTTCAGCTGATATTTGCATAAGTTGTGCTTCATTCTCATATTTGTTGAATTTAACTCCTTCTTTAGTGAAACTTATCGATGCTTGTTCCAAAGATCTGATCCAATAACTGCTTCAAATTTTAATTTATCAGCAGGTACAACATGCCAAGTTAATGAGTAATTTTCATTATCTATTTCGAACTCATGTTCAAAGGAACTGATAGTTGTCACTTGTGCATCACCAATACCAGTGAGAAGCATCTTGTTCTTCGATAATTTTGTTGGATCCATTATTCTTCTGCTCGTGTTTTCTCGTAGCAAACTTAAGGTACTACCACTGTCTATGAGCGCCGTGATTTTGACCTTTCCAAAAAATATCTCTTTTGTACATAAACCTTCCTTAACGATGAGTGTGCAAGTTTCTTTTGGAGGTTCTTTGAATTTCTGTGATTTTGAATAGTTCGTTTGAGCATGCTTGGAAGCATTGTGATTTGAGTGTCTCTCGTAATTTTTGTTGTAATACCCTTTCTGCGCGCTGTCTTGATATCTTTGAACAGATTCGTACTTGGTGACAGGAGCTTCCTAATGTTTGTTGTAATTTGTTGACGCTGGAAACTTCTTATCTTTCCTGTTATACTCGAATTTTCCCGGTGCTTCATATCTGCGATTCTTTTCTGTGGATTTGAATTCTTGTTTCTTCACAAATGGACCACTCGATTTTTGTTTCAAAGTCTTCTTAAAGTCTTCGAATTCTTCTAGTTTTTCTGCTAATTGAACAGGGGAGTTCATATTTGCCCATTCATCAAGATAATATTCCTTAAATTCAAAAGGCGTTTTTCGTTTTAGTTGATCTGTTATGATTAGATCTGATAATTTGTCGAAAGTGTCTATCTTCAATCCATTTATCCATTCATTGAAGTAAGTGTTTAACTCATGGTAAAAATCAATCCATGTTCTTTCAGGTGCTTTTTGGTGAGTGAGTGACAAATAGTTGTTGAAACTTTTCTGGAGTTAGTTTAAAGCGTTTCAGCAGTAAATCTTTAACATGTTCGTAAGAGTCAGCTTTATCATCAGGCTCTCTCGCCATGATGTGAGATACTTCCGTCGGTAATAAGCCTAACAGATGAGAAACCCAGTTTTCTGGATTAATATTTTATCTCTGCGCTTGACGTTCAAATAATTTTAGATAAAGACTGATGTCTTCTTTCAAATCAAAATGATGTATAAACTTTGAAACTTCGTTGATGAGAAATTTAGTATCACTTTCTTTGGATGTATCTGCGCCTAACTTGGATTGTGTTTGGATCCTTAACTTTTCCAACTCAAATTCATCTTTGCGTTTTTGTTCATTTAACCTCAATTGTCCAATGCGTAATTTTTCTTCTCGTTCTTCAATGCGTAAATTTTCTTCTCGTTCTTCAATGCGTAAATTTTCTTCTCGTTCTTCAATGCGTAAATTTTCTTCTCGTTCTTCAATGCGTAATTTTTCTTTTTGCTCTTCTTGCTTTCTCTCTCTGGCTTTGCAATTCTCAACAATCGTTGAATGTATGTTTTTGATCAGTTCTTCGTCATAATTTTCAGTACCAATAATTAGATCTTTGAGTGTGGCGATGGTTATAGATTTATCGAATTCTAAATTTAATTCCATGGCTAAGACAAATATATCTTCGCGTCGACCTTTGCCAAGACATGTCATTTTAAAATTTAAATTTAATTTTAGATATTAACCAAAGAAATAAACAAAATTGTCACGCGTTCAAAAAAAAAAAAAAAAAAAACGATGTTGCTATAGGCAAATCTTGTTTTCATTTACAAAAATTCTCAAGTTAAATTGATATTGCGTCAAAATACACTAAATATACTTTGAAACATTCAAATTTTATTCATTTAGAAATGTTTTAAACCAGTAACGTGTGAAGACAACAGTGCGAGCTAAAATGCGTAATGCTTAATTTGAAATAGTCAAATTATTAATTTCAACTAAAAACAAAACTTTTTTTTTTAAAACCATTTAATATATCAGTTATCTCATTTCGTTATAATAAATGCAAAAAGAATTTGAAAGAAAAAATAAATTAATATATAAATCTTGTTTTAAAACTGTGATTAAATTTATTGCGATATGAAAAAGAATTCAATAATTTAAAGTTCTTTACTGAAAAAGCAAACAATTAGAAGTTAGTCACTTTAAGGAAAATCTCATATATATTTTTTATTATACCAATAAAAATAAAATCTTTTTAGGATCTCATCAGCAAATTCTAAGAATAAACACACCTTTCAATAGAAAGCATAATAATTCTGTCAAAAATGAACTCAAAATACTTATATATTGAATGATAAAATACACCATTAAAAATAAGATCATGTAGAATCTTTCAACAATAAATTCTAAAAAACATAGCGTAATTCTTTCAAAATATATTTCTGGAATACTCATAACAATAATTAATTGCCAAACAGCTGCAGGAGAAAGAAATGTTAAACTATATGAGTCATCGAAATTAGGATTGCATCGAAATTTTTGCTAGTTGACTCCGTTCAAGGTCAATGACGCAACCAAAGGAAACGAAAGCTTTTCGTACACACATGAAAGGCAATTCAATTCGTTATTAAATGAGATACAAATAAACTTTAATATTACGTACTACTTCCTTAATATTTTAAAAGATGTAGAAAATTTTAATTGATACGATTTCTTTACACAAATAGAAAAATAGTATTTAAAAAAACACACGATATTTAAAAATATAAATTACTTCATGAAATCAGCTACAACAATTTTTTTATAAGCAAAATGACGATGGCTCACACATTCTTTTAGATTTCTTTTCTTTTTTTGAAGAACAACAAAAACACAGTACCTGATACAGTTGAAAATGAAGATGTATTCTACAGATTAATCTTGAAATAGACACTGGACTTGAAATGGAGTTGTACACTGCAGAAAATAAGTTGAAGCTCTTGACTCCAGGAGTCGCTTTATTTTATTCACCTAAGAGTGACTGACATTAGTATGTTATGAGAGGCAAACCGCGCATTTTTGATTCAGTCCGTTTGTAATTTAGGCGTTAAGCCAATTTTTTTTCAAAGAAGAAGGTTAGAAGTTCATCAACTAATTAATTAGAGAAGATTTTTGAAATCAAATCCCGGCCGAACCCCCAATTATTTCTGTGGGAGTCCGAATAAAATCTTCAAATAAAAATCAGACTCTTCAGAAGTCGGGATTTTAAATTGGTGAGGTGGTTGTCTAGGGGTAAGTATTAGAGGGTTAGTGATGAATTAATTGAATCAAAGTCATTTAAATGCAGATACTTCATTTAAGTAAAAAAGAATTTATTTCAAGTTAAAGGGGAAAATTTACTAGGGGAATATTTACAAAGGGAAAGAGACATGCAGAAATTAGGTTAATTGAAAGTTGAGTTATACCTTTAGAAGACGGGGAAATTAATTACACTTCTCATGCTTGGACGCATGGACTGAGATTGTGCTGGGCGCGAAAAACGTGACGTGTTGAACCGGCGGTGGTTAGTAGGCCTCTGCCGAAAAATTATTCGAGCCAGCGCTCCGAAAGCTCAACAGACGGTGCTGCTTCGGAATGTGGTAATAAACAAAATTGACATTAATAGTGCCCTGAAAAGGATATGACTCAACCTTTTACAAAATGTTTCAAACGAAAAATCCTACATGTATTATGTGATTGACATTTTTAATGTAATGTATCTCATTATTCTATTTAGTGCAATGAATTTATAACTTAGTTTGTAAGGCATTTGTAAGCTACTGATTTTTACATGTATTAAGATCAATAATTAATTTTAATTTGGTAAAACATTTAATGATTCCCCCACTCTGTTTTTAATATCTTACATTTTATATTTTTTCCCCACATTTTTCGTTGTTCAAGCACTCTGATATTTGAAAAATATGCAGATTTTTTTTTCAAATCTGAAATTGTATATTTTTTCTAGGTCCTGAGAAGAATGAACATCTAGTTGTAGATTGTGGTCACCATATAATGAAAGAACACTGCTATTGGCCTCTTGTCAGTGACCTTAACAATGTCCTTACTCATGCTGCTGTTGCATATGAGTTTCTGAGTGATAGCAACCTAATGAATCAGTGGTTTAAATTTCTCTCATTATTTCAAGGTATAAATTTAAATTCACAGTTTTTTGTCTCTTGCGAGTATGTATTTCATAGTTTAGTTTGATCTTGTGAATTATTGATTTATTTTTAAGTTGCTGGATGAGCATAATTGAATTCTAAATAAGATAAATCTGAATTGTTTTTTGAACTAAAAAATTAGCAACACAAAACAGTTTTAAAGGAATGATACATCATACAAAGCTGATTTTTATTTTAAACTTCCTGCCATTTTATGTGACTATAGTGCAAACTAAAAATTTTAGCTCTTTGTTTAGTGGAAGAATTATTTTGTTTTAAAAAATATGCATTTTTAAAATGTAAGTTGTCAACTTGTGCTGTTGGTTAATTTTTTAAATATTATACTCTTTCAAAATATTTTTTTTTTCAAATCCAAAGCATCTCTTATATAACTATTTGGAGAAATTTAAATCTTAACATTTAAATTATAATTTTTTCAAAGGAGCAAAGTTGAAAAAACATTTCAATGATTTATGTGTAAAAAAAAAATAAAAAAATCTGGAAATTAAATGGTATATAGCAATTATAACAAATTATACCTTCCTTTTCACACATATTTTTCCTCTCCATATTATCTCAGGTTAAAAGTGAGGTTCCTTTTTAGGTATGAATGTGAATCAAAGGGAACTCAAAACACATGTAGAATTTGAATCTAATACATATTATGCTGCATTTTCTGCTGAATTGGAAGCATCTGCAACACCAATGTGGGCTCTTATTTCTCATTTGAAAAGTCCAGTAAGTATAGTGCAAAATGCGTGTATTAATTATTTGCTATATTTGCTTATTAAATTAAATAAATGGGTCTGGTTATATTAGAAATTTAATACTGAGTGTGAATATAAATTAGTATTACAACAGATATTTTAACTTTTGGTCTACTCACTAAATAAATGTAAAAAAATATTTTTTAATTGTGAGAAATCTTTAAATTATCTGAGTTTTCAAATAAATGTAATTGTATTTTTTCATTTCTGGAAATATATAATATCAGAAGATAAATATTTATTAAAATTTGTTATTTGGTTTACTGTAATAAATCTTACACATGGATTAAAATTAATCAGAAACTGTAAATAAATAAACAAAAGTACTTAGATGAGGACTTGTAAACATAAAATATAAAGTGTAAGGGCTTACTGCTTTGAAGTTTATCAGATTGTTGCATGTGTGAAATAATGGGAGCTGCTGCATTTTAAATTAAATCTGTTCTCATTGTCCACTATGTTATAATGTGAATAATAGGAAAATGATTCATTTAAAGTGAAATTGCTCTTATTTAGATGTTTAAATTAACCAAGATTCTTTGTTATAGAGTGTTTCTATTATAACGTTATGAAAAAGACCAGACCTCAAGGTTGATATGACTGTAGGCATTTTATCAATGAATTGTGGAGTGGGGGGAAGCTTAAAAAAAATAAATTTCTGGCCGAGAAAAGGAATTACCATCAGTAGAAAAATCGGCAATGATTGGATCTGAAATGTTATAAAAGTTTAGGAATCCAATTATTCAACTCCCCTTCCCCAAACAATATGACAATCAGCGCAATCAACGGAACACATTATTTCAATTGATTTGAAAAGGTCATCCTTTTTTAATGGAAAACAAATTTTTGCTAACATTTTTCAGGCAATATGACCTTTAAATATTCCTAGTCAGTTGTTTGAAGGAATCTTTGAAGTGTAGCCAGGTAACTTCATTAATATAGATATGAGCAATAGTCTCAGAATCAATGAATTTGAGCTAATAATTAACAGTTAGGTGTTCATAACCTCTTTTGCTCATTCATGAGATTTTCAACAATCTCTTCTGGTTCGATCTATGATTTAATAAGACTGAAAAGTGTTTTTTCTTTCCTGTTATGTACTGCAATCATGAAACAGCAATCTGTCTAATGTTCTGCTCCACCTAATACCCATTTTCCTTTAACAAAGCATCCCTGATTATGCTTCCTTTTCTGAATTTGGTTCTCATCAACTTCAGCAGTTTTACCCTTTTTCCCAATCTTCTCTGTGTTACTCACAATAAAATCAGTCAATCCATCAGATACATAGTTGCGCCGATCAGCAGCAGTTTGTGAAAAAATTCTGAGTTCTTTATGAATTACATTGAATGAGGAACATTTGAAAAATTCATTATTTAAAAGGGAAATGGTGGAAATTTGCACTATACTGCTAGTGAAAAAAGAATTATTCTTGATAAATTTACTATTGAGGGAGCTGAAATCAACATAACGTCCACAATAAAACAAACAGCCATCAATCTTATAATCCTTTTGGTAAACAATTTTTATATCATTGCCACATTTGCCACCTTTTATGATTTTCAAAATGAGCAAAATCTTAATCAGGAATGAGAAGAAAATTCCAAACTCCATGAAAACAAAATAGACTAAAAGTGCAAATTTGGCAACCCTTTTAGTCCATAAAAATTAAAAGCATAGCTTCATATTTTTTTTTTTATACTGATATTCACCAATAATGTTCAAAACATCCATGGTCGAATGACAATAGGCGAAATCGGCAATCTTGACAGCAAACAATATAAAAACTAGCTTCATGGACAGGCATTGCAAGGGCTTTTTTGAGTTTATAACTTTTTGTCCATGGAAATTTCTTCCCCTCTCAGTGTCAGCATTCCCTTGTGTATGTGTGATTTCTATATTAATATTACTAAAATTCCCTTTTTCGAAATTTCTTCCACCTCTTTGCTCCCTTGGACAGGTCTGTTTCCACTCCACTTTGTCCAGTGTAGCATGGGCTTTTTCCGAGAGTATAACTTTATCCCCATGGAAATTTCATTTCCCCTCTCAATGCCAGCACTTCTCTGTGTGAGCAATGTGAGACATTCTATGTCATCAAAATTCCCTTTCCCGACATTTCTTCCTTTACTTTTCCTTGTCTGACAGGTTTATTTTTCCTGTGCTTAGCCTAGCATTGCATAGGCTTCTTTGAGTATAAAGCCATTTGGCCCTCTTTTTTACATTTCTTTCTTATACTTCTATTTTTGATTAATAATTTACAAAACTAATTTAGTTTTACCCACAAGAAAACAGACAATGTACGATTTTATTATTAATAAATTTATTAATGAATAATGGAAAACAATACTGTTTGAGTCTTTTTAAAAATATTAATTTTATATGCATTATCTTTAAGTTATGGACCAAGAAATTCTGAACGTTAGTTATTGAAATGACTGCTTATTTCTGGATGTTTGATTATTCGATATATAACTGTAATAGAAGAATTATGGGTAAAAGCCTAGAAATTTGTTCGCATTCCCCTGTATAAAAAAAGGATTCGAAAAGAAAATAAATTTGTTTATGTTCTCTGTATAAAAAAAGATTAAAAAAGAAACTAATTATATTTAATACAAATATTTCATCATTTTCTTATATTTTTACGGGTTTTCGGCAAATTTTTTAAGAATAAAGAAAGTATCAGTTGCGATGTATTATGAAAAACCAAGCTCACATTCATTATTTTATACTTGAAGCAATAAATATTTTCTCAGAATTTAAAATAATAAATTGGATTTGGAATATTCATTATTTACATGTACTATATAGTAAAAAAAAAAAAAAAAATTACATTTATCTGACCGAAAAATCTTTTATTGGGCAATGCAGTCTCCGAAGATTGTTTTTTCGCACATGTTCTATAAACGCTCAAACTCGTGAATTCTGTGGTATCTTTTTCACTAATTAGTACTGGCATTTGGCAATTTTTGCAATTTTTTTCATTGTATTTTTGTTTTCCCGAAATAAAAAAAGTTCCTTTTTCAAAAATATTTTTATCTATAAAAAAAAATTAAAATTACAAAATTCAATAAATTTTTTAAAGAAGTTTTACAATATTCTGTTTTAGTACCCTCGGTAGCTTTGAGAAAGGTAAATTTTCAAATCCAAAATGTTCCAGCTTTTTAAAAATTTTTTGCTTTTTTTAAAAATTTAAATTAAGGGAAATCCATAGAAATTTGTAAAAAATGTACGTTGCAGAAATTATGATTTTAATAATATATTTCAAGTTAATCACATGTTAAAAGCAGTTACTTTGTAATCCCAGTGAATGAATTCCGTCGGAAGATCAGTGCCATGAAATGCCAGTTTGGCTGAAAACCAGTTTTTGATGCTAACTTATGCAATTGTTATTACAACAACATTTTTATAACAATGCAGATGAATCATGATTTTTGAATGTTTTTAATTTATATCTTTTTAACTAACTGTAATTTTGTAAATTAAATAGTCAAAATGGATTCTTTGAATCATTTCCTGTCTTTTGGTACCTTAAGAAATTCGTGAGAAGATAGCTCACATAGATACGTTTATTTACCTACCTACGGATTTTAATAGTGTAGATGGTTAAAATTATGAAAAAATCGAATGAAAGTAATCTGAAATCTAGGGTTACCTCCATAAAAATAAACCACCATTATCAAATGATAAAAATCAAAGGAATCATATTGTAATGTTATCCTGCTAACATCAACAACAACGTGATGCTTAGTGTATTGATATTAAATAAATACCAGGCTTTCTTCTAATAAGAGGTTATGTGTAACTACCCTCGTGTTGCAACTAGCAATGACAGGATTAAATGTGTTTTAATAATTGACCTTGCAGAAATTTCTTTTTCTGTTCAGTTGTCTACAGTGCCTATCTGTGGACGCTTAGAAATGTAGTTTATATCATATATCCCAAAGCAGCAATCATTGACAGCAGACTTCCTTACATCCTTCAAACACCTGACTGTTGGTAATTGAAAAAACTAAATGTTACTGAGATAACTTGAATAAACTTTTCAGATTTCTTCGCATTTATTATAAATATGAAACCTATTCTAAAGTAAAACATTATGTGGGCAAATGACAAGACTTTTACTGATGAATTTTTCTTTTATCTTTTGATCTGTGTATTTTCTTATAATTTATTACAAAAAAAAGGTTTAATTTATTTATACTTTTTAATAAAAGAAATAGAATTTTGGCCTGTATTTTCTATGATTTAACTATTAAATTCAGCCATCAGTCTATATATTTAAAAAGACAAACAAGATGTGCAAATCATAAAAATAATTTAAATTGGAAAGAATTATGTTAGAAACGTAAAAGCCTGAATTATAAAGTTTTTTACAATTTTGTTGGAACTTTTAAATTATAAAAATGTTTTCATAAGCTTAAATTCTTAGGGTCAAATATTATTTCTGCTATATCTGAAATTCTGCTTAGTATATTTTTATTAAACATTATCCTAGTTTAACAAAAAAGAAATATTTTTTTTTAGAAAATTCAAAGAACATATTATATTAAATGCACAATGGACTAAATTCATGTGACGTCATAATCACATGATAATGGCAACCACGTGTTTCTAGCCAATCAGTTCAAAATCTCATGTGACATCATAGTCATGATAAATGCAATAATCTATTTTCAGCTAATCAGATCATACACGTCGTTGTTGCCAAATTATGTTTTATATAGAAACTTTTTTTAAAAAGTTATATTTGTTACTTTATTTAAAAATACATATATATAAAACAAGATTTTTTTTTAAAAAATTTAAAATTTTTTTGTTTAAGTTTCTTTTTATAACAATTGAACATCTTTACTAAATTATGAAATTTGAAATTTTATTGAATTTTTACGTTTTACGAATAGAATGAAAAGTACAAGTTAGTTTAATGTCAGTTTTGAATTCAATGTAGAACACTTGTTTGCCTTTATCATGTGACTGTCATGAATTTAGTCCATTATAGATCTTGTTATTTAGAAATTAAATCAGCAGTTTCATTTACCGATGACGTAATCATTTTATAATAGAGTAAAGTAAAATAAATGTATAATAATTTAAAAAAATATTTTAATATCTTTGCATTTTAAGATTCTTTCCTTTTTTTGGAAATATAATTCTTTTTTTTTTTAAAAAAAAAATGATCAACTAAGCATCACAAAATAAGTAGCACTAAACAATTACTAACATTAAAGATTTAGGAAAGATTTACAAGATGCAGTAAGCTATATATGCAAGTTGAAAAACATCAAATATATAAAGGGTGTTTTTTTAGAGGTATAGAACTTTAAATTGCAATAAAACAACAAGGTATTATTCGATTAGCATGAATTTTTTTTTATTCGAAAGATAATCTTATGGCATTACATTTTAAATATGATTTCTGGCATATGACTGCCACGGATGGCTAGGATGTAGTCCAATCTGGACGTCCAATTTTCGATGACTTTTTCCAACATTTGTGGCCGTATATCGGCAATAACACGGTGAATGTTGTCTTCCAAATGGTCAAGCATTTGTGGCTTATCCGCATAGACCGATGACTTTACATAGCCCCACAGAAGATAGTCTAGCGGTGTTAAATCACAAGATCTTGGAGGCCAATTCACAGGTCCAAAACGTGAAATTAGGCGGTCACCAAACGTGTCTTTCAATAAATCGATTGTGGCACGAGCTGTGTGACATGTTGCGCCGTTTTGTTGGAACCACAGCTCCTGGACATCATGATTGTTCAATTCAGGAATGAAAAAGTTAGTAATCATGGCTCTATACCGATCACCATTGACTGTAACGTTGTGGCCTTCATCGTTTTTGAAGAAGGATTCCACCAGCCCATAAAGCGCACCAAACAGTCAGTTTTTCTGGATGTAACAGTGTTTTGACATACACTTGTGGATTAGCTTCACTCCAAATGTGGCAGTTTTGTTTGTTGACATAGCCATTCAACCAGAAGTGCGCTTCATCGCTAAACAAAATTCGCTTATGAAAATCGGGAACAACGGCAATCTCGTTTTGGGCCCGTTCGACGACCTACGCTTTGCTTGATGATCGTTTTGATGAATTGCCAAACCAAACTGAGAATAAATCACTTGACAGCTGTTAAATCGGTCGCCATCTTGGAAAGTAATGCCAACTTAAACTTCTATACCTGGAAAAAAAACACTCTTTATATATATTGTCTTAACCATTAACATGTAACAGTAAAAAAGTTAAAATTTTTTTCCCTAATTTTAATTATCATTAAAGTTATTTCATTATCTAAAGTTAAAGTTCAGTGGATATGTCCTGGGGATTAATGTGATTAAGTGGCTCCAAGTCTTTTTATTATACATTCAAAACTTGGACGAGACCAATTGTCATATGAAGTAATTTGAAAGTAGTACACATGGAGGGATTAATTGGTTTTTTTAGTTGTTGCTAGAAAAAAACCTAAGTCAGTTGGATATTGCCTTATTTCCTTCAAAAAAAAGCCTATAAATAATAATATGTGTAACAAGCAATTATTGCTTTTAAAATATTGTATGTTTTTCTTGATATTTATTATCAGTCATATTTCACAAATTGCATGCTTTTTCAAAACTGTTAGAAAGTGGCATCTTCTTACAAAAGGTATTGTGAGTGTTGATCCAGTCTGTATTTTCTCCCTGTGACTTTCATTGCTAAATGAGCTAGGTGAAAATTTTTCTTTTAAAGTAGTTCAGTATTTTCTTAAAATTACTTGCATACACATATTGGAAAACCTCAAATCCCAAGGAAAAGTGTACCAATTGCGAAATTCAAGTATGCAGTTGAAGAACCACTGTCTAGGGATATTTATTTATATTTTATCAATGCATTGTAATGATTTTTAAATTTTAAAAAAAAGAATGTATAATTTTTAACTAAGAATTTTTTAAAATTGTTTTTTAATTTTTATTTTAGGAAATGCTGGAAAAAACCAAAGCTGTGATATCAGCCTGTGTAGAAGCTTTACAAAATTGGTTTATCTCTATTGGCTTTTCAGTGGGTGATGATGTAAGTGCATCGTTAAACAATTTTCTTACTTTTACAAAATTAAAGAGTTCGTTTTATAAATTTCTTTTTAGAAATCTAAGTATCTGATATGTTTTTTAGTTAGTACTGGTTTGTAGAGTAAGTATTGGATTGAAGTTATTAGAAATTTATTGTAAATATGTATACAATATTTAATAACTCAAAATTTGACCTTGCATCAATCCATCATCTGTTCAGGTATCTTGTTAAAGCCTCTTAAACTGCATTAGTTCTTCCTGAATGATGTTTTTAGACTTTTTTTAATTTGAGGGAACAAAGTGAAATTAATGTGAGACAGATCTGGACATGTAAGGTGGGCTGGAGCAGCATTGTGATGTTGTGTTTAGTCAATATCTCCCACACAATTTGCGATTTGGGAATAAGCACATTGTCGCTGAGGATCATCCAGGTGTGGTGATTTTCCTGTGGGTGTAGTAGACTCTAATCCTTAAATGTTCAAGCATTTTGCATAAAATTAAGTATTCATTGTTCATCCTACAGGTATAAACTCCTGTATGGTCTACACCTTTTGTGTCAAAGACATTGAGCATTGATTTCACTCTTGATTTGATCATGTTGGCCTATTTTGACCAGTGAGAGGTGCTTGGTACATCTTGGTGTTTATGTGTCATTCGGTAGTAGGTATCTTTGTTTTTTTTTAGAAAAAAAATCAAATATTGAATACAAAGCATTAATCCAATCTGAACTAAAACAAAATACAGAATATTTTCCCATTCATTATACAGCAGCGGTCGCCTAACTTTTTTACCTCGCAGACCAGTAAATTCATAATTTAAATCTCGCAGACCACTAGTAGGATTTTGTGAATGTTAAATATATTTAAAAAAAATTGTGATCTAAGAATTCAATCAATGCATCTTAAAACATAACGTGATAAGTGAGTATATTCCACATTTTTGTGGCAACCAGCAAAATTTTCTCGCAGACCACCACTTTGCCGACCTCTGTTATGCAGCATGCAATAAAATACACCTATTTACATTTAGGTAAGAAATTCCTTGCCACACCATTAGATTATTGGTATAGCCTTTGCAAAATTTTTCAATTAAAGCTACTTTTGAGAGCATTACTAAAAATATTCGAAGTTTAAATAAGGAGCAAAAAATTCTTCAAGAAGCAACGTCACTGAGTACTTTGCCTTTTGTATTCAAAATAGATTGTATTTAAATATCCATTTCTTTGTGACCAGTTATCAAACTGTATGAAAAAGATTTGGATCATTTCCAAATGTACCAACAGTTCACAACAAATTACCAAACTGTGCTCCTGCAGCTTGTCTGATAAAATCTGTTGCACAATCTTTTTGTAGACCTTCACATTTACAAATCAGTAATCACAATTGAATGTACTTGTGGTACAAAGGTTGTTTGAATATTTAGACAGTAAGTAGATTTTATTATATTTAACTTATCTACATGACGGCAGTGGTAGCATAGTGGTTATGGTCACAGACTTGTGGCTATCGTATCATGAGTTTGAACTGCAGTGACACAGTAGATCTGCTGTGTTAATGGGCTGATGCATGTTATATCTGTCAAGGCTCAAAGTCTTCCTTTTTCCGGGGTGTGGAAGTTTGAGGGGGAGGGACAGCTCAGGTGTTGTCATCCCCATTTACCTGTTCAAAATTATGAGGACTGTCACCAGTAACCCTCTTGTTGCTTTATAATGTGACATTAATAAACTCCTCCATTATCACAAAAATGCTTAAGCATCAATAATAGTTTAAGTCTTGAATTTTGGTCACATATTCATCTGTTCAAATGCGTACTAGATGTTCGGTGCATTGTTCATCTTTGATGTTCGGTGCATTGTTCATCTTTGATGTTTTCCCTGCTGTTGTTAAGAAAACTTTTGCCTCTCGTAAACACTGGTTTGGGGTCTGTAGCAGATTTGTTTAGTTTGATCAGGGAATGCTACTCAGTGCTTTGCTGCATTTTCACTTGCACAAGCACTTACTGCAATTTCACTTAGAGCTAGATTTACACATGCCAATTGACGTTTCTCAACATTTAAAATGCTCTCTTAAATTGTATAAAATTCCTTGCCATCCATCCTGCCCCAAAGAGACCGTCCTCCACCACTTTTAATTGGTAAAAAAAAATAAAAAAATAATAATTTCTGTTTATTGAAAACTTTGCAAAAAAATTTCTCATAATTATAAATAAAATTCAATATATACTGAATTTGTTTAAATTTCCTTTTTAGTTTTATAATTAAAGAAGTGGGAAAATGATTCTTTTTTTCTATACTTGTTGATATTAATAATGGATATTTTGTTTTAATTCTGATATGTAATAAAAATATATAATTTAACCGTATTAGCAATATTTTTTGTTTTGCTATAAAAATATTTATAGTTAAGCATGCTTGAATTTTTTTTTAAATATAAAGGCTTTTTTGTCATGTACATTATAATTCATAAAACTATGAGCTTTTTTTTCAAATTTTGAATGTATTTCATTGTATCAAAATTCATCTTTTTTTCTAGATGAATCCATATCAGGTATCTTTTCACATCCCACTTCATAGATGTTTTGCATCATTTCTGGGACAAGCTGTAAGACAACAAGGTGCTAACTTAGATTCTTTACTTCCACCTGAGTCCACTTTAAAACTAATGATGATGCATCCTCTTCAGGCCCAGGTAAAATATTGTACTACAAACAATGCAATTTGACGAATTTATAAATTTAAGGAATAATATTTAGAAATAATAAAGAACTTAAAGAAATATCAGCTTAAAATAATGCATTAAAAATGGTCTAAAAATTTCTAATCTGATTAATTATTTATCTAATCTATTTAATTTTAAATAGTTTTTGAGGATTTTTTTAAATTTGTATTTATATATAAAAGTGAGTAAGACATATATCTGTGTGGTTATTTGATTAATGAAGTAAAATTTTGATCCTACTGACATTATCCATTCTTTGTTGACTATTTAAAAACTGCAGGAAATTATATAGGATTTTAATTTAAAATTAATCTGTACTGTAGGAAAAAAATGAAATATATGGCATGATTATATGAAAATATTATCAGGTAAAATGATTATTATATATGGCAGGTTCCAGGCCTGTTGGTAAAATAAGGATGTCATCTTTAAAATATCTGTTCTTTATTGTGCATCGATCGTAGTTAATCCAACATAGCGGCCATTTGGTATCCAATCTAATGCCACAAAAGACAACACCACAGTAAAGAGTCAACAGTCAGTCTTTTCACTTATGCTCTAACTACCTTTAAATAGTCCTATTCACCTTACACTTGCTACACGGTAGTAAATAGTTCTCCATATTTTTATTTATTATTCACTTAATTTTGAAGTTAAACTTTCCAGACCTGAAATGTGTATATATATAAAAGGAATTGAACTTAATCTGTAGAGACTCATGAAAGTAAGATAGGGCGAGGAGAAAAGCATTAAATTTTTGTTATAACTATTGCTTGAGATTTTAGTTTTACTATTAATACATCAACACATTAAAGGAGAAGTTAGTAATGTAATTAAAGAGACAAACATAAATATTTTTTACAGGTTACATTTCATGAGATTCTCTGCAACATGTGGGTTCGAAGTGGTCTCCAGATTAAAGGTCAAGCCATGACTTATATCCAGTGTCATTTTTGTAACTCAATTGTTGATGCTGATCTTTTCTTATTACAAATATGTGCCATGAAATTGGATCCAGATTGGTTTCTTAAAACTGTTATGCAAAGGTAAATTGAAAAATTTTAACGTTTTTTGTAGTTTATTGTAGTGTTAAATATAATTTTAAAATTTTAATTTTAAATATTCAAAACACTTTTGCAAAATTAAATTACTTATGATTTAATTCAAATTATATAGGATGTATTTTGAAGCACTTATTGCTTAATCATCTGAAACATGCAAATAAACAAATTAACAATTGTATTTAAGTTGGGTAGATATTTATTAATCACAGAAAGCTTAAAATTAATTTTATTTTAAAATGTCATTTTTCTAAAAAGAATAAATTTTTGTTTTAAGAAATTAAAAAAAATTAATTCTAGATTAATGATTTTTTTTGTTTAAATAATTTTTAACTTATTTAAAAGTAAAATTTCAACTATGTCAGTGTTACCATTTTGAAGTATATTGAGTGAGTAAAGGATATGGGGAATATGGAAAGGCTCACAATCAACTTACACTTAATCAATATCTTTAGAAACTCAACAGCAATAATTATAAATTCACTCTTACCTTCAATGGACTTCTTACTGCATTTTTATCATATATTCCAAAATAATTCAGACATGAATAAAGATGTGATCCTTTAACAAATTATTTGCAGATAAAGATTATATTTATAGAACACCTCTACACACAGTTTAATATAAAAAGATATATATATATATATATATATATATATATATATATATATATATATATATATGCAATGTATTTTACAAACTGCTTCTATGTGCAGTCAAATTATTTGCAATAAATATTTTCAATATCGCCATCCAGTGTGTTTGTAATCACTTTGAAAAGTCTTTTGTTTTAGTGGAAAGTGGAAAGTATTCAACAATGGATTTTTTTAAGGGTTAGGAGTATTTTGATAGTTTGAAAATAACAGTTAAACGTTTTAGCTGTTTAAATACAAAAATTCCTTTTTTCGTATTTATTGAATTTCCAGCATTTACCATTGTTGGAAGGAATTGTATCCAAGTGCAATACTAATAACAGATATCATTGGTAAAAATAAGTTAATTTTGTCAAATTTTAGTTCTAAAAATATGTGTTTACCCTTATTAATTACATTGAAGTTAATATTAAATTTTTGCATTTTAGATTTCATGTGTGGGACTGGTTGACTTTTCATCCAAATCGAAGTAACTCATTCTTGGATACTGACAAAGTGATGCCCATGTTAGAAGGAGCACTTTCTTTTCTCACTACATTACTTTCTACTCATACAAATATAGGTAATGTAATGATCAACATTTTGCCTGTATATATATATATATATATATATATATATATATATATATATGTTACGAATTTAGTCTTATTCTAATTGTTTCTACTCATTTGTGTTCATTTTTACAGTTTAATTTGTCGTATCTAATGTGATTTCAACCCTGTTTACCTGTAATATCATTTCCACTGCATTGCACGGCCCCCATGCTTTAACATTGGTTTAAATGGTAAACTCGCCAAATATTGCAGCTAGCGCCAAGTTGGCGACGGATTTGGCGACTTAATTTTTGGCGCCAAATTTGGCGATATATCGCCAAATGTGGGCGATAAGCTTGGCGACCATGGCAACCCTGCTCCTATTAACCCTGTCTGGCAACCCTATCGCGGTATTGTAACACTATTGTATTGAATGTATTACTGTATTGAGCTTTTCTCGTACGTTCCGGATTTTGCTAGACCTTTCTATTTCTCGATTATTCTGGCAAGTGCAAGAGGTTTCTGACCGAAAGGTATAAAAGGGCCCGGGCCGGCTAGTCAGTCAGTCAGATCTCAGCTTTCATGCAAGTGATACCTCTCTGCTTGAGAGAGAGAGAGAGAGACGATTGCATAGTGCGTGTGTTATTGCTTTTATTGAGTTATTATTTTTGTGCTGAGTGTTTACTATTGCTTTTGTTAGTGTATTACATCTGTGTTATCAGTATTTTCATCGATTGTACGTGACTTTCTCGAACTGTTCTACAATTTGTGGAGGACTGTTTTGGCCAAGAATAAAATTGTTTTGGATCCCGTTCTTCGGCTTCAATCATTTCGAACCCCCGAAAACGCAACAATTGGTGTCAGAAGTGGGATTGAATGCCAACAACAAGAGCGATGGAGGCCCAGTTCCAGACTCTTCTAGAAAAATTGACTGAAATGAATGCCAATATGGGCGAAATGAAATCGGAGTTGACCGCCAGCATGAATGCCAATATGGGCGAAATGAAATCGGAGTTGACCGCCAGCATGAAAGCCAATATGACTGAAATGAAATCGGAGTTGACCACCAATATCGCAGAAGTGAATACCAAGCTTACTAACGTAAACGAGCAGATCAGCGCCAACAAGGAAGAGTTGAAAAGTGATCTGAAGGGCATTGGCGACAAATTGACGACTATGGACAAGAAATTTGAAGAAATGGAAGGAAGAATCGAGTCGGTGGAAAATAAATTCGAAGACAAATTTGTGGATATAGAGAACAAATTTGAAAATAAATTCAAGATATGGAGAGCAAACTAGAGGCGAAAATTTTCGAAAAGGTAGAAGATGTTTCCATCTCGTTCAGGAGTGACCTAGAGAAATTGAAGCAGAAAGTCATGACTGGTCAAGGGGATGAATTTAAGTTTCAAGCTCCTTATTCCAAGCCTTCCATCAAGCTTTCTACATATGACGGAAAGTTCTCTTGGCAGGTGTTTAAGACCCAATTCTCCATAGTGGCGGATGCAAACCAGTGGGACTCCCAGACCAAGGCCTGTCAGTTAGCTGCTTCTCTTCGAGCCGACGCTGCTGACATTTTGCAAACTTTGCCGGAAACACAGCGGCTGGATTTCGACGCTCGTTAATGCTTTGGAGTTCCGCTTCGGAGAGAAATGTGTGAAGGATTACAGCAGACTCCAGCTGAAGTCACGGCAGCAGAAAGTGTCCGAAACGCTCAAGAACTGGCGACGGACGTCGAGAGGCTTTCTCACTTGGCGTTTTCTGACTGTCCGACTGAAGTAAGAGAAGTCCTGGCGCTGCAACACTTCATCGACGGGGTGCGTGATCCGGAAATCAGAAAGCTCTCCGAATGGCGGATCTCAAGGACTTAAAGGGGGCCCTAGTGTTTGCTATGAAATTCGAGGCAGCCCAGCAAGCAACACGAAAGGACAGACACCCCATACGAGCCGTCAACGAATCGGACACGTCGAACTCAGGTGTGGAGCGGTTAGAGTGACAGATGAGAAGCTTCTTGAATAGAGTTGAGTCTTTGATGTCCCAGAAAGCAGACGGGAAGAAGACCCTTAAATGCTGGACCTGCGGTCGAGAAGGGCATCTGCAGAGAAGCTGCCGGGCACGCCAAGGCGCTGAAACTAATAAGCGCCTTCCAGAAGGAGGTGTCGGAAAACTAATTAATGACCATCTCGTGGGGCGGAGGTTGCCAGATTTTGGAAAGCCCCACATTCCAGTGTGTCAAATTTCGACAAAGAGTACCGGTGAGAATGGAATTTTTATAATGGGACATGTTAACGAGCTTCCCTGCAACATGATCATCGATACAGGAGCCAATGTGTCTATCATTCGAAACGATCTGGCTCAAAAATTAAAAGAGAAACTTATCTGGACCCCGCCCCGCGTGGTGCTACAGACCGTGACGGGGAAAAGATTGATATTCACGGAAAATTAAAAGTCAAGATCCAGTTTGGAGACACTACCTACCAACATGCTGTGTATGTCGCAGATATTGCAGACCCTTTCATTCTTGGACTGGACTTTCTAAAGGAGCATGGTTTCACTCTAGACTTCAACAAGAACGAATGCGTTCCATACACGAAGAAGTCACTATATTCAAAATTGAACACAGGACAGAATCTATTCGACAGGTAACCGCTAACGAGAATATTACCATTCCCCCAAGGACTGAAATCATAGTACCTGGATACATCGGGTAACGATGTGAGTTTCAACTCTGGACTAATTGGAACTGCGGAAAATAAAGCGAATGGATTGCTAATAGCTTCGACGCTAGTGGACCTTTCCAGAAAAACTATCCCGGTAAGAATTTGCAACGTAACTGAAAAACCTAGAGTGTTCCAGAAAGGTGAAGTGTTGACAACCTGCAGTCCAGTAACCTGTGTCTGCAAAAGTTCGAGCTTGCTCCTATCCAACTCGCCTCAACAGTTGACTCCCGACCTTCTAGAAAATGCTGAATTGTCCCCCGAACAGAAAAGCTCCGCAGAAAGACTGTTCCAAGAATTTGAAGACGTGTTTTCTAGAAACAGTAGCGATATTGGCCATACTACAGTGACACAACACAGAATTGATACAGCAGACCATCCGCCAATTAAACAGCACCCAAGACGCTTGCCGTTTGCTAAACAGGAAGAGGTCGGAACACTACTACGAGAGATGCAGGAAAATGACATCAGACATCGTAAAGGCTCCTCGCATGGAAATGCTGATGCCCTTTCAAGAAGACCATGCCCAGAAAATTGTCGTCATTGTTCCAGAGTAGAGACCAAATATGACTATGCTATACGCCAGATAACAACTTCAACAGCGACGCCACCCGATCCCTGGAGTGACGAGAAAGTTCGAGAAGACCAGATGGCGGATCCTGATATTAAACCCCTTATAGAGTTTATGGAGTCTTCCAGCAATAAACCAAGTTGGCAGGACATCTCGGCTTATAGTCCTACAACTAAGCAGTATTGGGCCCTCTGGAATTCTCTACATCTCAGGAATGGTGTTCTATACCGAAAATTCGAATCAGAGGATGGAAAGACATTCAGGTGGCAATTAGTACTTCCTCGATCTCGTATCCCAGAGGTACTCAAAGAATTGCATGGCAGCCCAACAGGAGGTCATTTCGGCGTCATGAAAACTTTGCACCGAGTTCGAGAGCGATTCTGCTGGGGTAAAGTGAGAGCTGACGTGGAACAGTGGTGCAAGTCCTGTGATGCCTGTTCAGCTCGGAAGGGGCCAAAGATACGTAGCCGAGGGAAGCTGCATCGCTACAATGTTGGAGCACCCTTCGAACGTATCGCTTTCGATATCCTGGGACCTCTGCCAAGGACTGCGTCTGGTAATAAGTACCTACTTGTTGTCATTGACTACTTCACGAAATGGCCCGAAGTGTACCCCATTCCGGATCAGGAAGCCCCCACCGTAGCGGAGGCTGTAGTGCAGCACTGGATATCGAGATATGGGGTACCTCTTCAACTTCATTCCGATCAGGGAAGAAATTTCGTCTCTGCGGTATTGAAGGGGGTCTGTGAACTACTCGGAATTGACAAGACCAAGACCACACCTTTGCACCCACAGTCAGATGGCATGGTGGAGAGGTTTAATCGTACCATCCTGAATAACCTCTCACTGATGGTATCCAAGAACCAACAAGACTGGGACCAGAAAGTTCCTCTCTTTCTGCTAGCGTACGCAGCGCCGTTCACGAGACTACCGGATATTCACCATCCCAGATGCTTTTTGGCCGAGATCTTCGTCTCCCTTGTGACCTGCTGTTTGGTCGCCCTCCGGATACACCTTCATCGCCTGAGGAGTACGTGCAGAATCTCCAGGCACGTTTTGAAGATGTACACAATTTGGCTCGAGAACGGATCAACCTGAGGACGGAGAAGATGAAGACTCGATGCGACACAAAAGCCACAGGACATCAATTCAAGGAAGGTGACAAGGTGTGGTTCTACAACCCGACTCGACGCAAAGGACTTTCTCCTAAGCTACAATCGCATTGGGACGGTCCTTATACAATTTTAAAGATAATAAACGACGTCGTAATCCGGATCCGTAAGTCAACGAATTCGAAGCCTAGAGTCGTTCATTACGACAGGCTTGCTCCATATTATGGCCATAATTCTTAGTGTGTCAATTATCGTGTAATCTATTTTGACCATGGTCTTGTATAAATAAGTTAGTGTGTAAATAATCTTGTAAATAATTTTGTTTATTGTTTTGTAAGTGTTTATTTTCTACTATGCATTACGTGTTTATTTTGTACTATGCATTAGGTGTTTATTTTGTACTATGTATTACATGTTTATTATTGCATATTCATTTAGTTATTTTTAATCAATTGCTTTATTATTATGTTAACGTCTGACGAAGGGTTGTACTGCCGGGACGTGCAGTTCTTGAGAGGGGGCAATGTTACGAATTTAGTCTTATTCTAATTGTTTCTACTCATTTGTGTTCATTTTTACAGTTTAATTTGTCGTATCTAATGTGATTTCAACCCTGTTTACCTGTAATATCATTTCCACTGCATTGCACGGCCCCCATGCTTTAACATTGGTTTAAATGGTAAACTCGCCAAATATTGCAGCTAGCGCCAAGTTGGCGACGGATTTGGCGACTTAATTTTTGGCGCCAAATTTGGCGATATATCGCCAAATGTGGGCGATAAGCTTGGCGACCATGGCAACCCTGCTCCTAATAACCCTGTCTGGCAACCCTATCGCGGTATTGTAACACTATTGTATTGAATGTATTACTGTATTGAGCTTTTCTCGTACGTTCCGGATTTTGCTAGACCTTTCTATTTCTCGATTATTCTGGCAAGTGCAAGAGGTTTCTGACTGAAAGGTATAAAAAGGCCCGGGCCGGCTAGTCAGTCAGTCAGATCTCAGCTTTCATGCAAAGTGATACCTCTCTGCTTGAGAGAGAGAGACGATTGCATAGTGCGTGTGTTATTGCTTTTATTGAGTTATTATTTTTGTGCTGAGTGTTTACTATTGCTTTTGTTAGTGTATTACATCTGTGTTATCAGTATTTTCATCGATTGTACGTGACTTTCTCGAACTGTTCTACAATTTGTGGAGGACTGTTTTGGCCAAGAATAAAATTGTTTTGGATCCCGCTCTTCGGCTTCAATCATTTCGAACCCCCGAAAACGCAACAATATATATATATTATATATATATATTACATATATATATTATATTTATATATATGTTTAATTATATATAAATCAATCACAACCCAACAATCAATTAAAAAATTGAAATCATATGAATCTTATAATACTAAATCCCATTTCAAAATATCAATGGCGAATATAGAAGATAAATTTCCAACATTTTCAAACAAAATTCAAAAATTATAAAATAAAAATTTATAAAATATTCAAGTGTAACCTCGGACTTAGGGCCAATAAGTAGGGTTAAACTAGTTTAATGGTGCCAACCTTCCCCCTATTGCAACTTAGTAAGTTAATCAGAAATATATATATATATATATATATATATATATATATATATATATGTAAGGATAATTAAATTAGATTAAAAATTAAATTCCCTATCTAGCACTTGACTCATCTTTCTCAGTTCCCATCTTCAAGTATCAAACTAATCACCCATTTATTTCTTCCGAACATATGGCCTAGCCAATAAACATGTCTAATTCCAGATCGTTAGATTTAATAGTCAACATATGTCAGCATTAACTTGCAAGCACCCTCTTCAAAGCAGCGATACTTACCATATGTTTTGCAAGTGTTATCCACTTGAAACCACCACCATGGCGTGCTTTTTCCTCCCTGTTCTCGGTGTCAGAACAGATGTACAAATGAAAGAATAAAGGTCGTCTTTTCACTTTTCTAACTTTAATCTGATTCTGTCTTAAAAATCATGACATATATATATATATATATATATATATATGTGGCATGCAGCCAAAAGCAAAACACAGTCTTCGCGCGCAGGCGCAGCTAAGTGAAACAAAAACTGAAACTATGAGAACTGAAACTGTGGAAACTTTTGAAGTAGTGAAAGTAGAACAAAAACTTTTAAGAGAGGAAAAAGGAGAACGAGAGAGGTGCGCGAGCAGGCGTTACCTTCTGTATATCATCGTCAAACTTATCTGTTAAAATAGCTACCTTTTTTAATTAATTTGTTTAATTTTAAAATAAATGTGAAGAAAGACAAACGTCTTGGACCCCTTGTTGTCTCCCACAAATTATGGGGGCTCGGCCGGGATCGATAAAATTTCGATTTTGAACCAAAGTCTGGACAATGAACAAAAGCGTCCGTGAAGGAGACGCTCCGCCATTTTTTGGAAACTTCGTTCAACCTGTGTAGAGGTTTGAACTCAGCATGAATACTCCGCCTGTGTAGAGGCCGGGATTGAAAAAATTTCGATTTTGATCAAAGTTTGGACAGTGAACAAAAGCCGTCCGTGGAGGAGACGCGCCGCCATTTTTCGGAAACTTCGTTCCGCCTGTGTAGAGGTTGGAACCCATCGACGAAAATTCCGCCTGTGTAGAGGTTGGATCCACTCACAAACACCTGCGAAGAGGTGTCAATTCGAACAATTTCAACTATATTACCTGCGAAGAGGTGAAATCAGTGGAATCGAAATTTTTCTTCAATTATTGGATACATCGTACGTGCGAGCAACAAGGGAGCTAGAAAAAAAAGGTAGGATCTTTCCATATTTTTCTAAAATGTATAAAAACGCTCTTAAAGAGGATCTCATAAGAGTTGTTGAGGATCTAGACGGTACTGTGGAGAGTACGGACACCATAGCTAAACTAAAGACTAAAATTGAGAACAGTAGTACATTTGAAAGCGATCCAGATTTCGTTAAAACTTTAATTCAAAACTGTATAGATGAGAGAGTATCGCGAAACGAAAGAGAGGCAACTTTAGAAAAACAGAAAATTGAGCTCACGAAACTTCAGTTTGCAAAATTAGAAAAAGAAATCGAACTTCAAACGGCTAAAAATAAAGCATTAAGTTTAAATCCTGCAGCTAAAGTCGAAGAAAAACAGTTCGAAACTAACATAGAAAATATGATAAACAGTATTAGAACTTTATCTCTTCCTGTTCCCACCAGATCTGAAAATTTTAATCTGTTCTTCCAATCATTAGAACGCGCATTTTTAACCAAGAAAATAAATGACGAATATAAATCTGAAATTTTAATAAATCTTCTGGGCGAAAGAGCTCATAATGTCTTATTGTATATTAAAGAAGAGGAATTAAATGACTATGAAAAACTAAAATCTATAGTACTCAGAAAATTCCAATTAACCCCTCGCGAGTGTTTAAACTCATTTAAAAATGCTGTAAAATCATCAGGCGAGACATACATCCAATTTGCTGCAAGATTGACGGCAAACTTCCAATATTATTGTTTGTTAAGAAAAGTTAATTCCTTTGAATCTCTGTGATCTTATAATTTCTGATAAATTATTTGAAACTTTAAATAAGGAAACTGCAACTCATATTGGCATTCGAGAAGCAGAAGATTGGTTCAGGCCTATTGATTTAGCTAAAGAGTGCGATATTTATATTTCACCTAGAAGCAGATCACATAAAGAAACTCCTATTACACTTATGGATATACCCAAGACCCCTTTAAAAATAGATCACAAAACTTTAAAACAAAGATTAAAGAGAACTATCCCCAATATCTTGAAAGAGAAAATAAAAATTGCTTTATATGCGGTGATTCATCTCATTACGCAAGAGATTGTGAGAAGCGTTTTAAACCTAAAGAATCTAACGACCACATCCATAATAGAATAAACGTGAATACTTTGAAAGTCGAGAGCGAAAAACAAAATAGCGATGAATTCGCACCATTTCAATATGTAAACATTTTTGTGGAAAATCAGCCCGTAACAGCCTTGATCGATTCAGGTTGCCAGATCCCAGTTTTAAATTCCTCACTAATTAGAGTGAACCAGCCTTCCGAAGAAATCATAACATTAAGTTCATGTTTTGGCGAACAGCGAATGGTAGAAGTTAAACCCATAAATATTTCTCTTAATCAACACTCTTCCGGTCTAAGTGTTCGAACGGCAATATCACCGACCTTGACCGAAGAATTTATTATACATCCCAGTGTATATTCTGAAATAAAGAAACTAGGCCACGCAAAGAGCGCTGTTTTATTGAGTGAAAGTGGATCCTCTTTGAGTGCAGATTCTGGTGTTTCTTTTCCAAATGTTTCTTTTTCAAATGTGATAGAAAACTCTAGTTATGATTTGCCACATGTTAAAAACTTTAATACTAGAAATGATTCGAGTTCTCTAATTAAGGATTATAAATGTAATAAAATTAAGAGTACTAAGTTAAAATTGAGTATTATAAGAGAAAAATGTTCTGATATACACTGCTCAAAACAATTAGGGGAGCAAGCAAAAAAGTGAAGAAAACCGTGTGAGACAGCCACGTATTGGCATACAATGCATAGTACATACATATCAATGCGCAATACAGAAAAAAGGTGTAAAAAAATTTGGAATTAAGCTTTAATTCTTTGAAAATATGGAAAAAACAGGAAAAGATGATTTAGGGCAACAATTTGGTTACATGTAAACGATAAAAAAAAGGTACTGTTTAGACATGATGCATGAGTTTTAATAGGGCGTGTGGTCTCCTCAAACAGCTAAGACTGCTGCACACCTGTTTGCCTTGGATGCGGTGAGGTTATCGATCAGACTTTGGGGAATACTGTTCCACTCCTCAAGAAGTGCAATCTCCAAGTCTTGAACAGTAGCAGGCGGCCTTGGTCGCGCACCAATGCGTCGTCTGAGTATGTCCCAAACATGCTCGATTGGATTCTGGTCAGGAGAGCACGCTGGCCATTCCATACGCTGTATTGTTTCAGCTTCAAGCATGTTCTCCACCAGACGAGCTCTATGCGGTCGGGCATTATCATCCTGGAAAACAAAGGAATCTCCAATGACTACAGCGTAAGGGATGACATAAGGTTGAAGTATCTCGTCTGCATACCTTCGGCCCGTCAAAATGCTATTCCGAATGATATGCAGGTCCGTATTTCCGCCTATGCTGATTCCACCCCATACCATCCAACCAGCTCTTCTGTATTGTGATCTTTCACGAATGAATGCGGGGTTATTTCGAGTGCCCCTGTCCCTCCATACAAGAACACGTCGGGTGTCACTCTCTAGCTGAATTGGGACTCGTTTGTAAACAGCACTTGGCTCCAATCATGTTGCTCCCAATCTCGATGTTCAGCAGCCCATCTTCTTCGGGCCGCACGGTGGTGTGGGGTCAACGGAATGCAGACCATTGGCCTACGTGCATAGAGCCCTCCCTCATGAAGCCGATTACGTGCTGTTTGGCTCGACACCCTTCGTCCTGTTTTTAAGAGCAACTGTCTTTGCAGCTGCGTAGCATTCTCTGTTCTGTTTCGACGGGCTGTTAACTGTATATACCGGTCATAACTTGATGTAGTGGCACGTGGCCGACCTGCCCCTGGTCGACGTCTAACATTTCCTGTTTCTTTGAATCGATTCGACATCCTTGCAACAACACTTCTGGCGACTCCAACAGTGTCCGCGACACTACGTTGTGTTTGCCCGGATTCCAGTCTGCCTATAACACGCCATGCCATGGATTCCGGTAAATCACGTTGTTCAGACATTCTCAAGTAACCTTGCCTCAAAAAAAAAAAAAAAAAAAAAAATACTGCGCAATCGAATTTCACAGTTACGGCAATAAAACAGACGTTTTTGCAACATCCCGATTTCTGCCCTTATCTCCTTTTTCTCGTTTTTGACGTCATGAACTTTGATTTGCATATAAAGTTTTCTTTTTCCGTTTCCTGGTAGTCTTTACATTACGGATGATTCATTTTATGTTACTTATTGGTATACACCTTTGCTTACTTTTGTTAAAATCATGTGCTCCCCTAATTGTTTTGAGCAGTGTAGTATTGTGTAAGAAAGTAAATGGTGCCATGAAAACGAGTTCCGTGAACTTCAACGCCCTTTCACCTATGAAGAGTGAACAAAGACGGTTTGCAATGCTCCGACGAATCTTTGAGCCCTGGCAGTGGAAACGGAGGAAAAAGAGAAATCATTTTGAACTGACGTCCAGAACTCTACAGAGGAAAATATCGATGTGTTCAACCAAAGATCAACTCATTAAAAAAGACGTTCTTATGCCTGTGAAACACAATGTTTTCCTGTGGAACCTTCCGGATGTCGAAGAGATGCCTTCACATGATGGAGAAACTGTCTAGTTCAGAAAAATTATGATATGTTTAATCTTTGTATATTTGTCGTATAGTCCTTGTCTGTTCCGTCTTTTTTGTATATTTCAGATTCTCCTCTGGTCTCGATGAAAAAGGAAAAAAGGAAGACGTACCGCTGCGGACAGCGTACAGTCAGGCTGGCCGTTGTGGCATGCAGCCAAAAGCAAAACACAGTCTTCGCGCGCAGGCGCAGCTAAGTGAAACAAAAACTGAAACTATGAGAACTGAAACTGTGGAAACTTTTGAACTAGTGAAAGTAGAACAAAAACTTTTAAGAGAGGAAAAAGGAGAACGAGAGAGGTGCGCGAGCAGGCGTTACCTTTTGTATATCATCGTCAAACTTATCTGTTAAAATAGCTACCTTTTTTAATTAATTTGTTTAATTTTAAAATAAATGTGAAGAAAGACAAACGTCTTGGACCCCTTGTTGTCTCCCACATATATATATATATACACATAGCTTTATTTATAAAATGTCATAAATATTTCATTACTGTATTAAAGTGTAATAGTTTGTAATTACATTCTTTATAGAAGAATAAATCTTGAGAAATTATAAAATTTATGCTACAATACATGTTATGTGTTAATTTTTGAAGGGAGTAACGTAAGATTATCTTATAAATAAGTTAAATCAAGTAATTAAAAAAAAATTATACTGAGTTCTAAACTGATGTGCACTAATTAAAGATGTGAAGCTCTGAAATTAGCGTGTCAGTGGAAGGATCTAGCAGGATAAATTGAAACAGCAATCAGGAGTCCAACTAGGGTCTGGTTCAGTAAAGCATGCATGTGCAGCATGGTATACTGTCAGAGTGTTGGTTTGCTTACTATTTGTGCGATAGCTGTGCATGGTGTACATTAGTTTAAATGTCAAGTTACTTCTTCAGTATCTAGGTGAACTTACTTGAGATTGAATGATTGGGAAGATAGAAGAAAGTTGGTTTGGATTAAGGTATTCATGAAATCTGGAATTGTTTCATGAGTTAGGAGAGCATTTCAAACTGTAGGAATAGTTTTCTCAGGATTCAATAATTCACAAGCAACAATGGGACAAACAACCAGCATATTATCTTGCAAGTTAGAGGAGACAGGTGGCAGATTGCAGAAGAAATCACTGTATATTGGAATCATATGACTGATATGTTTTATCGAAGGTCAATAGGCTGCATAATGGTCTATTTGCACAATAAGCAGCACATGTACCATCTACCTACATGTCCATTATCTACACCTTGGAGACTGCCTTTTCTTTAGGAGTAGAAAACACAAAAAAATGAGCAAATCAACAATAGGTTCAAGTATATATATATACTCTTTTTAGATTAGAGCAGCTTGACTAGCAGTTTTAAATGCAAACATATCTTGAAGGAACTTGCAGTAATCCTTCCAACATCGTTGAATAGTTGAAAGCTGAAGTTGAGTAGTTTTTTCCTTTCTCTGTAGTGCGAATACTGTTGTAATATGTCACCACAACTGGTTTAAACATAATGGAGTTCTTGTTTGATAGAGTATCATGCTTGGTACCCATACTCCCTTTCACATCTCCTGCCAGTAAATGAGCCTATGAATTTTATTCGTAGATTTATATTTTGATTTTATTTAAAAATGTGCGCTAATGGTATTTGCAATTTTACGTTTAAGATTTTACATTAAAAGGTTTTTAAAAATTTTTTTTAACAAGAATTTTTTTATTAAAGATGATTTTAAAAGCATGTTTAATGAATTAAGCCCAGTGGCTGAGTGGTTCGTGCATCGTGCTTCCATACCTCAGGTCTGAGGTTCAAATCACTGGCTGGGAAAGGTTGACTCAGCCTTTCATCCCGTCAGTGAGTCAATAAAATAAGTACCAAGCTTGTTTGGGAACTTAGCACTGAGGGTGTCATGTCAGACTGACCACCTGATTGGAACATTTGCTCATGCACCTCAGGGCCCAAGGTCACGTATACTGAGTTGGGCACAGTAGGCCTTGGTCCTCATTGGCTGTTGCACCGCTGAATTAAGTTTAAGTGTAATTAATTAAATTGGAAAAGCATTTCTTCTATGCATTTGTTTATAATTTGCTGATTATTATGGCTTAAATCAGCAGTTCTTAAACTTTTGATTGCAGTGTCCCCCTCTTATGTATCATCCTGTCAACATGGATCTCTAAGATTTTGAACTCTCTTTCCTGACTTCCAACACTTGGATAAATGATTTATAATGGTTGCACAATAATCCTAAGACTGGCTCTGTTAATTATACAGACATTTGTAAAACTTTTTTTCTCCTTTTAGAAAACAGTACACATTTAATTATATAAAAATATTACAAAATACTAATTTCATATAAATAAATAGTGTACTTAATTGTGTTAATAAATATTTTTTTAATGAGTTAAATCCTATTGTGGCATACTATGAATTCAGTTCTTAATTTTTACACATCTGTTTCTGCTGTGTTTTAAAAATATTGCGTTGTAGTAATTTCTGTGTAGTTGGGGAAAAAAAAACTTAATAAATATTTTTGATAGAAATATGTTTTAGTAGTTTTTTTTTTCATTGGGAGCAATTTAGTTAATCTAGTGTAGAGTGGCACATCTTTCAACTTTTCCATGAGGCCTTTCAGAGACTGTAAAAGAGGGAAATCGTAACATTAAATGAGAAACCTTCCTGGACCCCTGCAAAGGCACTAGGGACCCCTGGTGTTTGGGAACCACAGTTCAAGAACCGCTGACTTAAATGAATAACGCTAAATTAAAAGTTAATTGAATTGTTTCATAACCTTTTGCTGCAAATTACTAATATTTCATGTTTATTATATCTGTACTTTAATTGTAATTAATTTAAAATAGGGCTTACTGAGGAGAAAGTGATTCGACAAGAAATGGTGTCACTTCTGTGTATGAATGATAGGACACATTCGCAACTTATGGATCTAATACCTGATAAATGTGGAGAAACTTCTCAAAACAGAAATTTTGAAAGTATTTTAAATCAGGTAAATGTTAATAGTTAGAATAAAATCTTTTAAAATTAAAGCATTTAAATTATTAGATTCTAAACTCTTATAATTTTTCTTTTAAAAATAATTTTGTATTTCTGAATGGAATCTCTAAGTTTATGTAACCAAAATTTAGGATTTTTATTAGTTATTTTGCATATTTAAAAATAATTATATATTTATCAGTGTAATGTTGCATCATTTGTGACAATTTTATGCAAATGGTGTGCAAGAGATTCTTTTTGTACTTCTGATGTGTATTGCATATTTTTTTGGTCTGATGAATTATTAGTGCCAAATTATATATACAAAGATATTCATATTTAAAACGTATCTGAAATTCACTATGGTTTGCTTTTGATTGTTTTATTGCATGATACAGTATGTATACAAGTTTTTTTATTGATTTTTATTAAATGCAAATATAACACATTTATGCTTTTGTAATTATTTTTTAGATATCTTAAGTTTTACCAGTTATATTTTGGTAGAAACTAATATATATTACAGTTTTCAGTGTATTTTATCAGAGTGAAAATGATGTAATTTTATTAAGTAAATGCCTGTATGAAAACAAACTCGGTGTTCATTTGAAATATATTTTCAAGCCCAAACTATTCATCAAATTTTTTGTATAAAAACTAACAACCTATGGGCTTTTATCTTAGTATATTTGTTAACTATTTAATTTTTTATAACATCTATATTCTGCCGTTTTATATTTTAGAGTAGACCCTCAAAATTAATTGTAATTATTTTTAGCATATGTTATAATTTTTAATAATTTTGTCTTAAACTTTTCATTTTTGTGTATTATGTAAAAAAAGTGTACATCTGAAAAAATTTAACTGTGAATTAGTGTAATTAATTGTCCTTTTTTTTTTAAATGAAAATGTGAAAAATGATTTTAAAAATCTTAATTTTTTTGTTATTGCATATACAGTTGGACCTCTATATAACGAAGTCACTAAATCCCGGAAAAAATTTGTTATATAGAGGCTCATTTTTTAATATACTTTATAAACCACATAAAAAATTTTTAAATGCATGAACACTATATATTTAAAAAAGTAATTATTCACACCTTTTTAAAATTAATATATGTTTATTTTATATATTTTACCCATCAAAAAGAAAGAAAGAGAAACTGCAAGTAAAATAAGAACTGTATTTTCAATATTAAGAAAATAATTTTATATTAAAGTTAATGTTTAAGGACATTTTCTAATTTAAAGCATACAAGTGATATTAAACATACATTATCTTATAATTAGAACATGGGACAACTCCATTGAGGGTGAAAGGGGATATTGAAAATGTTTCTAGTGAACTGGACAATGGGGGTTAAATGTACTTCTTGGATGAAATGTCCAGAACTCTATTGCTCTCGGAGAGTTAGGATCTAATGAAACCAGTTCAAGATTTATGACCACCGTAAAAAATGTGTTAAAGAGAGAATAACTTGAAATGTTCAGAAATACTTTTTAAAAATATGGAGAAAGAAATTGAATCATAAAAGAAAAACTTCGTTATAGAGAGGTTATTTTATGAAAGAAATCGTGAAATGTTCAAGGTTCCAGAAAAAAGTTCGTTATATAGAAAAATTCGTAATTTAGAGGTTCGACTGTAATTTAATTTAATATTTTTTTTAAATGATTATGCTATAAAATTTTAGTTTATTTTGAGGTGTTTATTTTAAAATTTTTTAAAAATATTTTTGTTAATTCAGTTTGTAAATTCTTATTTTTAGGTTGCTGTGTACAAGGCTCCAAATTTTGAAGCCAATGGAGCAATGATGCAGGGAACTTATGTACCTAAGCCAGAAATTTGGGAAGAAGAATATGACCCTATTCATGTTCTTCTAAGAGCTGTTCACCGCAGAGAATATCAAGCTTCATTAGATAGATTTTCACAATAGTAAGTGTTCTTTAGTGAAATATTTGAAAAATTAAATAATAAATAATTTTTATGTTTTGAAGGAATTGGTCAGAAATTAAACAAAATTTAAATTAAAGAATTTTAAACTGAAATTATATTAAAGGACAAAACAAAAGAATATAAGATCTTAATATACTTTTTCTTGCTCATTTTTAATTTTAATATATGTGGCATATCAAATTATTTTAATAACCTCAGAAAAGTCCAAATTTTTTTAGAAAAGTCAATTTTTAAGTTATTAGAAATCCAATGCATATGAGAAAAATTGTGCTAAAGCCAAACTATTTTAAAGATGTTTTTATTAATTAAACAGAAATATTATATCTATATATTGAATTCATGTTTGAATAATCTTCAATTTGAATATAATTCATATCTGAAATGATTACATTTCGGTATTAAAGATTAGGATCTAATTTTAAAAGTGGTTGGTATGATTTTTTGCTCTTTTTTATATCTTTTGGTTTGATTTTATAGTCATACATTATATTTTTGGTGTTATTAATAAATTTTCAGTCAATGAATGAATCACCTCTTGGTGTACTTTTTATATATTTTAAATTTATATTGTAATATATGGAAAGGGGAGGGGGGAGAAATTTATGTTGGAAGATAAATTTATTGCATGAAAAAAATTATAGTGAAGATTTAAAGGTATTGAATGTATTTTTTTTTTATAATTGAAAGTATTTTTACATTTTGGGCAGAGGTGCTTGTATTTAGCTCTGTCTAATGACAGTTTTCCTATTTGATTTGTCAGCTCTTGTTTGTCAGATAAACATAATGTGGCCTTTTTATAATTGTTTGAAAATTGTTGGTTCTTTTTAATCTAAAAGTGTTTAATTTTAAAATTTATGCAACAAATAATTGAGAGATGTTATTATAAAATATATGTTCATTTTTAAGCTTATTCTTTAGTATGATAAATTTGTTTAGCAATGAGAAAAAAAAATGGTTCAGTTTATTTTTATCTTAGTTTGTTTTTTTAGTATGCATTCATATACATCATTTACTTATTAAAAGATTTCAGGGGAAATTTTGATGCAATATTTATTTTGTAGCTTACGACAAAATAATAAACTCTCGAGTTCAAGACCACCATGGCCACCATTTAGAATTCCATCTGCAGTATTTGATCAGTTTCCAGATCCACGAAGAATTTTGCACTCTAAAACCATGCATGGAATTATCTTTACCATATTGTATCGGGTTAGTAATTTTATTAACCTTCCTTATTTGTATCAAAATATTCCAATTATATGTGTTGTTCAGACAGTACTGTTAGTTCTATAAGTTGGAAGTCTTCTTATTTTAAATATGATGTATAAAAGATATAAATAATTGGATAAGGAATTGATGATAATAAGGAATTGGATTTATTTTAAGGAAAAAATCTCCCATTCTCATTGAAAATTGCTAAGCAGTTCAGAATGAGTTTGAAATTAAATAAAAAAAGATAAAATGTGTGTGTATTGGAAATCTGCTGTAATACTAAAATTAGTATTGGACTAAAGCTATTTTTAAGACAGCTGTTTAAAATAGAAATGAAAGGATCCAAATAATAAAAATATTTACAATGGTTGCATTGGAAAGGATTGTGTGATAAGTATAATATAAAGAATTGGAATCATTCTAGCAAATGACTATGTGAGGTTTATTATTTTCATTAGTTTTTTTAAGGACTTTTTTGCCTTAGATTAACAAGTCTAATGCAAGCTTGAAATAAATTTTCAGATTGAAAAGTGTTTTAATTTTATAAAAAATTTTAACATACATGAATCTAATTATTATTGTACACCCTTCGTAACATTCTGTGAATAAGCTTTTTTTCACTTAAACACACAAAATTAAGATGTACTATTAAGCACATTTTATATAGCAGATAGTATATATTAATTTATACATATCTAATCTGTTGAATCAATTTTGAAAATATTTCATCATTTTTTTTATGAATTTGAAAGAGCTATAATATAGTATATTCAAAGATTCTAATATTAAAAAATAACCTTTATGACATGCATATTTATTAATGAGACAATATGGAAACACTTTTTTCAGGCAGTGAATGATCCTGATATTCCAGAGCAAATTCTGAGTCTTTGCATCTATTTATTAGATATGGCTGTCAGATTTCCTGCATCACCTGAATGCAATTTAATGGTAAGAGATATATAATTGTGTGATTAAAATTTTGTGGTTCATCGTATATTTAGATTTCTGAAGTAGAAACTCATTAAGTTGGAAATATTATGACAGCTGTTTTTGATTTGTAGAGAAATAATTTACTGTTGAACAGTTGCTAAATCCCGAAAAAAATTCATTATATGGAAAATTTGTTGTATATAGGTTCCTCTTTCAATGTTCTTTATAAACCACATAAGACAAATTTTAAATTAATAAACTATATATTAAAAAAGTAATTATTCCCATCTTTCTGTAAATTAATGTTTATTTATTTTATATATCTTACCTATAAAAAAAGAAAAACTGCAAGGAAAACAACAACTGCAACAACAAAAAACGAATGTCAAGAAATGCACTGTATTTTCAACATTAAGAAATTAATTTTATATTAAAATTCACGAATTTTAAGGACATTTTCCAATTTAAAGCATATAAGTAATTTTAAACATGCATTATTTTATAACTAGAAATTCTAAACATGCATTACCGCATGTGTCCTAAATTTAATTACTCATGAAATCTGTTAATTTTGTTTGTTTTTTTGTTTGAAAAAATGCTTTGTTTCATAATATGCCTTACATCTTTGCAATGCAACAAAAATTCCTTCAGGGGTATTTTTTCATGTCTTTTCTGAAATTTTTATAGCCATCCATTGCTACCTAGAAATTGCCAATAACTTTGCAAATTGAAGAGCTTTCTCTGTTACAAAAGGTCCAGAAATCGCGGAATATTTTTATCTTGCATTATGTGTATTCACTTCCAAATTGCCTTGTCACCATCTTCACACATGTTCTGAAACGTTTTGAAAAAGAATTCTCGATGAATCATAATTTTGTAGCTTATCTCCTTTTTTAATAATTGATAAGCTGTTTGGAGGAATAACAAATTTTAAAGTAATATCCTTTTTCTTGATGCCTTTGTCCTCTTCCTGAAGAATTAAATTTTTTGTTTGATGCTCAAGCACTTACAGTTTGACATTTTCGAGCTACAAGAAACAAAGTTACCAGTCTGGCTCAAATGAATGCTACAAATTCAATGCTATAAATGAATGGAGAGTAGTTTAAGGATACAAGGATATGAGACAACTCCTCTGAGAGTGAAAAGGGGATATCGAAGATATTTCTAGTGAACTAGACAATGGGGGGTTAAAGGTTGCATTTCTTGGATGAAACCCCCTGAATTCTAATTGCTCTTTGTGAATTATGCACCCCTAAGAAAACCAGTTTAAAATTTATAACCTTCATAAAATGTATTTAAAAGTGAGAATAACTGGAAATTTCCAGGAATACTTTAAAAATAGTGAAAAAAATTCAATCACAAGGAAAAAAGTTTGTTATATAGAAATTGTACTTTGCCATTGGGAGGTTATTTTACGAAGTAAATCGTGAAATGTTCTTGGTTCCAGGAAAAAGTTTGCTATATAGAAAAATATGCAATATACAGGTTTGAAACATAGAGGTCCGACTGTATATATTATGTTATTTAAAGTTTTCTCCAATAAAACTTCATTCAGATGCATTTTAAAATGCTTTTTTTTCTTTTGTTTAAAAAAATCTTGATTTTTATTTCAAAATTTTAACTGCCTTATGGCAAAAATACCTGTCCAGTTTATTTTCATTCTAACTTTATCTGAAATACAAGCATACCATGTATTTCTTGTGAGAATCAAAATAAATAAACTGATATATATTTTGGTATATGTCCTTAATCAGTTCAAGATCTTTAGATATATATCAGATATGGCATATACTAAAATTTTTTCCAGTAAAAATTATTGGAAAATGGCTAATCTGTTCTTACGGGGAAAAAACCCTTACTTTTGTGATGTAATACATCGAGGAAAATGTATAAAACTATTTAAATGGTGAATATTCAAATACATTAATACATTAAAAATTAGATTAAAGTTTCTTAAATTTCTATTAATTTTTTATCTCATTTCCTTACTAGCACTTAGTTGGTTGGATTAATAAATTTTATCTAAAAGTTTCCTCAAGGAACTTTGTTTTTCTCAGGATATTTATATTTTGAAAACGGAATTCCCTGGTCATTCCAGATAATGCTATTCCGGCATGTTTGGCCTTTGTGAGAATTGTAATTTGCAAAAATTTAACATCTATATATTGGGTTAAAATTTCTGTAATGAGGAGGTACTTTAGATCATTACTTTAATTGGAGATTACTTTAATTCATTCAAGTAATCTTAGCCTCATTTCTTTTCTAATTTAGGGAAAATATTTTATTTTTGTGTTTTTAAACAATGTATATCAAATGGGATTTATCCCAAAGCAGATGTATACTGCTGCATGTAAATTTTTTGGTACATTGAAGTTCAATGTGTAACAACCTAAAATTTTTTAACAGTAATATTCTACTAGCAGATGTGGGTGTACACATTTCTTCCAAAATAAGTATAAATTTCTGGAGAAGTTTTAAAAATGATTTTTTTAAAAAAAAATAGTTAATATATATACATATTAAAGAAGCCTATTTCTTGAATATTTTAACAAAACCTAAAATAATTTAAAAATGTTGAAATTATTTATTAAATATTAAAATATTCCAAAAAGTAACACAATGATGTAATTTGCTCAATAATAACACACTTAACATATAAATAGGTAAAGTTTACATTTGTCTCTGTAAAGTTTTATCATTCCTGTAACATTGTTTAAAATGTAAGTAAGAAGAAAATATATTTATATAAATTATAAGACACATAATTACTTCCTTTTATCATTCAATTTAAAAAAGAAAAATCAACTGCTTATACATTTGTTAAATCTATTATGTTTTTCATCATGATTTAAAAATAATAGAATCTATTCTTCCCTATGTAAAGACCATATTAAAAAATATTTGTTGAGAAATTTTTTAGATGCTTTAACATTTTGTTTGTACCCTTGTCTGAAAAATTAATTTAAAGTCTGAAAACATTCAAAAGTAATTTTGGATATTCCCTTCCTCAAATTTTTTTAAAGGCCTGAAAGCTTTGAATTTCTAACTTACTCATCTTTCATTTTGCTCGATTTCATGCTTTATTCAAATATTCACTTTAAGCTCAATGTTTACTCAAATTTATTCAAATGTTTTTCACATTTAGTCCACCTTTTATGCATTTTTAAAAATGCAATTTTAATGAATTTATCATTATTTTTAAACTTAAATGGCCTACATTCTTACCATAATTAATGTGACTCTTGCAATAACTCCTTCCAGTATTTTTACCATTAATTGACTTATAAATTTTAACGTTACTGAATAATAGTTTTTAGTAATTTTTCTTTAATTAAATACTTTTTCTCCCTGTTCCAAATCTCAAGACGAGATTTATCTCCTACCAGAATAATGACAAAAAGTCATCCATAGTAAATGAAAGTATGTCATCTTAAGTCATGCACATTTATGTTATTTATTATAAAATCATCATATTAAAAATACTGATGTAATTCTTTGTACTTAACCGAATATGGAGATATACTCTGACATGTCAAATTTTGGATTTCTGTGATAGAGTGAAACACAAGATTCAAAGGAAGTGGAAGATCTGAAGTATCAAGATTGGTTTGATTCGCCTAATATTTTGCAAAACATATCAAAAGTTGTTGATAGTGTTGTGATTACTGAGAAGGTTGTTATGTCGATGCGAATGGTAGAAGAAATGGAAGTGGATGAAGAAGTGGAAGAAGATATGGAAATGGGACCAGATGGATATACAGTTTATGATGTACCCAGTCCCATAATTGAAGAAGGTAAGAGAAGAATCCTATCATATGTTCAAATTTTTAAACTTAAAGTTGCTGAGGAATTTTTCATAAATTGCATTGCTTTAAATGATTTATTAAACTAAAATTATATGAATTTTTGTAAGATTAAAATTAACAGGTTAAATGAGAAGTCTGAAAAAAAGTATAATGAAGTAATGGATTTGATTTAAAAAAACCTGATGCTGCTTGTGAATTTTAATAGAATATTTTTAAAAAGAATTGTCTTCAAACGTATATGTGTGCCTTTTTTGTGCTATTTACAATGAGAGATATTTAGAAAGTTAATTTTATTTATTATTGCTTTAGGATTTCATTGAACTAAAATGTTTTTATATTGAAAGTTAGAAGTCTGATTCAGAAGTCATTTTTAAAAAGAAAAATTTAATTTAAATGTTTTCTTGTTGAATCTCCTCTGCTTCTCATCATAGATCATTCATAAATATTTTCTCTTCAGAATTAATCTTTTAAGTATGTAGCAGATCTAAAATACAGTCTTAGGGTTTTAAATATTTTCCTGATCTTTATGTACTTTTGCATTTTTTAAATCTAAAGTTTGGGAAAGAGATATGCTATGTGTTTTGCTTTATGTTTTATAGCCAAATATAATTTTTATCCAATATTCAAATTATATTTCTAGATTTTCAAGATTCTGCCAATCAGCATCCACAGTTACCTGCAACTAATGTTCAGTTAGCTTTGCCATCTGCTGCAGCTTCTTCTGCAGCTGCTACAACTACTGTGGCAACTACGTCTAGCAATTATACACAATTAGTTCCTTTTCCAGGTACACCCAATGGTGAGTACTTTATTATGCAAATATGTTTGCTGCAGCAATTTTTTTTGCATTAAAAATTCATAGATTACTTTAATTGAGCATTTTTATTGTTAACTATCTTAATTTGTTAAATTTCTCTTTTTGCATTTCTTATTTTATTCAGAATATTTGTTTTGATTGAGTTTTTTAAAAAATTACTAGCTAGTTAAAATATAATTTTTTATAAGTAAAATATAATGTAGCAGTTTAATTACTAATCGTATTTCCTATTTAATTTGTTGTACATTTCGTGATGTGTTTAAAATACTTTTAAAAAGAATATCTTATTTTTTTTGTGGGGGAGGAAAAATTTAAATAGATAATCTTTTTAATAAGTTTAGGTTAAGGATAAGTTATACTTTGAACTTAAACTTTTTAAACAGTTAAACTTGCACAGATTATAAAAAGGGGGGATCTTAAATCATACTTTGGAATGTTTAAAATTATTCTTTCTAAACATTACAAGGATTTTTAAAAAGGGAGTTGCTATTATCTGAATTTTAGCAACTATAACACAGTATAAAATTTTTTTCTTGCTATGGTAAAACACTTTATGAAATTTATGAAGATTATAATCCAAGTATGAGAAAACCATTACTTAGATGAAAATCTTAAAAAGCTTCCAATACTATAAATCAGAGGTAGGGAACACATGACCTCAGTGAGTTTCTTGTGTGACCTTCATAAAAGCTTGCACTTGTATTAATTACATAGATAAAACGACAGCTTTCAAATCAATTAAATTAAATAAAGAACGGCATGAATGTACGTATGTATCCATTGGATTTTTAAATTATTTTAGTAATTGCTGCGACATCAAGTTACTTATTATTTAATACTCTACTTTTTCTGTTGTTTCTTCGTTATGTTAAAATTATTAAAAAATACTTCTACTTTGCTATTTTTATTTGAAGTGGTATTTAAATATATGTAGTTCATTAAACTTTATATATATATAAATCCATAAATAAAAAATACCAACAGTAAAATATGAAAAATTATAGCAGTATCTATGAATTTTAATAATTAAACAAAAAAATAATAATGGTTCATGTTATAATGAAATTTTACTCTTATGTGAATACAAAAATATCTTATATATTAAAATTCGTAGATAAACAAGCGTATCTATGTAGGGATGTATATATCCCAATTTTCTCAAGAACCACAAGACGCAGGAACTAGCAGAAGGTATCAAAATTTCGGGAATGATCCAAGGAATCCGTTTTGACCATTTATATTCCGATATTCCAATTAGTTAAAAAGATATTAATTAAAAACCTTAAAACACATTTAAATGCATCATGGCACCATCTGCACAGAATATCGGAAAAAAATTCTGTTTTTACAAAACGACGAAACTTTGCATATAAATAAATTTATTTAAAAATTAATATAATAAAATTATATATACATCTTTCTTTCAATTTAATTATTTTACAATTTTTTTAAATGAAAAATGAATCGAAATCGGTTCCTTTTTTTGAATAAGAATTATAAGTTTTGCTTGAAAAAATATTTTACACTAAAAAAAGTTAATGCTTTTTTTTCCACGTGTAGAACAATATAATACATAATCTGTACAAAGATTGATAAAATATCTTAAAAATAATGGTTAAAAAAACTATATCTTTCTTTCAATTTAATTATTTTACAATTTTTTTTAAATATTTTGGCCATGCAGCTAGTCTTATATATTAAAATTCGTAGGTAAACAAATGTATCTATGTAGGTATGTATATATCCCAATTTTCTCAAAAACCACAAGATGCAGAAATTAGCAGAAGATATCAAAATTTCGGGAATGATCCGAGGAATCCGTTTTGACCATTTATATTCCGTTATTCCAATTAGTTTAAAAGATATTAATTAAAAACCTTAAAACGCATTTAAATGCATCGTGGCATCGTTCATGCTTTTCCTTTTTTTTTCTGCGTGTAGAACAATATTATACGTAATCTGTACAAAGATTGATAAAATATCGTAAAAATTACGGTTAAAAAAACAAAATCTTTCAATTTAATTATTTTACAATTTTGTAAAAATATTTTCGGAACTTCTTTTTTTTTAGAGGTGTTTAAAGTGCAACCTAATAATGTTGTAATTTTGAAAATTTCTGTTACATGCATAAACTATTCTTTTTTTTTTTAAAAAAAATGTACTTTTGGGTTTCCGGTGGCTGCAAAATTAAACGAAAAAATTGCCTAAAATGTCAGTAATTATAATTACTTTCTTTATTTTTGTTTCATCCTTTTTGATTACAAAAGCAATCGTCTCAATAGCTATCTGTAAATTTTTCTTTTATTAATTACTTATAGAAATTTGATTTTAATAAATATATATGTGTTTTTAAAAGGATTATTTCTATTATTTCAGTACTAAAGGAATTCTTTGTTAATTAAAAAATACATCATCTATTATTTATATGAAGTTGAAAGCATTAACATAAAAATGAAGCCCCCCCAAAAAATCTTTTACTTTAACGAAAAATCTACCTTTATTTTAAAGTTCAATTTAATGCTTTTCCCCGAAGAAAACGACAGCGTGATTGTTAAATTGGTTGCTTTGTGAAACGGCAGTTCCCTGGTTTGAAACTGAGGAGGAAGAAACTTTCAATTTCGCATTAGGCTACTTTTAAAGCTTTACTCTTAGCATCAGAATCGTTTTCTTTTTATTATTGCTTAACATTAATAATTTTTTAAATTCTAACGCAATATTTTTTTATAAGTCATACATCGAAATTTGAAGCTATATCTTATCTGTGAGAAGGAGGGGAAGATAGAACAATAATTTAACACTAAAAAGAACAGTGTTTGGGCTATAGAGGGGAGAAAGAAACCTGTCTTAAATAAAAAATAAGTGGAATGGAGCAAATTTCGAAAAAGGGAAATTTTTTGACATAATTTTAGAAATCACTCACATTGTCCGTGTACAAACACACACACACAGAAATGCTTGTGTCATGAGGAAAAGAGAAAGCCCGAACAACGCTGGGTTAAGCGGTGGAGGGGGGAAGTCATTTTGAAAATGAGTATTAGAAGCTCCGATTTTGTGAAAGAAAGGGAAAATTTATAACAGTAGAGATAGCCTGTGCAACGCCGGGCCATGCAGCTATTTCGAAAAAGGGAAATTTTTCGACACAATTTTAGAAATCACTCACATTGTGCAAACACACGCACGCACGCACACACACAAATCAACCTGTGCGGCCTTCTTGATTGCTACTTAATTTACATATGACCTCTAATGGTGTAAAAAGGTTCCCCACCTCTGCTATAAATATTTTACTTACAACGAGAGGCTTGTGACTAAGAAAACTCATTTCGGGTCGAAACTTGGTGTAATAGTAGTACTCCCCTTTAGTGCAGTGCTCCACAACCTTTTTATCGCTGCAGACTGGTCAACGTTTGATAATTTTACCATGGCCTTCTGAGCGTGAGACACTTTGATTGTTTATATTTCAGATTGTTTTGATTTAACAATTTTAATTTAGTTATATTTAAAGATGCCTTCAGAATAAAATATAGTTACACCAAAAATGAATAAAAGTGATTTAATTTATAATATAAAGTTACTTCCGTGGAAAGTTGCACAAATCTGAGATAAATGCACCACTTTAAATAAAATGGCAATAGTTTAATGTTCTTCAGTCGGCGTGGCACAATTTCATCCACGGACCGGGGGTTGCGGATCACTGCTTTAGGGTGTTCAACCCTTAATGTAATTTCGCTGAATGGCCAGTCAATTCGGAGAAAATTGCATTTGAAATTCATGCTTAGCTTTTGTATACAATTATATTTCAATTTCTTTCACCGGCCCAGTGGCTCGGTTGGCAAGTCGCCTGTCTTCAATGTGGGTGGATCCTAGTTCGAATCACGCAAAAAACTTTTTTTTTCAAATCCTTTAATTATTTTTTAAAATTAAATTATTTATGATAGGTTTATTAAATATTAAATGATATTTATGTAATTATTTTGTATTTTATAAAGTAATAAATAAATAAATAAATTTATTATTTAAAATAAATTACCTTAAAATCCGGCGTATAATGCATACTTTTAACTCAAAAAATAAGATGGAAATTTAAGGGTGTGCGTTATATGCCGGGTATAAAAACGATAGCTTTAAAAATAAAAAAAGAGATGAACATATAAAAAATTTTCTTCTATTTGTATCAAAATACTGTTTATTTAAAAGAAATGACTTACTTTATGAACTAAAAGAGATGTAGTTTTAGAAGGATACTATTTTTTTCAAAAATTTGGAATAATACCTCGAATAAATGACTTAAAACATAAGAGCAATGTATACTAATGTTTCAGATTTCTTCGTAAAAAAGGGGATGCACGTTATACGGCGAATATACCTAAAAATTAATAAATGCTCTTTGAAAGTATGGGCGCACTTTATACACTGGTGCACGTTATACGCTGGATTTTACGGTATATTAATTAGAATTACTTACAATTATTATGAATTAAAATTATTTAAAATTAATTATTAAAAATAATTATTAATTAAAATTACTTAAAATTAACTATTAATTAAAATTACTTAAAAGTATTATTAATTAAAATTATTTAAAGGTACCATTAATTAAAAATTATTTAAAAATATTTTTAATTAAAATTAATTATTCATTAAAATTATTTAAAATTAATATCAATTAAAAATACTTATTATTAATTAAAACAATTAACATTATTTAAATACATTTATTAAAATTATTTAAATATTTTTTAAAATTAAATAAATTTATTTAAAAAGGATTTGTTAAGTATTTCATATAATTATAAAATAATTAATTTAATATACTTTATAAATTATTTTATATTATATATATTTCATTTATAGTATATTGTATTTCGCATTATAAAACTATTTATAAATACTTTTTACGTAAAATAATAATTTACGTAAATATTATTTATATAAAAATATATTTATTAAACATTATATAAATATTTATATAATTGCAGTAATTTTTTTACTTTATAAAATGTAAAATAATTAGTAGAATATCATTCAATTTTAATAAACCTTTCATAAATAAATTTATTTAATTAAAAAAAATAATTAAAGGAATTGAAAGAAAACAAGTTTTTCGCGTGATTTGAACTCGGATCCACCTGCATTGAAGGCAGGCAACTTGCCAACCAAGCCACTGGGCCAGTGAAAGAAATTGAAACTTAATTGTATAAAAGCTAAGCATGAATTTCGAATGCGATTTTCTCCGAATTGACTAGCCATTCGGCGGAATTTCATTAAGGGTTGAACACCCTAAAGCAGTGATCCGCAACCCCCAGTCCGTGGATGAAATTGTGCCGGGCCGACTAAAGAACGTTAAACTATTGCCATTTTATTTAAAGTGGTGCATTTATCTCAGATTTGTGCAACTTTCCACGGAAATCACTTTATATTCCACGTTAAATCACTTTTATTCATTTTTGGTGTAACTATATTTTATTCTGAAGGCATATTTAAATACAACTAAATTAAAATTGTTAAATCACAACAATCTAAAATCTCGACCCAAAATGAATTTCCTTAATCTTGCCCTCCCCTTATTAGATATTCAGTGTATCTGCAAAAGGTTAATTTTAAGTTTACTGTATTTTTTACAAATACAGTAGTACAATTTTTCATATATAACAAATAAAATTGAATAATGATTGAACAATTTGTGTGTTTTTATAATCGTATGTTAAATTAATTTAATAATCTTAAGGTCTTTCAGTTATGCCAGCAACACAAGTATCTTCAGCTTCTGGTTCATCTGGGTCGCAAGATTCTACAAGGCAACAACAATTATCTTTGACAGCTGGCAGTAGTTCATACAACATGGCTCTCATTCCTACTTCAGAAGGTCTGACAACTGTGCGGCCTAAATGTATGAAATTGAAACAAGTTCCGGGACGCCATAGAATGTTGCTGTCAGATAAAGGTCTTCCTTTAGCAATTGGTTCCTCTGAATTAGACAGCTGTTCTGGAGAGCAGAGGTAATGAAATTATAACTATTTCTTTCTAATTTTCTATCCTAAGCAAATCTAGTTTTTAATTTTTTTAAAAAAATAAATTCAAAAATATATTTTTAGTTATTTATTGCCTTTAACCATAGTACCAAATAATACATATCTGGGTAACCAATATTGTTGTTATTACTGAACTTGGCAAAAATTTACAACAACAATTTGGCTGGTAATGTACCAATATCAAATTAGTATGAGGCCTTGCCAAGAATTTTGCTCAAAGGTTCATTTATAGTTTTAATTAGGCATTTATAAAAACTTACCTCCACTGATGGGTACAATCAACAATGTACTTCCAGGGAAATACTATTATCTGCTACGAAATTTTGATGTTTACTATTAAGATGTTGACAAAATACGAGAACTTTTTTTTTTTTTGTATTTTTGAATATGCTAAGGCATTATTACAATATTTCACCATGCAGTTACCTCTCGGAGAACAAGGAATTTTCATAAAACAAGTAAAAAGTACTTTGTTTAGACATGTTTGATACTAGTTCAAAATATGCTGCCACTTGTATGAACAAGTCAGTATGGTTTTCCAGTCTCTTGCTTATCCTTTACGAGATTTCTCTTTACAAGAAGAAATAATATCTTCAAAATATGAAAAAGAGGGAAATTAGGAAATTCCATCTTGAAGTAACTAACCACTTAATAGATTCTTTTTGCAAGTGAAACAGATCTGACTCACTGTTTTCAACAGTTGATGACCTTTAAGTATCCGATAATTTTTTTTGAAGTTAAGTCAAAGGAACAGATACTTACTTCACATTGGGCTATTCTGGTGTTTGTTCAGTTTGTAGTTGAAAATTTAGTTCTACCTATAATCATTGTGCAGAAAAATAAAATTTACTGTGTTTGTGATTGTGATGCATAGATTATGTAACTAAAATATCAGTTAGTGTTTTTGTCTGAAGTTTGATTCAAAATTATGGACTCATTCACCTCTATTTATGTAACCTTTGTGTAGTTCGAGCACAGTTTTTATTTGTAAATCAAATCAAATCTGGGTGTATCATTATAAATATATACACATAAATGTATATATCATAATCTTTATATAGGAAATATGATTGTAAATTTTTTCTTAAAATATATGCTTATTAAATATCTTAATTTGAAATAACAACTTGATAATTGACTTTTTTTTTTTTATAAATTTGAAGCTTACAAAAAACTAGATAATTTAGAAAATTTCTTTGCTGGATGCTTCTAAATATGTATTTTCCATCATATAAAAGTATTTTGCACTTGTGAAATCTTTTATTAAAATCTCTGCATGTAAAGTATTAAGTGTTTGATTTAAAAGATACACTTATTTTAACTGTAGAATAATGCATAATCAAAATAAAAAAAACCATTTTTTTTATAACACTAGAAATGTTAAGATGGGTACACACGAATGAGAAAGAAGGGGGGTGTTATAGAAGTTAATGTAATCCTTCAGTTACTGAAATAGAAGCTTTATTCTTATTCATGTCTTCTAACATTCTTCTATTGATAATATTTATCTCCATTTTATTCAGCAACTAGTATTAAGTATAAATTTTGATATAATATTCTGTTGGATTGTAAAATTATTTAATTTAATAAAAGTACTTATATTGTTTAGTAAATGTCAAACATCTATATGTGATAAATAAATATGAATATTATTCTCAGTTGTAGAACGACACAAATTAACAATACAAAATTAAATTTGATTTACTAAAAACTATGGCATATTTTGAAAAAGTCCAGTTTAATGTTGGGTATTGTAATCGAAAAGTTTGAATTGAAATTTGCGTGAAAATGTAATTCTATATTTTAATTGTAGTATATTTTGTTTTATATAGGTACCATTCTTTTAGCAATAAAAGGACAATTGATGTGCATGAAAGTATATTATCCCTCCTTTTACAACTTCATTCAAAATTATCAGAAAAACCAGATTCTTATAAGCCTAAACAAGAGCTGTCTTCTGAAGAACTTAATTCAAGAATTGGAGACGGAATTCTATTTGTTGAAAGACTTTTGAATCAGATAACTGTATTAGGAAAAAGCCATTTAAGTGTTATTCAAAGTATCAGACAAAAATTGTGGCCAAGAAAAATTGATGTTACTGCTTCTCCTTCATCTGAAAATATAGATAAAGAAGAAAGGTAATATATGTACATATATGGTAATTTTGCAATCATTATGTGATATTGAATTTTTAGTTAAAATGTAGATTTTCATGATGCAAAAAATCGACTGCGGCTATGTTATATAAGTATGGGATGTAAAAGATCCCTAAAGTGCCTGTTTGGCATGGGTGCTCTTGGCAAAATTGAATTTCTAGTAGAGTTTCACATTGTAAGAGCTCAGGGCATACCTCTGGGGTGGAAACTGGGTGTCAAAATTACTTGTGGCGATTGGTACACCACTTGTATGATACTGCACTCAAAAGAGATACCTGCTCCCGGAGAATGTTCTAGATCTGCAATGGTAAAATACCCATTCACAGTCTCATTAGAAAAAAAAAGTTTATATTTAGTATATTCTTAAAACCCTAGTTGTATTGGAGTATTTTATTGAACTGTATGCAGATGTAAAATTTTATTTGAATATCATGTATTTGATTATCAATTAATTAAATTTATTAAAGTATTAATTTAAAAATAAGTTGAAAAAAAGTTTTATTGTTAAAGCATACTCAATCACAAATATTTATTTGTATGTTATCTTAAATATTAACTTACGTATATAGAAGATTGCACAATGAGATGTGCGAGTGATATATATATGATAGTTAAAATTTTTAAACCAATATTTCTTTATTTTAAAGGAAGAAAATTGTGGTAACTTTATCTTAAAACTCACTTAGAAATGTACTGAGAATGATATCGATTTACGTTATCAATCAGTGTGGTGTATGTGTGCACATATACACTACTTGATTTTTTAAGGAAATTTACAGTGGTGAATTCTTTTTCTTTTTAAATCAATGATGTTATCAAACATAGTCCTTTTTTATTATTTTTAAATAACTAAATATGGTGGTTAGGATAAATTGTTAATTGGTAAAAATTAACTGTTTCATTAGTTTTTGAAGCAGAATTTTTTAAAAATATGAAATAGTAGCAGTTACTGTAAAATCTGGCAAAGAATGCGCACTTTTAACACAAAAAATACGATCAAAATTTAAGGGTGCGTGTTATGCGCTGAGTATACAAATAATAGCTTTAAAAATAACAAGAGATGAGCATAAGAAAAATTTTACTTCTGCACTCATCAAAATACTGTTTATTTAAAAGAAATGACATTCCTTATGAACTAAAAGCATTGTAGTTCCTAGAAGTGTACTATTTTTTAAAACTCTGGGATAATATCTCGAATAAATGACCTCAAAACGTAAGAGCATTGAATATTAACATTTCAGATTTCTTCGTAAAATAGGGGGTGCGGGTTCTACAGCAAATATGCCTAAAGATTAAAAAATGCAGCTTGAAAGTATGGGTGCACATTATACGCCAGATTTTATGATGTATTGAATTTTGTTTTGGTTATTGTATTATTTATATATTTGAATTTTTATTTTACGTGTGATACTTATATTCTAGGAGGAGAAGAGCCAAAGAAAGGCAACAGAAACTAATGGCTGAGTTTGCATCCAAACAGAAAGCTTTCATGCAAAAAACAATGGAAACTGGTAAGTTAAAATTACAGTACTTTTATATTTGAAAATGCATTCATTTGGCCTAAATTTGAATGATTTTTTTTAGCTTTTACCTTGGAGTTTTTTTGTTAAAATTCTTTTTCCACTATTATATATAGTGTTATGTTTTCAAAAGCAGTAAGTATGATATAATGTAGTTTTAAGTTAATTTGTTCGATAATGATGCAATAAATATAATTCAAAATTTCAGTCACACACAAATAAAAGTATTTCAAAGATTTGTAAACTTATTTTTTTAATGTTTTTTGCAATGCATTCCCTGATTTCATGTTTTTGAAATAAAAATTCTTCACCCTAAACATATTTCTAAAAATGTTCATATCAACTGTTAATTAAATATAAATCAAAGCAGTGCAATTTATTATGTTTAAATATATGATCAGCTGAGATGTATGCCCTTTTCTGTTTCAGAAATAGAAGTGTAAATTTTATTAATTTATTGTAATATTGAAAATTTTCTCTTGATATTTAAAGAAAAATTTATTTAGGCAAGTTGATTTTATAATGCATAATCAATTAATTCTATTTAATAGTAATTTAAAATATATATCTTTTGAATAAACATCTTTAAAAAAATGCTGTATTATATTAGCAAATTAGATATTTTTTTAGGTTTCTGTGAATTATGGAAAAAAGGGACCTTTGTTATTATTTTCCCTGTTCAGTTTGCATCATTCAGTATTATTTATTTTTGTTTGGTATATTTTTGAGTTAAAGAGTCATTTAAAAATATCCTATCCTTGCATGTACGATGCAAGACTTTGTCTTTTTATATATTTTATTTTGAAAAATTACATGTTTCGTATTTGAGCATGAAATCCTGAAAGTAATTTAACTCGGTGTCCACATAGCGGACAAAGCAAAAGATTTATTCTGTAAATTCCTTCTTGGGAATTAAAGTTGCATCATTGTGTCACTCATGTTTAAGTAAACATGGAGTTGCATCTTTTTTTTGTATTCAACTGTCACTGTACTTATTAACTTTTAAAAAAAAATGTGTTTAAACCATCAATACAGAATGTGCAAATACGTTCTATTAAGTTGCACTTTTGTAACAAACAAATTTTGTAGAAATGTATTGGTCTTTAAGTAGTGTTAAAAGAGGTAAATATTGGCCATTTTTTCCCTTCATAAAATTACTTAAAAAAATACGATAAAAAATATAATATAAAGATGCATTTTTATTAATTTAGGAAGTAACTGCATCTGATAGCTGTATAGATAAGGAATTTTTTTTTTTTGTCAATCGTGTAATAACCAGTTATTTGGCTACTTTTTTAAAAATTATGTATGTAGATCACAGAAAATACTTAATAAAATGTGAATTTTTACACAAAAAATTATCTATTGCTCACAGAGCTACATTTTAAATTAAATCATTTACTTGAGTTTAAGAAACTAATGAAAAATCATAAAGCTAAGTATTTGAAAATTAATATATTCTTTCTCATATAAACTTTTAACTTTTTAAAATCTGCTACTTCAAAAATTTAAAAAATAGTTTAATCCATTAATAATGTATTTTTAGAAAAGTGTTATCAGGAGGAAAGTGAAACAATGTGAAAGATATGGAGAGTAGGGCTGGACGATGTAGACATCTCTACATCGTGATACATCGGCAACTTTACATTGTGATGTTACGATGTATCACGATGTAAAACTTTTATAAATAAAAAAAAATAAACATACATATTAAAAAAAATGATTGACCATATAAAAATTATCAATAAGGGAAATAATTTAAAATAGTACACTTTCAATTTGAATGATAATTTAACAGAAACAGGTCGAAACATAAAAATGAACCTGTAAAAGAATTAAAGGCATTCAAATATAAAAAAAAGTACTATACAATTTGAAAATGCAAATTTTTTTTTTAATTATGACTAAGGAAAATTTGCATCTCTGCATGCTTAGGGAGAAGGGAAGCTCTTTGTCTTGTTATAACACTTCCACCTGAACTGAAAACTTTCTGAGGCCACACTTGAACCCTGAATACACAGATATTTTCTGGCTAGAACTTTCAGAGATGGGAAAGATTCATAGTGAACCTTCCACCAATCGAGGGGATCGTGTTCGAATGAAGCTCTTGGCATAGATAAATATTCATTGAGCTTTTTCTCAGCTTCCTGGGAAGGATTCCTTGTATTTTCTGAATTACTGTTTGAACCGAACACATAAAAAAAATTACCCAATCCTTTCTTGTTTTGTTCTTTTGTCCTAGTTTCAATATTTTCAAAATTATCAGCATTAGATGTCTTCTGTGTTGTATAAATATTCCTCATTTTTGCAATAGCTAATTTCTTTACTTCTTCGGGAGACTAAAGTTTAGCCGGAATTTTGGATCACACAGAGTTGATAACTGTAAATTTGATGACATGGGATGAGATTCATACTTATTTAGGGACTCTAAAATTTCTGATTTGATACTTTTAAGTAGCGAACTGTCTTTATCCTTGTTTTGAAAATTATTTTTCATTTTCATATATAAAGGTAGTACAGCTGACGTTGTTGTATATTGTTCGCTGCTCAAGGAACTTGTTATGTCCTCTAATAACTCAGTCGCTGTTGTGAAGTCTTCTAAGGCAGAAATTTCATTTCCCTCTAGCATCAAATACTTTTTATTTGAGTACTCTAAAAGGGTTTTGTAAATTGGCAGCTAATTTTCCAGAAATCGTTTCACTAATTTTAAAGTGCTCCACCATCGAGTTGGACAAGCAGAGGGAAGTGTTTTTACCTCCATTTGTAATAATTCTTGGGCTAACTCTTGTGGAGATCTTTCTTCATCTTCCAACTCATTGCAACTTTTTAAGCCATGCAATAGCTCACTTCAATACAGGAATATCCAAAGAGTGATTAACCCCTATGTTTATATTGTGAGCAAAACAGGAAATATGAGCATTCTCTAAATTGAGTTCTTCAATTGATTTTAAGATGTTACGCCCATTGTCAGTAGTGATTGACATTATGTTCTGGACATCAATGCCCCAATCATTTAAAATACTCCTCAAAACTTCAGCAATGTTCTTATCATTGTGAATCGTCATCAAAATGTGCACATGCTAGATATGCTGATTTCAGTGCCCACTCTGTGATAAAATGTACTGTAATAGTGATGTATGGTGTATTGGCTATAGATGTCCAGCAGTCAGTTGTTACAGAAATTGTATCTTTGTTAATTAATGATAGTTCCTGCCTAATCTTGTCCCTGACTTCATTATAGAGTTTTGGAACTGCTGTAGCAGTAAAGTGCTTTCGTCCAGGTAAACTATAACGATGGTTAAGGACCTTCACCATATTTATGAATTCTTTTCTATCAACAAGGTTGTACGGCTGCGTAGTGCACACTACAAATTTTGTTACTGAGTCAGTAGTACGTTTAGAGGCTTGGTCATCCAACCGTTGAAAATCAGTCGCTAACTTTTGTCTTTTATACCTATGATTGTCAACAAAGTTAAATTGATTGGATTCAGATACAGCCATGTTTGAATGTGGTTGTGGCTCATCAATTGACTCATCAAAAGCACAAAATGGAGAATATTGCACTGTCGCTATGACTACTTTACTTTTATTAGAAACTTCAGAAAACTTTAATAGATGATGAAGCCTGAGATGACCAAATAAATTAGACGTACTTCCACTTTTTGCTGAAACTGGGGACCTACAAAGTTTGCAAACTGCTATATCTTCAGAATCGATTTGTCCGCTTTCATTCACTGGTAACCCAAATGTTCCCAAGCTTGACTTTTTGACTTCTTCTTTGGAAGCAGTTGAGAAAATACTGGACATACAAATGTTCGATGAGCAACTGACATCTTTTTTCATTCACACAACTTTTATCATAGGAGATTCCTACAAAAAGAATTAAATTAATAATTATTGTATACAGATGTCACAAGCAAATCAATTTTACCCACTGTAATGTTGCGAGAATATCTCTTTTTTCCTTTACCTCTGGAAAAAGTCCGGTAATAATTTGATCATTCGGGATATTAGACATCCGGATTTCGGACTTTATACCGTATTTTTATTTTCAATACTTCAGAAATTCCGTCTTTATTATCAAGTATTCGAGGTTCCATTAACTAAATATTTATTTTTTTCTAATTGCCGTTTTATTTTTTTTACCCAATAGCACCCATAATCAGAAAAATCGTTTTTCCGGCATAGAGTCGGTCACGACGATGCCGGATTATCGATGCTGTACTGTACCTCTACAAATAAAGGAAACACTCAATAAATTACTCAGAAGATTATTTTTATGATAAAGTATATCAAAGATAATATTTGTAAAAAAATTGAAGCCTGCGAAAATGTTTAGCTCGGATTATTTATTTATTTAGGCAAACTTTAGAAAAATTTGTGGTTTTAATCCACTCAATTTAAATCAGATATCTAACCATAAAATTATAAAACATTAGCAAAAAAAGATTACATTTGATACTGCCTACGGGCCGAACCGAAAACGAAATTCCTTGATCAATACTTTTTCCCATGAAAAAAAAGTTACCTAGTTTGCTTTAAATATTAAAATAAAACTCATTTATTGAAAAAAGCACATGTGACAGATGTGATAATTTTAGAAAGAAAAAAAATTACTCCAAAAAAACATCTGCCGCAGGATTTATTATTTTGTAAGTAATATATTTTTTCCCCTTAAACACCTTAATCAAACATAAACATTTTTTTTCATTAATAAATATCAGAAAGGTTTTAATCAAAACATAAAAAATGCTTACCTTAATGACAGTAACAGTTGGCGATGTTTGCAAATAAATCAAAATATTTCCACTCTGGACTGCAGACTTGTACATCGGTCGCTGGTCTGAATTAACTTTTCACCATGTGCTGATACAAGTGATGCAACACAACACCGAACACCGTGATACACGCTGAACGTCAAATCGATTTATTTTTCATCGGTTTGAAGTTGAGCAGCTAAGAAAACCCTAAATCAAAATGAAGCTCATCTCTACATCTACATTAGACCGGGCGCAAAAGTTTGTCACCAGCATTCTCCATGTGACACCGAAAATCGCTGAGTTCTGACCTCTTGATTTTCGGTTTTTCTGCAGACGTGTTTGATACGAAACCGGTTTTTCCTCCCTCGGTTTTGTCAAACTTACTTCGGAATGAAGCTCAGCTCTACATCAAATCTTCGGTGTATGGCTACATTGAAATGATATTTATGGCTGCACTGGTTTAGAGATACATCATTCTGGATAGAAATAAAACATCGGTTTTTTGATGTAGCGTTTACACCGCTGTTTACAGATGTATCGATGCATCGTCCAGCACTAATGGAGAGTTTGTATGAACAATAGAGAAAATGAGTGAAATTGATGAGCTAAATTGCATTTGCTATGTTCATTTCTTAAAAATGAGTTACTTTATAGGTTAAATTTTGTTTTAAAACTACACATTATTTGAAATGTTATTTACATTATATTAAATATAAAATTCTATTATAACATAAAATTTTATCTGTCAAAAAAGTATTGTAGCTGGGGATTTGGTGGACCCTGACTTGGAGCAAAAATGTATGTAATTGATATGAAAGTATCCATTCACATTTTGAAAATGAAACAAATGAAAAATATTGACACACAGACATTCTTTACATTCATTTGTTTATATTTTACATGTATTTTCTTTTTGTTTAAAACATATGAACTCTGATATATTTTTGTCAATAACTGAGAGCAGTGCTGTCAAAAACATTTTATTTGTCAACAAATGTTTCTGTAAATGTAGCATATTGCCATTATTTTAATTTAAACTGTTATCCAAATAATTGTAAGGTTCTATCTCATTCTCATTTATGTAGTCAAAGTTTTATTATGCATTATAAATTAATAAATTGTTTTGTATACGGCTATTCAGTAAAAAGAATCATGTAAAACAGCTTATATAAGCTATATGTTTGATATATTTAGTCATTAATCACCTATCACATTAAAAAAAAACCTGTTGTGCAACAAACTCATATTTAAGGGACAAGAAAACAAGCTATAATGAGTGCTATAATGAGTTCGCGTTTCCCTTGAAAAGAAAACTGTTAGCTCATTCTGGTTGAACCAGGATTTATAGTTCTAAAAAGTAGTGAAAAATTTTGCTATAAGGTAAAAAATTGAATTGAGAAGCTTTATTATTTATTAATAACTTTAAAGATACTTGTCTGATTTCTAAAGTTTACATATTTTCTAGATTCTAAAGAAGGAACTTCTGGTATTGAAGAAGTTGTTGAAGATGTTCAAAAAGAATATGAATGCGTCATTTGCAGTCAGATGTCAGCTTCAGAAGAAGATCGGCCTGTTGGAATGGTTGTTCTTTTACAGGCCACTAGTGGTAGGTTGAAAATTATATTTTTTCTATGTTTTTGGATTGTAACTATATTCTTGGTAATGGCAGTTTGATATGTTTTACATTCCTTTTTACATATTTTGTGAAAACTAGACTTATAATAATCATTTGTATTTTTTAAAATTTTATATATAAGGATATTCATAAAATTTGATATGCATTTTTTATGATGAATATAATGCATTTGAAGAAAATTTGCTTGCTTATTGTGCTAATTTACACTTTTTATAAATAAATTTAGTCTTAATATTATAGTGTTAGTACTTTATTAATGTATTGACATTAACTGTAGTTACTTAAAAATTTTTTTTATTTGAATAGGGAAAATTGCCTGTTCAATTGCTTGTCATTTTGTTATATTGATGTAATTTTTTGCTATATATAAGTGACTAAATTCTTTGTAGTATTTATTTGTACACACATATATATACAGTCAGGTCTCGTTTTATGCGGTAGATACGTTCTACCGAAAAATGCATATAAAAAAATCGCATTAAAAAAGACATTACTTGGATGGAAAAAGTAGGGATACGTTCCTTAGTTTTCTAAAATCGCATAAAACCAAAAAACTAGTTAAAATTAACTTAAAACCGCATAAAAAAATTGCAGAAATGAAAAGAAATGAGCTGCATGATAAATTAGTTCGAATGTCTGAAAGAAATTCATACAAAAGCTAGAAAAAAAAAACTTGTATTCAAACCTTAATTCATTTTATTTTTTGGAAAAGTAATACACATAGTTTTACATTTTTATTCATTATCGCTATCTGATAATGGTTTTCACCGTTTGCGAAGTGGTTCCAAATCACCTTCATCATCAGAAGAGACTGTCTCTGCAATAGATATTTGCGGTAAAGGCTACGGATTTTCACAAACTTCATTCTCGTTCTGTGTAGCTCTTCCTTTTCTGACAATGTAATCAGTAATTAAACTTTGCGACAAGGATTCTTTTATTTTTTTTATATAGTTCACGATATCCAGACATGCAGTTCTGCAGCTCACGTTGTAATTTAGAGGCTCGTTCAGAATTGGGGTCATTAATAAGAAAATGATTTTCTAATTTACTGCAAAGTTGAAGACCTTCTTGAATTAATTTTCCAGTGAGGGGAGTTGATTTTTCTTCCTCATCATTATCACCTTCTAGACCTACGACGCCGTCTACAGTTAGATCTAAAGTTAAATCAATAATATCATTGTCACTTAATGCATCATCCACAATCAATTCATCTATATCATCGTGGCTGAAGGTATTAAAACCATCTCCTCCAATTTCATGTGCCAAATTAATTATTTCATCTGATAGTGTCGATGTTTGAATGGTTGTATAGTCTGTCACACATTCTGGTCAAATCTTTTTCCAACAGCCATTTAAAGTTCTAGGTCTTATTTGAGCGGAAGCAGATGCAACATGAATTAAACAATCAAAAATAGAAAATTGTTTCCACACATCTTTTACTGTTAAGGACTCATTTTCTAGTTTATTCAAGATGAATTTGTACATTGTCTTAATATAATATTTTTTAAAAATTGCAATTATGCCTTGATCTAATGGCTGAATAAGGCTTGTTGTACTGGGCGGAAGAAATACTAGTTGAACATTTGGATGTTCTAATTGTGGATGACTTGCTGCACTGCCAACAATTAATAAAACTTTAAAATCGAGAGATTTTTCTTTCATATAGGCTTCCACTTCTGATACGAAACAATTATTGAACCATTCTGTAAAAATAGCTGTTGTCATCCAGGATTTCGGGTTAGCCATCCAATGCACGGGCAGTTGTTTTAAATCTTTATCTTTAAGGGCGCGTGGTCTAAGAGATTTATTTATTAAGAGAGGTTTTTCAACATCCGATCTCCTGATGCATTGCTACAAAGTAATAAGGTGACTCGATCTTTACTTGCTTTATGTCCACTTGCAGTTTTTTCATCCTTTGCGATGTACGGTTAGGCATTTTTTTCCAATAGTCCTGTTTCATCAGCGTTAAATACTTGATCGGCAGAATAGTCCCCATCTTCAATAATTTTTGCTAGCTCCTCTGGAAATATTTTTGCTGCTCCTTCATCTGCTGTCATCTTAATATTATGAAGTGCATTTCTTTTTAAGAACCCGGTTAGCCATCCTTTACTAGCTGAAAATTCTTTTCCAGCTTGGGAAGTGGAAGTTGATGGTTCTGACTGTTTCATTGACTTATAAAACTGAAGAGCTTTTTCTTGGATTAAATAACCACTTACAGGAATCCTTCTTTGAACTTGTTCCTCAATCCAAATTGCGATGGCTCTTTCCGTTCTTTCTAATAATACATCCCTTGTGTACGATGCAAATTTGGTGCTTAATTTTGTACCAGAAATGACCGATTTTCTTATTGCAGCTTCATTCTTTTTAATTGCTCTGACAGTAGATTCGCCTAAATTAAAATGTTTTCCAATAGCCGTAGATCCTTCTCCTTTTCCTAAGCGATCTAAAATTGCAATTTTCGTTTCCAACGAAATTGACTGTCTTTGATTTTTTTTTTCTCCATTGGACCAAATAAAATCTTAGATAAGAAATTTTAAAAAATTACACTTACGATTTTCTAATGAAAAATAAAACTTTACGACACTCACTTTAAATTCAGAAATCAAAATTTGTTGCTTATTATATTGCAACTTAAATTTGCCACTTATTAAAGTGAAACTTTTATAAAAATGAACCAGGCACCGCTAAGAGAAAATATAATTTCGAAATAATGATATCGTTTCGGTATACTACTGAAATAACGAATGCGAATCTAACACTGTCGCAGCCGAGCCGCAGACGTAAGCACCAAAAAGATACGGAAATTCTCAGAATACTACGATCTACGTCTCAGTATAAAAAAAAATAATAACAAAAATCTAGAAATGTGTGGAATACAAACCGCAAATGTTTGAAATACAAACCGTACAACTTCAAAATCGCATAAAAACAATCCGCATAAAAAGAGACCTGACTGTATATACATGTATAGCATATATATATACAAATATATGTACATGTATATATAACATATATAATAGTTTTGGTATATACATTTATGCTGTCGATTTCAATGTATAGTTGAAAATGTTCTGAAATATGTTCAAATCCTGGAATTTATAATAACATTTCATTCTTATATATTTTCTTTTATGCTGATACTCTATATAGATAGAGGTTCATGTGTGTAATTCAAGTACTTGATAATTATTTATAATTGATCTTTTATAATAGATAGATTATATAGTTAGTATGTCCATTGTCTTATGTTGATGTTTTCATATGTTATAAAGAAGCAACTTTTTCATAGTTGCTGGTCATTATCATCAAACTCCTAATCGAGCATTGCCATGTGATGAAAAAGATAAAGCACATTTGAAAAAGGGAGAAAATATGGCTACTATGATTAAAACTAAGATTGAGCTTCTTGAGCGATATTTCAATAATGTAAGAAGCTTTTTTGTGTATTTTTGCAATTTATTTCTAATTTTATGTACTAATAAGTTGTGATCAAAGCATATTTTTGTAATGTATTGCTTTTAAAAAATATTGAAAATTGAATTAATAGATTTAAAGTTGTGACATATAAGTCAAATATTTTGAAAGACATTATTAAAAATGACTGGATAAAATGTTTAGCAATATTTATTTTGTAATAAATAATAATAACTTTTTAATTATAAAACTTGTAAAAAATTCTTAGTTCTTCTAATGAATCATTTTGTTTTTTATTGAAAATTTTATTTTTGTTCAGCTATTAAAAGGAACATAATTTTATAAAATAATTTTCACCACACAACTATTGAATATAATACGAATTGTTAAAAATTATATATCAATTTAAGTTATTGTATTATCACTGAGAGATTTAAAACATGAAATTATTACAAATATCCTTGAAAATAGCAAAATGTGTTATTTTTATAACAAAAATTTCAGTCCCTGTAAAATATGACAGGAAAATTTCCCAAAATTTTCGTACTTGTTTTGAAGTTTTCTATTTGTTCGTGATATATTTCAAACAAATTAAGAGATTTTTAAAAATAAGTTACTAAATTGTATTAATTTCAAATGATCTTATTTTTAAATTCATACAGAAAGAGAAATTATTTGATTTAGCAAAATGCAGGAACAGTTATGTACTTTGGGACAGTTTACTTATTGAAATAAAGTAATAAAATTTGTATATGTTTGCATTGAAGTGCTTTTTTGCAACACTTATTCTGTGTTCTCCAGAAACAATCAGACCTCTATTTAATGAAGTTGTTAAATCCCCGTAAAAAGTGCATTATGTGGAAAATTCTTTAAATAGAAATTCATACTTTCCAGGTTCTTGATCCAAGAAAAAGTTTTCAAATTAAAAGTTCGTAAAATGGAGAGAGGTCCAAATATTCCATAACTTTGAGAGAATCCTATTTATTTAATTCAGAAAAATTAATATCTGCCACATTCCCAAAAATATTAAATTTAAAATTTTATACCTTTAGTTTCTGTTATATTTTTCAAATGATAAGTTTTTTTCAATGTTTTTTAGTCAAAACTGAAAATTTTAAAAATTTATTATTAAGTAGATGATATTTTAAAATTTGTCCTTTTTTAGATATGTGAATGTATCTTATCTGTAATAACTGCTTGTTATTTTTTTTTTTGTTATAGCATTACTGGCCAATGGCACTAAACATTGGCTGGGAAGGTGGAGTTCATGTTCAGACTTGTGGTCATTATTTGCATATTGATTGCCATAAAGCATATATCTTATCATTGAAGGTATTTTGTATAATATTTTGAAGTATTGTTGTTATTTATATGTATGTTCCTTAAAAGTAAACGTTTTTTAGTTTTTTATGTACTGGCCCGTACAAAAATTAAGGTATAACCTGCTTTTGGAAAGGATCAAATATAAAAAAAGGAAATTGGGAGAAAATGTGCACTACTGAGTTTTTTTTTTAATTAAATGTGACCCACAAATTGGCATAAATTTTAACACAAATATATTTTATAAAAACAAGCACTTTGGACAGAAAAGTCCATATTTAGTGAAAGAAGTACTTAATAGTTTTATGTAGAAAAATGTTTTGGAAGCATAAAAATAGTTTCTAATAAGGAATGTGTCCTCCCTTAATTGCATTGCATTGGTGGCATCAACTTTCCATGTTATAAGTTACGTTGTTGGATACTGAAATGGAAAGCGAAAACCAGACACTGAGTAACCCTTGTTCTAGCTTTGGTCACAAACTTGAAGGAGTACTGAAAGCAGTGACATTGTCTATCAAAGTAGTCCTAAATATTCCTTATAGGATTCAGGTCTAGAGATTAATCTTTCAGTTACATTAGAATGAATTCATTATCAATAGCAGCAGCACATGGGTAGACATATTGATCAAGAATCTCATCCTGATATCTCACTCTAGTTAAGATTTCCTTCATGAAACACATGCATATCATGAGAGGAGAGAGATCCTTGTCCAAGCCCGTGATTTCACCACCTTTATAACTGTTTCTTTCAACAATGTTTACTTGGTTGTATGTAGTTCCTTCCAGATCAGTAAACTCTTGAATTGCTCTATTATATGAACGTGAACTTCTCTGTGGAGAGTGCAGAAGCTCATTGCTGTCTCTATCTCTATTGGTTCAGGGGGTGATCACAACTGGTCATTTTTTATGTCGACCTGTATTGTAAAGGTGTGTTCCTGCTTAAGTTGCAGATATTCTTGTTTTAGATGCGACAGAATGATATACAACATGCTGAGGCACTGTAGTGCTGCTCTTTCTTTAGGTTGATTTTGCTATAAAATTATTTTCAAACTCATGGTCAATTTGGAACATGCCTTTTAGATACGTTTAAACTAATCCTGCAGTTATTAAACCATATGACACAAGACACATTAAAACTTCTAGCAACATCAGTTTATGACTACTACATTTTCATTCATCTGACTGCTTGACAATCTTACAAATTGAGTAAATGACTTCTTCTAGACATTGCTTAACTCTCCTGGATATTGTTAATGAAGTTAAGAACAAACATTAACCCCTTCGGTACGAACGTCCCAAATGTGAGCCAGCAAGAAACACCGTCACAGGCCAAATGACTCAATTGTGGGACAGCGTGTTTCTTCTCCATAGGCTGAATGACTCACCAGGGCACCAGGCATTTGGAACGCTTTGTAAGCTCAGTTTTTTGGCAATAGATGGCATTCTATGTCCATATGATTTGAGGTACATGGAGATCTGACCTTCTACTCAAAATGAGAGAAATATTACTCATATACATTTGGTTTTTGTTTTATAAACATTGGGGGAAGGGAGAATTGAGTGCCTTACTACTGCTCTTGAAATGAACATGTGTTTTTTGTTTATAGTGAAGATAAGAGATTTATTTTCACTAAAGCATTTGATTTGGGTTTGCAGTCTAGTTTTTAATGGATAATTAGATCTGGTAGACAAAATTTGTCTTTTCTTACTTTTTTACAAGGTCGACTTCTACCAATGCTGAAAATAAAATGTTTAAAAACTTGTACTTAAACAGAAAGTGACTAAAGTAAATAAAATATTGCCGCACGCATAAGTCCCGATACCAAGTCCCGATAGCCGAGTTGGCAGAGCGTTGGACTGAACTTCCTCAGGTCTCGGGTTCGAATCCCGGCCCCGGCAGATTTATCCAAAGACTGGAATTTTGTTCTCGTTTTTAATGTATTGTTTCTCTAGGTTCTAGATGAATCCAGATCATTCTTTAGAGTGCATACTGGGTATTTCTCGAATATTCAAGTGTATAAAAGCAGAGTTCATCGCCAGTTGGGCATGTTCTCAGTCCAGTGTTGTATCGAGCTCCCAGCGTTAGAATAAATCTAATTGTTTGTTTAATTGAACTGTGTGCTTCTTTCGAACTCCGTGACAAGTTTGGTGGAGGCGCGGGGGTACAATTACGTCAAACGTGGATAATAGCGACAACCTTCGCAGGAGCCTCCGGTTAAGAGGATTATCCCCCGAATTCGGACTGTTAAAAGAAAATAGTAGGAAGAGGACAAAAATGCCGACCGAGCAAGAAGCCAAGCCCGCTGTAGTAACACCTTCCTTACAGCAATGGAGGAGCCCATCGACCTTCCGAGGAGCGCCTGGGGAAGACCCTCTCAAATGGCTTAAAGAGTACGATCGAGTAGCCAACTTTAACAAGTGGGATGACATGATGTGCCTGGCTAACGTTTATTTCTTTCTTGACGGTACTGCGAGGCAGTGGTATGTCAACAACGAAGACGCCTTAGATTCCTGGGAAGCGTTTAAAAATGGACTAAAGTGGACTTTTCGGTGACCGTCAAAGATATACCAGAAGGGCAGAAGAACAACTAAAATGCCGAGCCCAGCGTTCAGGCGAGAGTACACAGTCCTACATACAAAGTGTATTAGGACTTTGCCAAGAGGTAAATCCTCTGATGAGAGAAGACGAAAAAGTGTCACACCTAATGAAAGGTGTTGCTGAGGATATTTATCAGGCCCTGTTGACGAGAGAAATCAACGACACAGCAAGTTTTATCAAATGGTGCAACTATATCGAAGATATGAAGCAGAAGAGAGTTGGTCGACCGAGATTTGAAAGGCTTCCAAACGTCGTACCGGTTGCATCCCTGACGGATGAGACTGATTTGGTCTCTCTTATTCGCACAATCGTGCGAGAAGAAGTCCATCGACTAGTTAACCAGACGCAAGAATCTTTGGACTCCGATCCCCAGTCCTTAGAAGAGATCGTTCAAGACGAAGTTGAAAGGGTTTTGGACCCAGTGTCGACAAAACCTACAGAAACTAGACCACGACCAACATACGCCACTGTAACCAGGAAATACAGAGCTCCTGTTCAGAAATTCCCACCTCAACCAAGAAAAACAGATGTGTGGAGAACGGCTGACAACAGACCTGTTTGTTTCCACTGCGGACGTCCTGGACATGTAATGCGCTACTGCCGAGAGAAAAGGCTGTCTTTGACAACTCTCGAAACCGCCGACGGAACTTCGACGACGTTGGCACTGAAGAAGAAATACGCCGACCAAACTCTTCTCGCCGTTTTTTACGCCAAGTCCCACGAGAGCCGATCCCAATACGTCGTTACAGATCCCCGTCGCCATATCGCCGATCTAGTCAGTCGCCAGGCCGTAGGAGCGAGGAAAACTAAACAGAGCGACCTTCCAAGGAGGTGAGGCCGCTTGTACTGGAAATCCTCCGTCGACCGCCAAGATGACTGGTAACCAACTAGACGTAATAATAGATAAGAAGCCGATACGTGCTCTAGTAGATTCTGGGGCATCGTTTTCTGTCATATCCGATAAGTATCGCCGATTTTTAAAGAAAGTTCTGTTTGCCGATGCCAAGAGCGTTATGCTGAAAGTTGCGGATGGAAATTTTGTTCGGCCGATAGGGAAATGTGTTTTACGTGTCCGTATAAACAATCGAGAACTGCCTTTTGAATTTATTGTTTTATCACATTGTAGCCATGACGTCATCCTAGGGTGGGACTTTTTAGAGGCGTCTCAAGCCGTTATAGACTGTGGACAAAATGAACTTGTTCTAGAAGACATCTGTCGAGACTCCACAGCGCCTGACGCCTGGAATTTGTATGCCACCAGAGACTATACACTTAAGCCGCATTCTTTAACTAGAATAACAGTATCAGGATATCAAATCCGAGGAGACATAAATGTAGTTCTAGACGGCAGCAAACATTTGCTCTTCGAGAAAAATATTGCTACACGTCCATGGTATCCACATATCGTAACGGAAAAAGTGATGTCTGGGTTACCAACCTGCAGTTCAAAACCAAATCATCCCTAGAGGAATGTGCATAGGCCAAGCTGAACCACTAAATGAAGGGCATCTATGTGTTATTTCCGACACATCAGGTTGCTTGGATGACCAGCAAGAAACTTCGAGTCACAGATGAATTGTTCGGTAATGATGTCACCCGGATTAAGTGACGAACAGAGAAACAAGCTATCCGAACTACTCCGGAAATTTTCTGGGCTTTTCACGAAGACCGACAAGTCGACAGCCGCGAAGACGAATGTGAAACACAGGATTTTTACTGGTGATCATGCTCCAATCAACCAACGAGCCTACAGAGTCTCGCCGACTGAAAGACGCATCATTCATGAAGAGGTTCAGAAAATGCTTGATGAAGGTATCGTCCAACCCTCTGAAAGTCCTTGGTCATCACCCGTTGTGCTCGTAAGAAAAAAAAGACGGTAGTTGGCGTTTTTGCGTCGATTATCGCAAGTTGAATAGCGTCACGAAAAAGACGTTTATCCTCTGCCTCGTATTGACGATACGCTCGACTGTCTGAAAGGTGCCAAGTTCTTTTCTTCCATGGATCTCCGATCTGGTTATTGGCAAATAGAAATAGACGAAGCGGATCATGAAAAGACGGCATTTATTACCTCCCGAAGGCTTATACGAGTTTAAAGTCATGCCGTTTGGTCTCTGTAATGCACCTGCGACCTTCGAGAGAATGATGGACAATTTGCTACGCCATTTTAAATGGACTATGTGTCTTTGTTACCTAGATGACATAATAGTGTTCTCAGAAACTTTTGAAGACCATCTTATACGATTAAGACTTGTTCTAAAATGTCTTCAGGAAGCTGGTCTTAAATTAAATTCAAAGAAGTGTCTTTTTGCTTTCCAAGAAGTAAAGATTCTAGGCCATCTTGTATCTAGTAATGGTGTTCGTCCCGATCCCGACAAAATAAAAGCCGTAAGAAATTTTCCCACTCCAAAGAATATACATGACATACGAAGTTTTCTTGGCCTTTGTTCATACTTTAGAAGATTTATTAAAGGTTTCTGTTATCTCGCCGAACCTTTGCAGTCGTTGCTGAAAAGTGGCGTGGAATTTCATTGGGGTCCTGAAGAGGTGGAAACATTTAACAGTCTTAAGAAAGCACTTACTTCGGATCCAGTATTGGGGATGTACGACGAAAGAGCTTCTACAGAAATCCATACTGATGCAAGCGGGTACGGTATCGGAGCTGTCCTAGTACAAATTCAGAATAATGTCGAGAAAGTTATAGCATACGCTTCTAGAACTCTGACAAAAGCCGAAAAGAATTATTCCACCACAGAAAGGGAATGTCTTGCCATCGTATGGGCTACCAACAAATTCCGGCCGTACATATTCGGAAAACACTTTACTGTTGTAACTGACCATCATTCCTTGTGCTGGCTCATGAATTTAAAGGATCCTTCAGGAAGGCTTGCCAGATGGGCCCTCCGACTTCAAGAGCATGATTTTGACGTAAAATATAAAACCGGTAAGAAGCATAGTGACGCCGACGCTCTTTCGAGAAATCAGTGGAAGAGGAAACGGAAACATCAGACAAATTTTTAGCAGTCACGACAGTATGAACCTTGCGGTGGAACAGAAAAAGATCAAGACCTTGAGAAATTAAAACTTTTGAGCAACTCATCCAAAAACGAAGAATTCAGATTCATCGACGGTATCCTTTGCAGGAAAATTTTGATCCAGATGGAAAGTTGTGGTTACCAGTCATTCCTAAACATCTACGAGCAGACATACTAAGGCACTTTCATGACGCCCCCACCGCAGGACACCTTGGTTTTTGCGAAAACTTATGACAGGATTCGCAAGAGATTTTACTGGCCGGGAATGTACCGAAATGTCGTTCGGTATGTCATGCATTGTCGGGAGTGCCAAAGGAGAAAATCCGTTCCTCAACGACCACCTGGACGTTTAGTTCCCATCCCTCCAGCTATAGCTCCTTTCCATCGCATTGGAATTGATCTCCTTGGGAGATTTCCAAAGTCTGCTCATGGAAACAAATGGATAATAGTCTGCACGGATTACTCAACGCGATATGCAATAACAAAAGCCTTGCCGACAGCCGAAGTCGACAGAAATAGCGAAGTTCTTACTTGAAGAAATTGTCCTCAGGCATGGAGCTCCTCGAGTAATTATCACAGATCGTGGAGCCGTCTTTCGATCCAGACTTGTTTCCTCTCTCGTCGACTTGTGTAACATTGATCATCGTTTCACAACGGCGTATCATCCCCAAACAAATGGACTGACGGAGCGCTTCAATAAGACCTTGGCCGACATGTTGTCAATGTATGTGGATGTAGAGCAGAAAAATTGGGATGAAATTCTACCATTTGTAACCTTCGCTTATAATACCGCTAAACAAGAGACCACAGGTTTTACGCCGTTCTATTTACTTCATGGTCGTGAAGCGGAAACGACACTAGATACAATGCTACCATTCTGTCCTAACGATTTTGATGACAATAACATCACCAAGATAGCAGCCAGAGCCGAAGAATCACGACAGCTAGCCCGAGTGCACACTCTGAGAGCTCAAGACAAAGATCGTCGACGTTACGATTCCAAACACCAAATGGTATCCTACACTCCCGGAGATCTCGTATGGGTTTATACTCCAGTGAGAAAAGTGGTCTCTCCGAAAAACTCTTAAGAAGGTATTTCGGACCGTATCAGGTGCTACGCCGTTTATCAGCCGTGACTTACGAAGTACAAGATTTTGATCCTGCTTCACGAAAAAAGAAAACTAAGAGAAGTTGTCCATGTACTGCGTATGAAACCGTACCATGATCCCGCCGAGCAAATCGAAACCGAGGATATTCCTCCCAAAAGAATCATACAAAGGACCCATCACTCGTTCCAGAATAAAGACCCTTGAACAAAATGACAGCGGGCGCTGTCTTCTTTTTTTTTGAGGGAGCAATGCCGCACGCATAAGTCCCGATACCAAGTCCCGATAGCCGAGTTGGCAGAGCGTTGGACTGAACTTCCTCAGGTCTCGGGTTCGAATCCCGGCCCCGGCAGATTTATCCAAAGACTGGAATTTTGTTCTCGTTTTTAATGTATTGTTTCTCTAGGTTCTAGATGAATCCAGATCATTCTTTAGAGTGCATACTGGGTATTTCTCGAATATTCGAAGTGTATAAAAGCAGAGTTCATCGCCAGTTGGGCATGTTCTCAGTCCAGTGTTGTATCGAGCTCCCAGCGTTAGAATAAATCTAATTGTTTGTTTAATTGAACTGTGTGCTTCTTTCGAACTCCGTGACAATATATTAATACGAAATATATAAAGCATATGCCGTTCATATAATATACAGAACAATATTGAACAACACATTTATATTTTGGTATTTTTATGGATTTAGGCTTAACTATATACACAAAACCCTCCGGCTTGTGAGTGACACTCGTGACGGAAACCTCAGGCCCTGGCGGTACGCACACATTTGCGTACTTCATCCCGAAAGGGTTAAAGATAAACAAGCATGCTCAAAATGTATGCATGAAGTTGAAAAAGTAGGATTTTTGCACTCCCATTTCTTTCCTCAAAATAATAGTGGTGGCTATTGTGTTTTTGCATAAGTTTTTTTAAAACTTATTATCTTTATTACTGCTACTTTTTTTATGGCGAGCTTCAAACTAGAACTTTTGGAGGCCAGTGTATTTAAAAATTTTCCTTCTTGGTCTATAGACTTATGATATAAATTACAATGGACTCATTCTGATACAGTGCCAAATGGAAATCATGTAACATCACAAATACATTAAATGAATTTACATGTAAATTCCTACTGTTATCTTGCATTTTAATGTTTTCTGCTTATTTATTATACAATTGTATCTTAGTTAAAAATGCGCCAAAATTATGTAAGGGCATGTGATTGTTCATAAAAAAATCATGGGCAATATTCTTGAGGCCACTATTTTCAGCGACAAACTTCAAGTTGAAGTTGTACTTCTACCACAGATCCCAATGATTCTTTCAGACTTACCTACCCATTCAAATGTTTGCAATTTCCAATTCGCTTGCCATTTGCTATGACCATTAATAGGTCACAACATCAAACAATGACAATTTGTGGCTTAGATTTAGAAAACCCTTGCTTTTCGCATGGCCAATTATATGTTGCATGTCCTAGGTTTGGCAAATCATCACATTTGTTTGTTTATACACTTAAGGATTAACCCAAAACATTTTACATTCAATGGCATTACAATAAATTTATTTTTTGTGCATTAAAAAAAATATACCTGTAATGAAAATAGCTCGAGTTTTATCTTTTTTACCCTTTAATCAAAACAAGTTAAAGTTTCTATTCAGAATAGCTTCTGTATTCAACTTAGTTCATTGTAAATACATACTCACACGCAATCGGTAGGTCGAATTGTGGTAACTGTACATGTGATGATGTCAGGTATCGTAATAACTTTCTTTATAAAAAGTTTCATCAAAACGGTCCAGATTGTTACAACTTATTAAAAAGTTCATAATTTTTGGATTTTAGACGTTTGTACAGGACAACGTCTGTCAGGACCGCTAGTATATATATATATAAAACTTTATTATGGACAAAACTAATTTTCAAAGAAAAAAGTTTATATAAACTTTTTTTTCCTTCACACAAGATCTTAGTGTGAAAATTGTTTTTTCCCTAACAAATGTCAAAAACTCTATTATTGTTAGAATTTTTTGTGATTTTTCTTCCCGACTTTTTATAAAGATTATACACTGGCCTCAAAAAGTTAAGGTACAACATGTTTTTCGAAGCTCACCATAAAAAAAATGGCAGTAACAATAAAATGCATAGTTTACATGAATGATAATAACGAACTTTAAAAACATTAATGCAAAAACGATTGCTACCACTTTTATTTTATAGAAAAGAACGTATATTTATGAGTGAGAGAAAAATATGCAAATATCAAGCTTTCGTACTTTTGTGTGTAAGTTGTGTTGATTTTCAACAGTTGTTGGCAGTTTCGGTGACAATAGTCAATAGAGTTTAGAAAATGTCTCAGAGACGTCGTTTACCCAATTCGTTAAGGTGGCGGGCAGTTGGATGGATGGAAATGGGATTGTCGCAGGCTGATGCTGCTAGACGTCTCAATGTGTCTCGTAGTGTTGTTCAGCGACTTTGGGATCAATACCAATCCGAAGATTCTGTGTCCAGAAGACCTGTTCCAGGCCGACCCACGAGCTACAACACCTGCAGAAGACCGTTTTCTAGCTCTTTCGGCACGAAGGAGAAGAACCACTACTGTGCCGCAGCTCGTTGCAGACCACTTTCAAGCATCAGGAAGAAGAATCTCCGCTACTACGGTGCGAAATCATCTTCACAATGCAGGTCTGTATGCAAGAAGACCAGTTGTGTGCATTCCCTCAACGGACGACAGCGAAGGAACCGCTTATGCTGGGCAAGAGAACATGTTTCTTGGGCGCAGCAACAATGGGCTTCTGTGCTGTTCACAGACGAGTCCAGATTTACAATGGAGAGTGATTCAGGGCGTCTACTGATCAGGAGGGAACAGCGCACTAGATACCATCAATCCAACACTGTTGAAAGACACAGTTATAGAGGTGGTGGAATCCTGGTTTGGGCAGGGATCTCGCTCGGTGGCCACACTGACCTGCATGTGTTCCATGGAGGAACTGTAACTGGTCTTAGATATCGGGATGAGATCCTTGATCCATTTGTCCGCCCATATGCTGCTGCTATTGGTAACGACTTTATTCTGATGGATGATAATGCACGACCTCACCGAGCTCGGATTGTTGAGGAGTATCTGGAGGATCACGGTTTGGAACGAATGGAATGGCCAGCTCGATCTCCAGACCTGAATCCGATAGAACATCTTTTGGACTATCTTGGCAGAGAGGTTGCTGCTTTTAAATCCTCCTCCAAGGTCGTTACATGAGCTGAAACAAGGCTTACTCTGTGTCTGGTCTTCGCTTCCTATTCCGGTGTCCGACAACTTAATAAACAGCATGGGAAATCGATGCCGCCAATGCATTCAAGTTAGGGTGGACACATTCCTTATTAGAACCCATTTTTGTATTGTTTTTATGCCATTTTACCACATAACACTGTGATGTGCTGTTTTCTCCAAGAATGGACTTTTCCGCAGAGATTGCTTTTTTGTTATAAAATCGTTTTTGCAATACACTTATACAAATTTCTATGACGCATTCAATAAAAAAAAACTATTTAATGCACATATCCTCCAAATTTTTTGTTTCTATATTCATTCATTTGCAAATTAGACTCAAAAACCCGGTTGTACCTTAACTTTTTGAGGCCAGTGTAATTTCTTTGTTTCTATATCTTTAAACTTTTACGTAAAACTAATTTATTTTAACAAAAAAAAGTTAACAGTTAAGGATTAGAAATTCCTTCTTACTTTATTATGCTTGTCTAAATTTTTTCTATAATGAATTATTTCTTAGGAATGTTTTGTCAATAAATTCTGCTGTTTTCTTGATTTTTAATAATGGCAATTATAAAACCTTAAACAGTAATCTTTTTTGTAAAATATTACCCAATGCATGTATTTGAATTAATTCATACTGATATTTTTTAGAATCAGAGTCAAATATCTTCACGTTTACAAAACTTGGCAGTTGAATATGGGGAATATCATTGTCCATTATGTCGACAACTTGCAAATTCAGTCATTCCATTAAAACCTGGTTTCAGGCATGCTGCTGCCCTTGTGCAATATCCAGGAAAAGATTTGAGACTCATTGCTGCAGAAATAACTGATCTTTTATCCTCACCTCTATCAGAAGTATGTATTTTCTTCATGTACTCTGGATTTTTTTAAATATGTTTTTAAGTTTTAAGTTATTGGTTTCATTTTATGTTGTAGCTATTTTTTATTGTAGGTGAAATTATAGAGCAGATATATTTTTTACTATTTGTACTTAATGCAAAACGGACTGATATTTGTATAATGTAAAATGAAAATCACTTTTTACATTTGAGAAAAATATTTCTTTTTTAAAGTAATATTTAAAACTGTACTTAAGCAAGAATCAGAAAAACGGATTTTGGGAAAAGAAATAAAAACATGCATCTTGTCTCTGCCTGTGTTTTAATTTTTTTGTAATTTATTAAATGTTTTTTTTTTGTTAATTTTTAATCTAAAAAGTTTTTATATTTTTTTTATTGATTATTTTTATCATTTCATTAAAGGTTTTAAAAATGTAAATATTTTAACATTCTCCATCAATTCTGATTAATTGAAGATTTTTATCTAACTTAAATATTCTGATGTAAAAAAAAACATCTTAAAAATTCTCATGATTTAATTTAAGGGTGAAAATTTGCATTTTCATAGTAAAAAATAGCTCATTTTAAAAACAACAAATGGTAAGGTATACATGAATAGCATTTTTTTTTTTGTTAATTTTCAAATTTAAGTATTTTTATATTATACAATAAATCCCATTTTGCAATAATTATTTCATTGTTTTCAGTTAAAAATATGTACAAACATTCATTATGCTTTATTATTGACCATTGTAATCTCTCTCTTTTTCCATGGTTTTAACATGTTCCTGTTCATTACCTTTTTCATGATAATTATCACAAAAGAATCCTAAATAATAATGAAAGGCAGGGTGTTTTCTTTTTTTTCTTATAAAGTTCGGCCCTAATATACAGAAAGACGTACACACTTTATGGAAATGATTTTGATAGTTAATTTTTATCAATAAATACTTTATTTTTCGTGAAAAATTTACTTCTATCTGATAGTCATGATTTTTGACAATAGCCCTAGATTGAAACTTTCATGAAAATAAACTTTTTCTTTGTGCTGTCATTTTAATTTTACTCCATTCCTCTTGAAACGTTTTCCCAAGTCCATTCAGTGTTCTTGGAGGCGGCTTTCCTAAGGCTCTTTTTAATAAACCGAAAGTACAAAAGTCCATTGCAGAAGCATAGGGTGGTTTTACACATATTTCATCAAGTGGGATACACTTAATTCCGGTACCTGATTCTTTCTTTGCTAAATAAGTGGCAGACGTGTGACTAGAAGCTTTGTCCACAAGAAGCTCAACTTTATCAATATCCTTTCCATATCAAATTGGAATTACTTCAAAAATGGGTTCTAGAATGTTCTGATAGTAGAATGAATTAATTTTGGCTTTACTTGAGACTTTTTTGATTTTTAAATTGGCGTTAGAAAATCCAACAAATGTCATGAATCCCTTTGGGAACTTAACTGTGCACTGACAATGCCGTTTTGTACAGTCATTCCCATCAGTTGAGCAGTAGAAAATTGATCTGCTTTTATCACAGTCACTTAAATATACTCATGCCTTATCGATTGTTACCACAACTTTCCATTTTTCTGCATCTGGCTATTTTTTATATAGTTTTCTGCAATTTGTTTTTCTTTCAGTAATATGTTTTTTAAAAAAAGGAGACGAACTTTAGGTTTAAACATCTGTTTTAACTTTAAATCTTTACGGATGATTTTAATTACAGTACCGGAAACAATTCCTAGTTTCGATGCAATGAATCTTTGAGTCAGTGGATTTCCTTTTAGGATCAGATACTTCACTTTCTTGATAGTTGTCTGCCTTAAGGCGAAGCTTCGTGATTATGTTTTTCTTTTTACTATCTGCTGGATGCTTTTTTTCCCTTTCAAATTTAATGTATTATAAATACCTTTAATTAAAATGCAATATTTGAGCTTTTTACACCACTTTTTAATTTGCTGATATGAATATTTCTCATGGGAAAGCCCAGTTACATAACCTTCAAGCCATATATCAGTTTTAGAAGTCATTTTTAAAATAAATATTTTATTTTACATTCTAATTGAAAGCAACTGATTATTCTTAAGTTGTCAAAATTTTATCTCAAAATGCAAAGGAGAAAATGAATTACAAAATCATTTCCATAAAGTATGAACAACCTTCTGTACTTTCTGTGTACTCTAATTTAATTCAAACCAATTAGTTCTTTGTATAGGCAATTAATTTTCAATTTTTATTCATCAAATCACCTTCACTGTTTCTGACTTCAATCTACATTATCTCCGGGCAATGTTTTTTTTTTGTGGGAATGCATCATTCACTTCAATATTTAAACTTTGGTTGCAGGAATAATTTTTTAAGGCTGTGTACTTATTCATAGTATTTTCATCATTTTTATTATTTGATTTTCTGAAATCAAATATCTGTTGAAGAAACATTTAAAAGATATGTGTCTATGAAATCTATTTTAAATTTTTTAAAGGTACAGCAGGTTTTTTAAAATTGTTTTTGCATGAGTTGTATTTATTATTTGTGTGACTTCATGCATGTATTGATTAGAACACAAGCATTAAGATTATTTTATTAGATAAAGGCATGGATCAGTTCAAAATATTTTGTTTGCCTGTTCGTTTTCACGTGGTGTGATATAATCATTATTTATCTTAGCACTTGTTACTTCAGTCATTTCCCCAATGTCGTAGAACTTATGTGCTAGGGTTAACTTCCTTAAATGCTGATCATTACAGAAATTCCTTCTAAGTTGTGGCCAAAGTTATATGTATGAAAGAATAGCCGCAAATGGAGGTGAAGGAATTGTTCATAAGTTACAATGGACATTTGAAAGGTATAAATACCAATTGGAAAAGATTTATTCTAATGTACAAGACAAGTTATCTTCTATCTTTGTTAATAATCATAATGATCTTAACCCTCAGTCCTTTTTTCAGGTTAAGGTAAGAACATTTTTCAGTAGTTTGAAAGTAAAGTGTAAATGTTCAAATGCTTTAAATCCTTTTGAGAAATATGTAGCTCTTATATAACCTTTAAATATGCTGAATATTGTAACTAATTTTACTTGCTGTAACAGCTTATGTTCAAAATATAAATTTTTTTATGACTAAATATAATTCTGACTCTTAATTTTATTTCTCTCTTTATAAAAAAAGTTTTTTGTGATGTACTAAATTTTACTTTTTATCTCACACATGAGAACAATAATAAAAAGGCAGTAAGTCCTGTTCCATGTTATGGTTACAAATTAGAACTACATAATACATGTAAATTATGGTTTTACAGTATGAGTTGTTTAACTTGTATAAAGGGAGGTTGGTCCACCATTAGGTACCAACTACCCTCCTCCCATTCCCCTCTCCAGTTTTAGTATCAAAGAACAAGGTTTTCACTCTTAGTTGTCATATGTCTTATACGCATGTTAGTTCAGTAATTTAGCTATATTTATAAACTTCCTGTACTTTTTTTTATTGAAAAACACCTTTTTTAATGTCATTTTCTTTTTTTTAAAATTTTAATGATAAGGCATTTCTCATTTATAATTCTCAAATAAAAAGGATTTGTACATTCACACATACTTTTCTTTTGATGTTTTCCATGTAATAGTTTTTATGTATTTGTATTAAAAATCTCATATAAGCACATATTTTTTAATTTTCAAAGAAAAACTTTGTAAAAAAAGTCATTGAAAGAGCATCTTATTTTATGCATACATTGCATTTCAAATTCTTAGATAGATTTGATATCACATGCTCATTTTCTTCCTTGATAATAAAATTAATTGTGCTTTTAAATTAATGATTTTCTTGTTCATTGCTTTTTAAAATTAAGAATTATGTGCTTTGGATAAATTTTAGCTGTATGATTTTTTTGCTATGTAAAATTTTCTCTTTGAAAAAGGTTTTGGATCTAGATATTTCTTTGAAATTTGTGTATGTTTCTATATTACTTTGAAAAAGATTGCTTTAATCCTTTATTGATGACTTTTATTGTGCAAGAAATAAGACATAAAGTTGAATATGTATTATTTTCTGTTTAAAAAATATTGTGCTCTTATGTGTAAATTTTGAATTTTTATTTATTTTACTAACCAGTTTTTAAGAAATAAAATCAAGTACCTAAATAATATGTAAGCATTTTTGTATATTAATTTTTTCTTCTATTTTTCCGAAAGAATTTAATTAAAAAAAATCTTTTGAATGAATGTTTTTTTCCTCTTTCTTTAAAATTAATGTGAAGAACTTAGAAAAAATTACAAAGTTGATAAATCTATGAATGTGATGGACTAGACAAAGTAATGAAACCTACGGGGGCAAATGAACCCCTTATACAAATTTTTAATTTGTAGTTCTTGCTGTTTGTTGCATATACTAATAGAGTAGAAAGTCAACTATTTTTTACAGTTGCAGATATGTGATTTCAATGATTTTCAGAAGGCACAGTTATTATATTAGTGCTTCTGTGTCTAAAATAGTCAATATTGTGGTTGTTTCAAGAGGAATTGTATCTAAAGTTGAAAGATGTATGCAAAAAATGTGTTTTTCTAAATGTGGAAACTACGGTTGAGAAAGGAAGTTGTCAGATCAGTTGGAAATAACTTGAATTATTTCCCCATTGTATGCATAATTGAGCAAATAATAGCAGATTCAAGAGCAGAGATTCATTTCAAGAACAGTTTCTTGGGAGCTTTGTTTAGATTTTATAGTAGTCGTGCAAAACTGGAACTTAATTGACATGAAAGATGTTATTTGGCATGATAAATCATATCGATTCTGTTCCCCCAGGAAAAATTTGTTAGGTAATGATAATGCAAAGTATGCCATCTTGACTGATTGATTATAATTTTCATGCACAGACTGATCTTTTGCATACTAGGGGCTTTTTTTAAACATTATTTGTGGAGCCATTTATAATTCTTAAGGATTGGGTTATGGTTCAAATCTGTTTGAATATACTTAAGATTAATGCTCACTAGGGATTGCAATATTAGACCAAAAGTTCACTACCGGTATTCAGTATTTTTTAGATTTCGATACCAGTTTTAATATCGGTGATGGAAATTTTAGAAACAGAGAAAACACTGTTTCTTTGTTTTATTTGCTAGTTTTATTAGAGAGTGTTAATATTACAAAAAATAATTTGTAACTTATAAAATTTTAACAGTATATAAAGAACCATAAAAAAAGTGTAGATATTACTATTCAGTTAGTGGTACTATTACAAATTTTTGAAATGTTATCATAAGAAACAATGTAACAATTGTATTGTCATTAGTCTTGAAATGTAATTTTGTGCAAAAATTACTAGTCGTCGAAAACATGCTTTTGGCATCTTTTCTAGTTGGTGGCATTGTTAACAATGCGAGATGTACTTTTTCCCAAGTACTTACCTGTCATCTGATAGTTTTGAATATAGCTAATTTCTGTATTATATTTTGGTTCGTTGAGATTTTTTTCATTATCGCTAATTCTAATTTTTGTTCAAGGGATAATTCCTTTTCACTATCGACATTGTCATCATCATCGATAAGTACCAAATTCTTCTGAATGTGGATAGGTTTGTGGGTGAAAGATTTTAAGAAAATTTACTATAAACTTGATCAAATTAGAATTGGTTTGTCTCTTTTCTTCTTTTTCATTTTTATTTTTAAAATCATTATAAATATGTAAATGCCATAAGACATTTTCTGTTTCAGAGACAATTTTAAAAATTTCTAATAAATACCCAAAAAACGATATTTAAGCTTGTGAATACTGGTATTACAAAATTGTACAAATGGCTTAAAGTACCGGTATTGCAATCCCTAATGTTCACCTACTTAACAACTTTCTTTGGTAGCCATCTTTTGTTTCGAGCAAATATTACTCTCATCCATAAAGCAAAGGGCTTCACAAAGTGATGGAGGAGGAATGAGGCTGGAAGGAAACTGTTGTCTTTATATTCTCACCGGATGTAGCATTATTGAATCCTTATGGGAATATCATGGGAAACAAGTTAGAGGGCGATTTTATCCGCTTTTTCAATTAGGATTGCTTATGAGAGGAATGGGATAAAACACTATTAATTTTATGTGAGCAAAATTACTTGTTTACTTATTTTTGTATTCTAATTTAAAATTGATAGAAATTATAAATAAATGCGAACTTAATAGTAAAAATGTAAAGTTATATTTTGAATTCTTTTTCTTTAACATATTCCTGTTCAAAGAGATTTTATTATTTCTAACTATATAATTTTATTTTAAAATAGCAATATGCATATGAAGTAAGTGAAGAAGTAATCTTATATTATTTTTGTTTATAATAAGCAGAAGGATACTAATTATTGTCAGGAGTATTTTGATTAACATTTTATGCTTTTTTTTCTTACTGCCTAATTTCAGTTTCTGTAAGTATGATGGATTTGAGCATGAATGTTTTGACTGGAAAAGCAATGATTTGTTCTATTTTTAGTATTTATTTAAAAAAAAATCTATCTTTGAATCATAAAATACTAATATATGGAGTATTTTCAATTAAATGAAATTGAAACAATGTTTTTTAAAGTTATAATGAAAAATAAGTATGGATTTTTGAAGTTACTGTGTTAAGTGAAATATAAATATTTGTATTTATAAATATAAGGTTTATTGAATTAAATACTTAAATGTTTTAGAAATAATTCTGAATTTTTTTTTGTTTATCTTTTTGAATTAAAATATTTCATGTAACTCTTCTTTTAATATTTTGTTCCCTTAGCTTTTAAATGAGTAAAAATAAATATAAATTAGCTATTTTTTAAATTTTGTTTATGATTAGCCAGTTATTCTGTTTTTACCAATACTTAAATTGAAAAATTGGTTTTATAAATTTTAAGATATCCATAATTTTACTAAAAATAAGGAAATCAACTACTTTTTTGTATTTTTTTTTAAAAGGGGTATCTTAACATTTTCATATGCATGTTTACATTAAGTATAAAAATATTGTACAACTTGTGGTTTTCCTCCTGTTTTGCATACTGCTTTTAGATATTACATTTTTAAAGGCATTGTTAAAATAAATTTTTTAAATCAAAATATTTTTTTAACGAATTTCTTTTTTTGTATTAAAAAATGAATGATTCAAATTTTTATGACATTCCTCAAAGGAGATAAGGTAAAAGGGGAAGGAGGATCGACTGTCATTTTTTTTCTTTCCTTTTAAGTTGCAATCTGAAAACATGTATCCGTTTTTCTGATTTTGCATATTGTTGTATTTTATATATCCATTTGTATTCGATGAATAATTTTAAGTCATATTAAATTAAATTATCAGTATTTAAGTTGGGAAAAAAGTTGTGAAAACTTTGTTTCTATCTTTTAAAATTTGTTTTGAAGCATATTGAATTTTTAAAATTTTTACGTCAATTAATGACGTATTTTATGTGTATTATGTATGATCTGAATATTATACTGAACCAGGGATATTTCTGACGTGAACATAATACCAGTTTTTAAGGTTTGAAAGCTGCATCATGGTTTTAATTAAATAAGTAATAAGTTAAATATGTTTATATGTATGTATTTTATAATTATAAATTTTGTAAAACAGATCTTCTTATTTTTTTTCTTTATTTCAGAGAGATGCCAACCTCCTGAAGAAGTATATGGGTGGCATTATGGAAGACATCACTAATGCTACCTATCCACAATATCGTTCTTTGTGTGCACCCAATCCTAGCAGTCTGTTTCTTTTTGTCTGCTCAATAGCTCGGTAAGAAAAGGATTTAATAAAATACCAATAAACCTAATTTTATATTAGATAAATTTAGTTCCTTTCATATTTTTTATTTATAGAACTAATTTGGAAATTGAATTGGTGCAAAGGAAATCACTCTATGAACCACTGAAGAAAAAATCCTGTTTTGGTATGGATATCTTGGATTTATTTAAAATAAACTGAATTCAAATAAAATGCTACTTGGCTTTGTGCTTTTTTAAAATTTAATTTACAATGATCTTAAAATACTTTTAGTTTTTACTGAAATTCCACCATTAAAGGTTTTCAATAGAAATAAAAGTAATTAACTATAATTTTAATAAACTTTTTAGATCAGCTTGAGTTTTTAAAATTTTTTATGTAATATGAAACTTAAATTTACTATAAGTTTACTTAACTTAGTTTTTATTATCTTATGATTAGTTGACATTTATGTCGAAAAAAAAATTAAAAATATTAATAACTGATTTTGTATTCAGCAAAATTTTAAAAAGAAATTGAAAAATAATTTAAACTTTTGATTAAAAAAATGAATAGTTAATTGTATAACATTAATTATAATTAAAATTTTATTTATGCATATTCAGGTTTTAAATTGTACTTAAAAACATTAATTGTTTAATAAAACTAATTTGAATTTTAGTCATTGGAGAATTACAATTTTAACATACAGTAAATTAATTTTGTTGTAAAAATGTATTTATTTCAATATTGTAGTTTGATTTTGACATATCCAACAATCAAACTTTAAAAAGACATAGTAAGTTATAATATAATACGAAAGATTTTTAAAAAAAAACACAACTTGATCCTGCTTTTGTTTTTTCTTTTGAAGTTTCTTTGTTAAACATAATATATTTGCTTGCATATTTTTTTTGCAGACTAAATAAAAACTAACAAATTCAAGTATAATTTTTTTTCTTTTACAGTTCCTTTGTTAAATGTATTATATTTGCACTCCAGACTTTTGTCACAGACTATGGATAAAAGTCAGCAAATGGATTATGTTGTAAAAGTATGGAGTAGGCTGACTGGACAAGTACCTGGGGATCACAGTTCGTAAGGAAATTAATTATTTTCATATTTTATGTATTGATAGTTACATATCATGTTTTGTATCAAATTTCAATAATCCTTTCTTCTTTTTTTAGATTAACATTCTTTGCTGTTGAAGTACCTCTGTTCTTGCGAGATCCAATTGCTCTCCTGTTGCAGATTGTATTAACCTTACCAACTAACTTAAATAAAGGTATTTCAGTATTTTTTGGGCATTTTTTTAGTATATCTTTTTTATATATAAGGTGTTGCAAGGGAAGTGAAGATGTTTTTCCAGTTTGTTTATGATGCATTAAAGTAATCAACCACTTAAATTTTGTTTTAATGGTATGAAAGTTGGATAGACTTTGTACGATAGTTTCTATTGAAATTTTTTATCAAATAAATAAAATGTTAATAATAGTTTAATGATATACTTATAAAATGTGGTTTGTGTTTTTCGTTTATTCTGTTTCAATTTAATATGAACAAGCCATAATCAAAATTTTTAATAAGATAAGTGTTTATATGCTTTTATGTATTTTGTAAAGATATATTATGTACCTTTGACTAAGGAACTAATATATATAAAGGAGAAAAGTGACTTGCTCACTCATCACAATATCTTAAGAACTATCGGACTCAAAGGCTCAAAATCTGGTAGGTTTGTTCTTTTCGTGGAATAGAGATCTGCTACAAAAGGGGTTTTACGAAAATTGACGCCCAAGGGACATTGCATGGGGTTAAGGGGCATTATTATTCCTATATATTAACTACTAGCCATTACCCACCTGCTTCACTGGGTATTTCATGATGTTGTATAAATATATACTGTTATATATATATATATAGAGAGAGAGAGAGAGAGAGAGAAATTATTGATATCAAAGTCCTAGCATTAAGAACTCGATTGTATTGAAAAATATACTTATACCTGTTTCTCTCGCCTCTTTATATAAAAAAGACAAAACTTCTAAATAATAATTTTCAATAATCTCTAAAATTTAAGTAGAATGATTTTTTGTGCTCTTGTGTGTGTGTGTGTGTGTAATCCAATAACCAAGTAGATTTCGACAAAACCAATTTTCATTGGATCTCTACTCTGTAAAATAAACATGCATGCTAAATTTCAAGTCAAAATCTAATAGAGCAAACAGAGAATTTTTATGATCTACTAGAGGACCCGACAGACTTCCTGTACACACATCTTAAATTCAAAATAAAAGATTTTTAAATATTTGATACTACGATCATAACGCAGTCTGCCGGATCCAATGTAAAACATTCGTAAATCAACAATTTATAAATAAAAAATTAATTAAATAAAATTTCTAAACTGAATTATAAATCTAAACCAGTCTCGAGTCCACTGGAACAGACAAAGACTTTCATCATAATCGGTCCAGCCCTTTAGGAGGAGTTCAGTTTCATACACACGCCCAGAAGAATTTCATATATAAAGATTATTTCAAAAGATATTAATTAAAAATGCTGAAAAGCATGAATCGTCTGCATCTTCATAACAATAAAGACCAGGTTTGGCCAGTTTGGATGAAAATCAATTTTCGACGCCAACTTATGTCTTTTTCAATTCCTACTATTAGCTCACGATCTGTATACATATTTTATTTGTTTGTTTATTTATTTATCTTGGTGGAATTTTCAATCGTTAATAAAATACATTAAAAGTGCTCAATTGAGCTGAAATGTAATGTACATGCTTATTTTAGATGACAATACAATAATTTAATTATAATTAATAAAAATTAATTGATTAAAACTAATTATTTTAAAAGTTACAAATACAGCCACGTTGGTGATTTAGTGACCCTTTTGGCGACTTATGTCAAAATTTGAAAAGGTTATTTTCTCATGTGTTAAAGCATTCAGTTGAAAGGAAATTTTATATACATGATTGTTTTGATGACAATACGATACTTTAATCATAATTAATAAAATTAATTACCACTTAATGTTGTGATTCTGTCATATGTATATACATATTTATATTAATTGCAACTATTTAATAAAAAGTAGCTAAAATAAATTTTTTCTTGGTTGATCCAAGTAGGAATTGATTAAAAATTTTTTTTATATTACTTGTTTATAACAATAGCGTTGTTACAATGCATGTGAATGTTGAGTTGTATTTTTTGAATGTTTTTAATTAATATCTTTTTAACTAATTGCGATATCGGATCAATTGTGAATCTAAACCATTCTCGAATTTACTTGAACCCACTCAAAAAATTTCATTGAAATTGGTCCAGCCGTTTAGGAGAAGTTTAGTGACAAACACATGCATAGAAGATTTTTATATATAAAGATATACCCATAACCCTGTTGAGAGTTGATTTCCGAAAGAACCATTCTTAGCGGATTTCAATTCAACAAAAAAGAAGCATGCAAACCAAATTTCATTATTGTAGTCCTTGTAATTTGAAAACAGGAATTTTTTTTATCAATATTCCCCAGTAATGATCCACAACCCCTGGGAGTCAATTTTTGTAAAATTCATTCTTAGTAAGTCCCTATTCAACAAAAGAAACATTCTTAACAAATTTCATTATGTGGTGTGTAACAATTCAAAAGCAGGATTTTTTTCTGTAACTCCCTTTGACCCCTTGGAGGTCGATTTTCGTAAAACTCTTTGTTAGAGGAACTGCATTCCGAGAAAGGAACATACACCTACCTATTTTTAAGCAGGAAGGTCTAATAGTTTAAAAATGGAAATATTTATCTATAACACCCTTTAATCCCCCGCAATACCCTTTGGGGGTCAATTTTTGCAAAGTCCATCTTGTTAAGGATTTCTACTACATGAAAGAAATCTCCTTATCAGGGACATAGTTTTGCCATATCAATGATATGCCCCACCTCCCCAAAATTGTAAAATCTTGACACTTTCAAGTAAGTTATTAGAAAAGGACCCCCAAGTAATTTTGATACACGGCCCAGTCTGGACTACATAAGCCAATGCTGCTTATCAAATTTCAAGACTGCGCGCCTGAGAGTTTAAAATGGAAATAATTATCTATATAATGTCCCTTAAGAGCCCCTGCAATGCCCATTGGGGTTCGTTTTTCACAAAATCTGTTCTTAGCTCTTCTACTTAATGAAAGGAACATGTCTACCATATTTCAAGTCTGTAGGTTTATTAGTTCCGGAGGTATTGTGATGGTTGAGTCGCTTTTCTCCTTTATATATATAGTCTAAATTCTTTACAAATGAGAGATGATATTTCTCTCTCTCTCTCTCTCTCTATATATATATATATATATACACTAGCTGGGTGGCCCAGCATTGCATAGGCTTCTTCAAGTGTATAGTATAAAAATTTGTTTACATTCCTTGTATAAAAAAAGATTTAAAAGGAAATACCAGCATTTTCCTATATTTTAAGGTTTTTCAGGAAATTATTTCTCTAAAAGAAAACTATCAGTTACGATGTATTATTAAAAACTTAAGATTGTATTAATTATTTTATACATGAAACAAAATACTTTTTTAAAATTCCAACTAATAAATTGTATTTGGAAAATTACTGCAAAATTCTTTACTGATAATCATTATAAAGAAGAAAACATCTTTATCTGACAGAAAAATCTTTTATCTGCTTACGTACTCTGTGTAAGTTGTTATTCCGCTCGTGCACTATAAGCACTCAAACTCTGAGGTAGCTTTCCCGTAATTAACTATTACTGGCATTTGGCGTTTTTTCCAATTTTTTCGTTGTATTTTTACGGCTCCCCAAGATGGAAAAAATACATCTTCTTTAAAAATATTTTATGTATAAAGAAAGCAGATTAAAAAATTCCCAAATTTTTTTGAAGTTTTACAATATTTTTTTTCAAATTAACTTGGCAGCATTGTAAAAGGTTAAAAAAATGTACCAATCCGCTTGAAAAATAGTTTTATCTTTCTTTAGGAATTTAAATTAGAAAATTTAAACCATTGTAGAAATTGAGATTAAAAATTTTTTTTTCAAGTTAATCACGCATTAAAAGAATTTATTTTTTAAACAAAGTTAATTAATACAGTCAATAGAGCAACACCATGAAATTCCATTTTGGCTGAAAACTGATTTTCGACACCAACTTTTGTCATTGTTGTAAAAATAACAGTGTTACACAACAATGCAAACAAATTAAAGTTGGTGCCAAAAACTGGTTATTAAAACTGGTTTTAATTGGTATCTTTATTACTAATTGCTATATTGGACCGAATTGTGAATCTAAACCATTCTCGAATCCACTTGAACCCCCACAAAAAATGTCATCAAAATTGTTCCAGCTGTTTAGGAGGAGTTCAGTGACATACACACGGACAGAAGATTTTTATACATAAAGATACAGAGAGAAATTAGACCTATAGACTTGAAATTTGGTAGGCATGTTATTTTCATGGATAGAAATCCTGAAAAGGATTTTGTGAAAATAAAATCATTATAAAGCATTATAAGCATTATAAAAAAAATAATTCCCTGTTTTCGATTAGAACTACAGATTTGAAATTTGGTGGGCATATTGTTTTCATGGAGTAGAATTCCACTAAGAACGGTTTTGTGAAAATCGACCCCAAAGAGTAATGGATAGAAATTCCTGTATTTGAACTACTAGACCAGTGGTCTTCAAACTTTTTCAACTCACAGGAACCCCAAGAACAAGAAGGTGTTTTCATGGAACCCTAGATTTAGAAAATATTTTCATGGAACCCTTTTCCACACACTCTTAGAAGAATATTTCTTAAAATAATATTTAAAACAGATCAATGTAAAGTCAATTAAAAAAAGTATCGCATTTAAAACTAAAAGAAATTAATCTACTTTTAATATAATTTACTCATTAATAACATTATTCTGTGTTCCAAGTGTCACCTACCCATGCATTCATTATGTTTAGTAACTGGGATATGTGCTTGCATTTTTTTCACGCAAACTGTCGAAGTCTAGGTTTATTTAGATTAACTGCAATTGCATTACATATTCTTAGTTAAATTTGTTTCTATACTTTGTTTTTGTAGCCACTCACATTGAGAAATATTTTTCACTTACACACATTGTTGTGTTTTCACACAACACATTGTTACTCTCTGTATTGTAGCATTAAAATGTTTATAGCTGTGTGAGAAATACTGTGTATTTTGCATGGATATGCAACATAAAATTTAGGAGCTTTTCTTGCTTTAATTTAGATTTTTAAGATTGAATATGTTAGTAAGTTGTTCCCTCTCTTTTACTGTAGATGTTTTCCCCACAAATAGCAAAAGGTGCGTTTTCCATTGGAAAGCTATTTAGTTTTAAAAGATGCTGTACTAACGAGTATAAAATTATTCCTTGGAACCCGGGATAGTAAATAAAATATTTACAATCTAGTGTGTATATATATTAGTGTGTATATATATATAGTAATATATACATTAAATATATAAAGATGGTTTAATATTCTTTTATTATATTATAAATTTTAAAAAGTATTGCAAAATAAAGTTGTGTATTATAGATAAAATTTTCAGTTTCTTATTGATAGGGATGAGCTTTAATTTCTTGTGAACATACAAACTTCATAGAGAAAGTGAATTAATTTTGCATACACATTGATAAATTTCTTTTCGATTTTTTTTTATTGTGACTCATGGAGCCCCAGGGTTCTGTGGAACACAGTTTGAAGGCCACTGTACTAGACCAGCAGTAATGAAATTTAGTATGTTTCTTTTATTGAATTGAAATCTGCTAAGAATGGGTCTTTCAGAAATAGACTGTCAAAGGGGGCAGAGGGCTTTTTGATAAATACATTCTGTTTTAGAACAATTAGATTTAGACTTGAAATTTCATAAGCATGTTTATTTTGTTAAGTAGAGATCCACTAAAAATGGGCTTTGCGGAAACCCACCTTGGGAGAGTGGATTTCTGGAACGTAAAAGATTATTCTGCAATTTTAAAAATTTAAGTCATGTCCTTTTTAAATCAAAAAGAGATAGTCATAAGAATGTTTTTTGATACAATTGAATTCTTAATGCTGGAACTTATCAATAATTTATATATCTATCTAACTATCTAAATAGTATATATTCATACATCATGAAATAGCCAGTGAATTGGGTGAGTAAAAGCTAGTGTATATGATACATCTTTCTGTAGAAATAAAAGTTTAATCCTCAAATCCTAAACTTCAATCCTCTTTTCATCTTCAATAATACAATAGTTGTAAAATACATTTTTTTCTTAAATTTTGTAAAGAAATTCATTTTTAGGCAAATGGAATTTAAATTATGAAAAGTTTATGTTTAGCACATATTAATTGTTACTTATATACAATTTTTAATTTTCTTGTGTTCAAACAATTTTTAATAATATGAAGATTTTTTTTTTATTTTTGTATATTTTTACTTATAAATTGAATGCTTATTGTATTTTTATTCTGTTATATCGATACATGCACAGAAATTTTAATTTCTTGTTTATTTCAAATGATTGTTGTTTATTTCAGGCTATTACAAATGTGTGATTCAGGTTCTATATAACTTCATTTTTATTCAGTCATTAGTTGAAATGAGTCGTAGATTAATTCGTTCATGCAGAAATGAGTTGAATTTAAAGACTCTTGAGAGTTTCAATGAATATGAAGACTCTGATGAAGAATATGAAGTATGTTGGCAGTGAAAATTATTTTATAAGTTTTGATAGTAAATGATACTCTTGTATAAAAAGTGATGATTTAAAAAAAAATTGTATGCTTTTTTAGTTGCAGGTGAATAGTGAAATGAAAGATATAAGAAAGTTGTTTGGTTATGTGATTAATCGCTTGGAATGCAGTTGTCTATATTTGGATGACGGTGAAATGGATAGATCAGATGTAAGTTATTTTAATAAAAGCTATTTATTTTCTTGTTAAATACTTAAGCATTTTTAATATACTTAAACCCATATACTTATGCTTTAAAAATTTACATGCCTTTGAAGTTTTACTAATACGAATGATTTTTTTTTAAATTATTTTTTTTAGTATATTTCAGACATTTCAGAAAAATATTTAGATCAGTGTGTGCGTGATAACTGCTTACAGTTCTTGAGGATAGCAACTTTACTGCAAAGTCACTTGTTTGAAGAAGAAATCTGCTTAAAAGTATGTTATATATTTTTATTATTACTTATAATTACCAAAAACTAAATTTATATGCACAAAAAAGGATATGCATTCAAATATACCATATATTTACCATAAGCCAAGAATTTTATTTTCTCTTCCTCATTAAAAAAAACAACATAGAAGGTATCTCTAGCACTGATTGTGTATAGGACAACAAAGGAAAAGGAAGGGGAAGTTTGTTTGCATCAGGTAATGTTATTAAGAGTAACACTATTGTCATTGTCCTCTGATGTTTCATTGTTGAGCAGTTTGATTACTAATTGTTCCTCCTGTTTTATCTGCTTGGTTACAGTTTTGTCATCATGGGAACATGTTTAGAAATTACAGGGAATTTTTTTTTTTAGTTTGGCTTATATACAAGTTTTGAATTTTGGATATACTTTTGAGGAAAAAATGCTGTCTCTTCTGATAAACAGATCAGCTTATGGTAAAAAATATCCTAGTTTCTGACTTCAAAAGAATTTGTAAATTTTTAATTATTTAGTTTGTCATTTTTCAGTAATTTTTAATGCAAAGATTATTTTGTTTTCTTTAATTCATAAAAGTGCGAATTTTGTGCCGAAGATAAAAGTATTTTAATCTGTCAAAATTTAACACTTAGCATCATTTTTATCCATTCAACAAGATATGTAGAAGTACATGTATCTTTAAATCTATTTATGTAATTTTTAAAAAAATATATAATTAAATCTGATTATCAAACTAAAAATTTTATTTAAAAAATAAATGGAAATTATATGTGTTTGAATTTTGTTACCATGTGTTAGTTTTATAAGTTTGTATTTCATAGTATTTTGATGCTACAAAAAATTCGCTTGGAAAAATGGTAAGTATCAATGAAATAATTTTATTTATAACATAATTATTGCAATCATGATATAATTTCAATTAATTTCATATATACATAAACACATACACTGATGGCCATTAAAATTGCTACACCATGAAGGGGGGGAGGAGGAGGATAATACACACATCAGATTTGTCTGAAAGGAAGAAGATTGCTGAGAAATGCAAATGATTTGCATGAGAGAGAAATAGCATCCCAAATTGTGTATAAGGAAAGTTTGCACCTTGAGTTTCTCATTATGAAATTGCATTTTGATGTTGATTGTTTGTGAGAAGATCATGTTATGTTTGGTATAAGAATGTGAAAAAACTTTTGCAATGTTGCGGCTTGTATTAGTCAGAACCCAATAACTGTAATGTGAATTGGAATTGATGGGTTCAGGAGGGTCATACTGAATGCAGTAGAAGATCACCAATACTTGAAAGGACAGATATGTTGTCAGGTCAACCTTGCAAGATCATATATCCTCACCACGAATCATGAGTGAGAATCTGGGCTCATTTGCTGCATAACACTACAGCACAGAGACAAGCAATGATAGTTGTGCACTGTACAACAAAACTAGATATGGGAGTGAAACTGCACGTTATCTTTTCAGATGAATCCTGATTCTGCATGCAGCACAATGATGGATGTTCCTGTGTTTGTAGCCACAAAGAGAATACAATGATGGTATGGGTTGCCATCAATATGAACATCACACAAACATCTGTTCTTCTGTAGATAGCTTACCCATTGAAAATTTCTGTTCTTGAGTTGCTGAGAGACTAGTTTGATGAAGTGTGGCATAAACGTAAAGGAACATGGAATGACTTGCTCTTATCTGTCATCCTTGCTTAGTTTGATGTGTTGCCTAACTGGGTTAGAACCAATAAAACTGCCCTAGGTGGCAGATGTGTTTTCTAATTTCGGATTCTGTATACCCAAAATTGTGTGCAAATTTAATTATTCTTTACTCTTAGTTATGTTGTACAGGTATAATAAGTGAGTTTTCATTATTTGCTTTCCTTTCTAGTTTTGTATTTCTAATGGACAGCAGTGTATGTATGTGTATTATATATATATGTTTTTGTTTAACTCTTTAAGCATTTTAAGTAATATTTCAGCAATTATCACCATCATATTTAATCAAATGTTTACAATCTAAATCATACTGAATATTTTCAAAACTGCACTCTAAAATGTATTTTTGATACTAGATGAAAAAAAGAAAGAAGAAAATATGATGAGTACTACACCTATATACAATGTATGCTCACACACACACACTCATTAGTTTTCTGTAGTGGCCAACCTAACAATCAAAATCAATTTTTTAAAATTATTGAATACTTTTTTTGTATTTTTAAAATTAAATTCTTATAATATGTATAATGCAAAAATTTTAATTAAAAATGTGTGTGTGTTTTGTTGGTCATGATAAAATCATTCCATTAATTAACTTGATACATTTTAATTTCGTTAAATTAAAAAAAATTTTTTTTTTTAGGCAGATGATGACGAATTTCACTATTTTTGTCAATTTCTTGGTTTATGCCAACTACCAAGAACTGAATTAAAATCCTCCTCCTGCATTGAATGGACAGTTCCTGATTGTAGGGATTTAATAAGGACTTGGTGTGATGATTATGTATATTTTATAAATTTGTCTGTGATTGCTGCAAGGGTATGTAATTTTTCCACTCAAATAATTTGTTTTATATAATTAGCATTTTTATTCTCTAATATATGTAATATTGAATCAGAAAATTAATGAATTATTGAAAGTTTTAATTGAACAGTTTTTGTATACTTTTGAGAAAAAAAAAGCAATCGATGCATATAACTTTTTTTGTTGCAAATTTATAAGTCTATAATGTTGCTAAATGTACCTTTTTAAGGTGATCCCAAGATGCATAAAATCACAAAATATTTCTTTTAAGATTTGGTCAAATTACTATTTTAAATCAAATTTGAATTCCTCCTAAATATGTGAAAATTATATTTTTTTTTATCTATTTAATGAGGCAGTAAATTTTTATTCAACTAATTTCTCAATGGGGAATTTTTTCTTCAATGTTGTAAGCATTATCTTAGTTTTTATAAGTAATATTGAAATATTTTATGCCCATTGTTGTAATAGTTTGTGTATGACAAAATATTTTTTCACACTCAGTTAACAGGTTAAGTACTTTTTTCTCTCCCCAAAATGTATTAATTTAATTAGATTTCATTTTTTTTCTGATAGAATTAAAATTCTTAGACTAGATTTGCTTTAAATATTAACCACAAATTCGGACATTATTTGCAACATTATTTAGCAGAGGAAAATTTGCACTCAGAATTTACTGTCAAGAATTGATGTTTTATATCTTAAAATCAATCTAATAGCTGTGGGTTAGAGCAGTGGTTTTTAAGATTTTACGAATCATGGAACCCTTGGTAAGGTGTTTTTAGGGAATACTATATTCCCCCTTCCACAGAAAATAATATTTCAAGTGCAACAGGTTATATATAGGTTCTTTATGTAAAATTTTTTAAAAAAAAAGTACTGTATTTCTTGTTAAAAAATTTTAGTACAATTTTAATATAATTTACTTATTATAGTAAGATTAATTATTGTGATCCAAGTGTTGCCTTTCCCATGCATTAGATATAGTAACTGAAATATGTTTGTATTTTTTTACACAAACTGTTGGTGTTCTAGGTCTATTGAAATTATCTGCAGTCACATTTTATATTCTGTGTTTAATTTGCTTTTATGTTTTGTTTTTGTAGCCACTCACATTGAGGATTATTTTTCATTTAAATACATACACATTATTCTTAATGGCATTAAAATGTTTTTAACTGTGAGAAATCCTTTGTATTTTTGTTCTTATTGTCTCTCTTGGCGCAGTATGATCTAAATTGGTCCTTGCACCATTAAAAAAGAACCAAACCAAACCTTTGTATTTTGCATGAATTTACAACCTAAAATTTAACAGCTGTTCTTGCTTCTTATTTAGATTTTAATATCAAATCTGTTGATATATCTTTAAATTGTTTCCTCTCTTAGCCCAGTGAAAAAAGGGCAATGAACACATGAAAAAACAATGAACCCCCACACAAATGAAAAAAGGGCATTAGCCATTAGAAAACTATTTAGTTTAGTAAAACAGTGTACTAACGGACATAAAATAATTTTGTGCAATCTGGTATTGTAAGCAATAAAGTATTCACTATGCTTGCATGTACATTTATATGTATTTATTTTCCATTTTTTTTTACTGTGATTTGTGGAACTGGGTTTGAGTATCCCTTCCCTTCCCACGATGTTTTGAAGAACTGAGTCTGATTACCACCTAAGTAAATTAAGAGATTGCACACAAAGTTAGAAAGAGTAGTAACTTGAATATTTTTGGAAAATAATATTTTGATCTTTATTCCGTTTACTCATATTTTCTTCGCAGTTCTGTTTGCGATATTTATGGTTTTCTATTTTAAAAGTATTTTTTAATATTTTTAATTTGTAAATACTTTATTATTATTATAAGTTCTTATGCAAATCACTGTCCCCAAATGTTTATGTGTAAAACATGTAATGTGGGATTCTGTATGCATCAAAAAGATCCTGCAACTTGTTTGAAAAGTTTCATTTTTAAAATAATGATTAAAAAAAATATTTTTACTTTGTAAATATTAACAAGAAAAATTGCCCGGCTGTGACATGATTAAGAAAAATATATAACTTGTTTTTATATTTAGAATCTCAAAAATGCCAATATTCATGTTTTTATATACAAATGAGTTACTCTATTTCACAATTAATTATTTTGTGAAAATTTGATTATTTCTGATAAATGGAGGAAAGTTATAATCTATGTTAAATAAATTATTTTATATGCTTTTCCTGTGTCATGTAATGTATTTTGTATAAAATGCAAATTTGCAATGTAGTTCCTGGATGTGAAATGGCATTCTCTGTGTATGATGTCTTCTGGATTTTTATTCATTCCTAAATTTATTTAATTACTTATGTTTTATTGATAGGTTTCAAGAATTAATGCTAGCTGAATATTTATTAAAGATTCTTGTTTTTTTTCCTTTCATTCTACAATGCCCTGTAGAATTAATTCACTGTGCTAAATATTTTGTAAGAAGTAATGATTTTTAGCTTAGAACTGTTATGCATAGATTATTTGCCAAGTATTTTTATTATGACTTCTTATTTTAAAGATTTTCATCTAAAATTTTCATTTTTAAATTGATATAGAATTATTCTTAAAAATGAACTTTAATTTATACATATATTAGATTAATTTATAACTAAAAAGCTGTCAAAATTGCATCTTTACTAAAAGTAATAAATTTATGCTTTAACACATATAACTTATTAGTTGCTATTTAATCACATAAAAACCTGCATTAATTTATAAAAAATTATTCTGGACTTAATGAAAAAAAAAATCTTATATATAACATTTACATACCAATGTAAACATTGTTTTAAAAAATTTCTGCTATGTATACAATGTTATTCATATTGCTTTATAAAAAATATTATTTGGAAATAAAGCATGGATCAGTTTTTGAGTATCAAGGAAATAGTGTATCAAAATAAAAAGTATAGGTTCAACCTTTTTAAAAACTGTAGAGGAAAATTCGAAAGTTTATATGAAATTCATTATTCAATGAGAATAATAAAAAAATGATAATTTTCTCAGTAAATTTTAAGTTATCTTAAAAAGAGTAATTATTTTTTACTATTAAATAATAAATATGGATGTTCCATGAATGGAGCATTAGTATGTACAGCTATTAACTAATATTTAACAGCTATTTAACATAATAAAGTTATTTTGCTAACAGTACATGGGGGAAAAAAAAAAAGAGAAATTTTCTGAATGCAAAGATTTCTTGTGTCAACAAAAAATGCTTATAATTGTTGATGTATTTCTTAGTTTCTTTATATCGCACCATACACATTTCTGGCAGATTGGATGGATAAGCATGTGCATTTGTTGATAGTTAAGAGGTTGTTAATAATTCACTTGTGTGGCGAGAGGCACTTATACTAGAACAGGGGTGTCCAATCCAAATGACCTTGCGGGCCACTTCGGAAAAACATTATAATCTCATGGGTGCAGCACATAAAAATATGTACATTTATATCAGATTAGGAAAAAAACAAAACATTTATTGAAGTGAGAATTTAAAACAAAATGTATTATTGTTTTCGTTATTTTTCATGTATATAGACATAGATAATATAACAATGTTTATATAATATAATAATAAAATGATCAAATAATGTTTAAAATATTGCAGTTGCCATTATCTTGAAAATTACGGTGTTCCTTTTGAATTGACCTTTCGTTACTCATTGTTGAAATTTGATCGTGCTGTTATTCGCAAATGATTAAGTCTACGTTCCCCTTTATCATAATAACCGCCCTGAATATTTTTTTAACTTTAAAAAACGTCTCTGACAGCCTCTTGCTTTTTGGGCGCTCCAAACAGAAAAGGAGGAGGAGAAATGAAAGTCGCACACACAGAAAATCATGTACCATCCTTAGTAAAGGATATGCATAATGCGATTCGGAATTTATTAAAAAAGTAATTTATTATAGAAAAATCAAACGTAACTTTTTGATAAAATGTAAATCTATTTTAAACTAAAAGACGTTTCTATTATCAAAAAGGATTTATTTTTTAAAACAAGAACAGTTAACAGGTAAATACATTGTGTGTGTGTGTATATATATATATATATATATATATATAAATTTCCCCTGAAATAAATTTCAAAATGGAAAAAACTTTAAAAACCTGATATTTAAAAATTTTTGAAAAAGAGTTGGCGGGCCGCAACTTACATACTGGCGGGCCACATGCGGCCCGCAGGCCGCATGTTGTACACCCCTGTACTAGAGAATCACATATGTGTGTTTCTTTTCCTGGTTCCTTTTTTTTTCAATCCGCAAGGATGCTTAGCATTGATTATATGTCAGGCCGCATGTTGTACACCCCTGTACTAGAGAATCACATATGTTTTTCTTTTCCTGGTTCCTTTTTTTTTTCAATCCGCAAGGATGCTTAGCATTGATTATATGTTGTCTTCATCACCATTTCAGATTGTAGAAGAAGCACAGGATTATTTTTGTGCATTATTTATGTGATGAAAATCCAGTACCACTAAAGACTCGTCGTGTAGGGGAGTGATGCACATTAAATTTGTCAAGAGCTCTAAAATCCTCCTGTTGGTTTGGTATGGTAATTAGGAGAGGGGGTGCCAGCTCAGGTGTCGTCCTCGTCACTTGACATGGTTCAAAATTAAGAGGTCTGTTGCCAAAAGCCCTCATGTAGCTGAACAGTGTGACGTTAATATTATCTCACTCACTCTCTTGCAAAAGAAAGTGTATGGTATGGAAGATGTAAATGAAAATATTTTTGAACCTGTTTAAGCCAATAGATTTTTGAAGTAGAATTGAAATTTCTGCAAAACATAGATGAAGGGTAAACATCTAATGAATTTTTGGAAGAATTTTTAATTTCACTAGTATAGTTGAATTTAAAGAGAAAACCGAAATGAAACGAGAGAAACATTCAACATCACTAGAAAAGAATGTATCTTTTAAGCGATTCTTAGAAACTGACTCCATTGAAAATGTCAGTGAAATGTTTCCTAAGTTACTCTATCTCTAGTTGAAATTTTTCACAAGTTCATACTAGTAGATAGTCTGCTACATTTTTTTAGTAAATAAGACAGAACCATAAGCATCATAAAAAGCGAAAAAAAATCTTTCTACTTCTATTTTAGATATAAATAGAAATTAGATATAATTTGTTTTTATATCAAGGGGCGAGAGTGTAACAGCTATAAATATATTTTTCAATACAATCGAATTCTTAATGCTAGATATCAATAATGAATATATATGTAAACAGTATACATATACACAAAATCGTGAAATACCCAGTGAAGCGGGTGGGTAACGGCTAGTTAGCTTATATAATTCTTTGGGGATCCCTACACACAGTTTTTATGTTGCAAGTTTTATTTCTGAATTTTTATAATTATAAAGTTTTACTTTTGATCATAGTGCTCAAAAGGTTGAAAAGTTTTGTTTTTTAAATGTTTGCTGTAGAAATTGTTTTATTTATTAGATAAGATAATGATAAAATAAGTTATCACTTATATAACTAAATATTTTTAGCTAAATATTTTATAACTAAATATTTTAAGTAAATTTTTGATAAAAACACAGTAATGGAAAATAATTCAAATATATTCAATAGAAAGAAGACACCTGCAGTTTTTTAAAAAAATGTTATAGGTCTTTGTAACATTGAACATATTTTTTTTAAAATTAATAGTTTGATAAAAAAATATTGTTCCATGACACAAAAATACCATTATTATATTGAATTTTGGCTGTTTTGGTAGAATTACAGAAACACTATTCAAAATCAAAATAAATTCTGATGGGAAAAGTGTTTTAAAAAATTACATATAATTTCATCATATCTTATTTGTACTAAATATATAACATTTAAAAAAAAAACAAACTGATGATACTTTGATGTGATAACTTTAAAGCGCTTTGTGTCTGTAATTGCCAAGCTCTGTTAATTTAATGTTTAGAGAAATTGCCACTTTTAAAATTAATTTGAATCAATATACTATTTAGGTTTCGGTAACCTGTTATGTTATTTTATGCTGCTTGTTCAATTAATTAAAAAAGGTTTGCACTTTTATGAATGTTAATTGAATGAGTATTCTTATTAATAAATTGAATACTGTTTCTGTATCCAATTGCATGGGAATTATGCTAAATAAAACTTTTTCATTAATTTGAAATTATTTTTCTTTAGAAATTACTCCAAGATCGTATACAGTGGTACCCTCCATCTTTACTCACATTACCACACAACTATGATGACATTTTCAAATATTATCACAAAAAACCTTGTTCATTGTGTCATAGTGAACCAAAAGATCCATCGTTGTGTTTAATTTGTGGCACAATGGTTTGCTTGAGGGAAAACTGCTGTCGTCAATTATCACATTATGAAGCTGTTGCAGTAAGTATATTTTTTTGTTTATTATGTACTTATATTATATATATCTTATATATGTATGTAAGTTTTGTTGTTAAAAAAATATTTTAAACATTAAGTGGTTAGTACAGTTTTAAGAGATACAAGTTCAAATAATTTTTTTTGAATTTCTGTTTTGGAAATTTATTATTGCTTATTATCTGATTATCATTTTATGAATTATAACAAAATGCAGAATGAGAATAAAGTATCAAAAGTTTAATGTCAAAACTTGGATGTTTAATGTTGTATGTTTAGATAGTTTATGGACACAGTTATAAAAGAAAACATTTCTAATAACTTTTGTTATTTTCTTCACAGTTGAACAAAATTGATGTCACTGTTAATGATCGAAAGGAAATTTATTTGATGCAAATAATTAATTTGGTGAAACACCTAATTATTTTATGATGGATGTTAATGTTTTCAATTTATCTCAAGAAAATAAAGCCAAATTACGAACTTTATAAAGTTTAAAGTCTGACATATTTGATATTTTAAGAATTGTGTGAATTATAACTTACCAAAGGTTTTAGATATTTAGATTTGTTCTTTAAATCTCTAAATAATAAAAGTAAAAAGTTGGATTCTCTCTCTATCTTTTTGGTAAATTATAGGTGGGTGTTTATGAAAATCAGAATTCTTGATACCCTCTTAGTTCAAAAGATAATTTTTTTTTACCTTTGAAATGCTTTAACATGAATATCATTTTGCGGAATTTTTTTTTGAAGTTATTAGATGCAATTATCTCTCATACAATTATGCAAGAACTACTGGGTAGAGTTTATTATAATAGAATGTGAATTATGTAACTGTTGTTTCACAATGATATCTAATTACATAAGGGTTTCTTTAATTTCCAGATTTGAATAGTGTAAGAGAAATGTTATTTCTCCAAATATTATCTTTTCAAACAGTATAAGTTGAAATATTTTTTTATTTATTTCATTATAGCATTCTATAGCATGTGGAGCCGGTACTGCTATTTACCTTGCTGTTAACTCATCAACTATCATTGTGATTCGAGGAAAACGAGCATGTCTTTGGGGCTCAGTATATCTTGACAGCTTTGGAGAAGAGGACAGAGATTTAAAGTGATTATTAACTTTGTCTTTCATGACTATATAATGGAAGAATTATATATTTTCTCCTATATATTTAAAAGTATTTTATAGTTTTGGATTGCATTAGTCATTCTTAATTGCAAAATACTTTTAAAAGATGCTTCTCAAAATTGTTATTATTGTTAGTATTAATGCTAATTTTCATCTATCTGTAAAAGTCAAGGTACTCATTAAAAATGTTGACAAGGGTAGAAATGAATTTTTTTTTGTGTGTGTTATTAAATGATTCAATTTAAAAACTAGTATAAATAAAGAACTGTTTTCCAACAATCTACACTGAAACTGTTATGACAATTTTGTCAGTCATGTTGCAAGTTTGTTTTAGTTGTCACAATGCAATACAATTTTTTTTTCTTCATATTCTCTGGATGATTGCTTTGATTAAAATCTAAGTACAGATATACTTAAAAGAGTCTTTATGTTTTGCTGGTACTGGTAAATATTCAATAGATGGAAAAATTAAGTTAAATACTAAGCACCAATTATAGGGGGATTATAATTTTTGTTTAGTATGTATTACAGTGTTTACATTTAGGGAAGCAAAGTAATTTGTTGGAGGAAGGAATTAAAATCTAAAAATGAAACACAAGCAGTAAAAAAAAAAAAAAAAAAAAAAAAGTTGAAATTGCTAGGAAGACTTTATAATCTAATCATTTAATTTATTTCATTTACCAAAACTATTTAAACTTTAGTTGAAAATATACCTAGGTATGTTTTGATTTAAGGTCACTTCTGTAAAAATTAAATCATTATGCATGTAACTATTGTGGACTTGTTAATGATTTTTGTTTCATTATCAATATTTTCATCTGGTTTTAGTTGATTTTTTGCAATTTTATCTTTCTAAATTTGCTTTAGATTTCTTAATTATTTTTGTTTTGATGCATATAATTTCCATAGGCTCATTAATCCTCTTGATAAATTGCCAAATGTTAAAATCAAAGCTATAAAGAAAATTTATGTGTGAATCAACGATCAGTAGTATTTTTTTTGCTACTATTTAATCCCATGTTTTATGATTAAGACTCTTGTAGTTAAAAAAATTAAATTCAATTATTTCAGTAGAAAATTTTTCTTGAATTTTTCCAGTTATTTTCAGATGCTTATTTAATTTCATTTCAGATTTCTTTTCATTGTCTTTTCAACCCAATTTTCCCATGGTTATTTTTCATTCTAATTTGTGTATAAGATAAAATATCAATAGTTAGATTAAAATGTACTCCTCCATTTTTATGAATTTTAATGTACCCAAAAGTTTGAAGGTAGATTTTTTTCTTTCAATTCCTACTATTAGCTTACACTCTCTCTATAATTATTTATCTTGGTAGAATTTTCAATTGTTAATAAAATACATTTCAAAGCACTCAATTGAGCTGAAATTTTATATACATGATTATTTTGGACGACATTATGGTAATTTAATTATAATTAATAAAAATTAATAGAGTAAAACTAATTATTCAAAGAATTACAAATACAGTCACGTTGGCATCATTTTTGGCGACTTAGCGACCATTTTGGCAACTTGTGTCAAAACTTGAAAAGGTTTTTTTCTCACATTTTAAAGTGCTCATTTGAGCTGAAATTTTCTATACACTATCTTTTGGGGTTAAAATACGATAATTTAATTATAATTAATTAAAATTAATTGATTGAACCTAATTATTTAAAGAATTACAGACACATCCACATTGGTTTCATTTTTAGCGACTTGGGTCAAAATTTTAAAAAAGATTTTTTTTTCATGTTTTTTAAAGCATTCAGTTGAACTGAAATTTTATATACACGATTATTTTGGATGACAGTACAATACTTTAAAGATAATTAATAAAAATTAATTACCACTTAATGTTGTGATTCTGTCATATGTATATACATATTTATATTAATTTTAACTATTTAATAAAAAGTAACTAAAATAAAATTTTTCTTTGTTGATCTAAGTAGGAATTGGCTTAATTTTTTTATATTACTTGTTTTATATAAAAGTAAAACTGATTATATGCAGCAGTTTACTTAAAAATTTTATAATTTCAAGTAAAACAATTCTTATTTCTGCGTGAACATTCATTCTTTTCTAATAGATGTTAAATGAAGGGAAAAAAAATATCCAACAAGTATTTATATATGTTTGTATACCATTCTTTTGAAAATTTTTTATTTATTAGTGAATATGTATAGTTTTGAAGAGAGGTATAACTGTATTTAAAAGTATTCCTTTAGTTGATCTTGATTCATTTCCCTTTTCAGACGTGGCAAACCTTTATTTCTTAGTGAGGAACGATATTCATTGCTCCAACAGCAGTGGATAAATCACAGCTTTGATCATACCAACAAAAGATGGGTCTGGCACAAAGACAACTTATAACATTTAATTGATGTATATTTGTAAATTCCTGCCCAAAGAAGTGAAGCTCTGGAACACAGAGCTTATGTATTATAAACTTATTTCTTTCTGATGATGCTAGAGATGAACTAAATGCAGTGATCACCATGAGTTGGAACTACTGTACAAAATTAAATTTTTCTGAGCCATAAATTTTTTTTAGAAGCTGAGTGAGAGTATAGTTTTTATTTTAAAAAGTTTACAGTTGATATAATAAACATTTTATTTAAAAGTTATGATTTTAGATTTTTGTTTCATTTGTTCAAGTGAAGTTCTTTTTTCTATTTTTTTTTTCCAAATTCATTGCAGTTAACTGTTTTCTTATTTAATATTAGATTTTTTTTGGAATTATTTTTTAAAATTTTGTAAAAATTAAATTAAGATGTAGATATCTTTTTTTCAATTTAAAATGATTTTTTTAGAATAAAGAATCTCATAAATTTTATATAATTATTTACAAATATTTGATTTCTTTTGCCATTATCTGCAATTTCCTTTTCTTTTTTTTTGTTGTAACATTTTAAACCATATCTTCATTGACAATTTTGCAAGTTCTATCTTTACATACAGATTTTTACAGCCCAGTCCTTATTGTTTTAAGTTATTTAATAAAAAAATAATTGCAATAAAAATATTAAAATTCTTTACTACTTATGTGAATGAATTTTTGTTGATATATATCACTGAGGCTTTTAAGGAATTTTCTTTGCATATGATTCTTAAATTAAAATAATATTCTTTTATGAAAATAGATTGGTTACTTTAAATATTTTTATTTATTATATTGACTTTTAGATATATCAATAACATTGTTCTAAGAAAACCAATCATGAGTATTGTTTTTTTTTGTGATTAATATTGTGTATAAATGGTAACAAATTATTAATTAGGATTGTGATTTTAAAAATTTTGTGAAAAATGTGTGGTGTGCAATTACAATGTTTTCTCAGAACATTCTAACTTTTTACCAACATAATTAAAAATTTATCACTTATTTTTTTTCTTGTGGTAGTTTAAGCCACGAAGAAATATGTCAGAATACACCAAATTTTGTTCAGTAATTTCAAAATGAATATGAAATTCATTATATTTAATCTGCACTTTTTTTTGTCATTAAGGGAATATGTATGATAGCATAATTAATGTAGTAAGAATTTAAATTACCGAACATATTTATATAAATTAAGATTCCCACCTCCCCTTCTTTCAAAAAGAAATTCAACAGCTAAAATACTGCATATAAGATTGTTAGCTTGCTTAATAATTTTTTCTTGGAAATGTCATTATGCTTTCACTAAAATAACAAATATATTTATAATATATTTTGGATTATTAATACATTCAGATTTGTTTATCTCTTGTGATCATTTAAATATTTAAATACCTGTATGAAAATTTTTATTTATAGATGTTAATTATAAAATGGTATTTCTTCTGCTACCAGTTGTTTTCATGTCTTCCTTTTATAGTGTATTTGGTGCTAACAATAAATGTAGCATTCAGTAAAAGTTATACATTCCAAACTGACATCTTTTTGTAGTATAATAGCGATTTGTTACTTTATCTGAGACTTATTGTTAGTTAACCCATTTTTAGAAGTTATACATCAGTCTCATTGTTGTTCCAATCAGTGATATTGTTTAGCTAAATGTTTTTATTGTTTATTTAGTGAAAATATTTTTCATAATTGTTGCTAAGTTATGCAGTTGATTGTATATTTTCAAAGAAGAAATTATTATTTGAATAATTGTATTGAAGGAAAAAATCAAATTCTGTGCTAAATCAATTTCTGGTAAATGACAAAAATAATTTAAATTTTTTTACTGAAATTTATTAAAAATTTTTAAAAATGAAACTATAAATGCATAACATTTAGTCTATAATTGTATTACTACTAATATTTAAGAACAATTTTTAAGTACAATATTTTAAAATGGAGTTTGGTGTAAGATATTCAAATATGCACAAATGGTTTGCATATTTGTACAGGTCTCATTCTACTTAAAGCTAGTTACCATATAACCAATGCTTGTCATTAGAGTGAATTGCATGTTTTTGAAGTTTTGCAAATATTCATTTGCAAATACTCTTGTTAAATGGTATTCTAATTTGTATAAAGATATATAATTAAATAAAAATTTCCTTATTTAAGCCTAGGTATTGAATAAATACAGTTATTCGTGTTGATTGGGATTAAGGCTACCTCAAATTTTTAAATTACAAAGGAACATTTAAATAAATTGAAATTTGCCAGCAATAATGCTTGTACTATATTGTTAACTGAATGATAAACAGAAAATAGAATGGTTACTTACAAGTATTGTATTAAGACCAGAGTTCTGTAAAATCTACAGTTTATTTTATTTACTTGGTGAAATTTATTGGAAACTCTATTGGAATTCTATTGGGAAACTAATGAAACTGTAACTTATATATAATGTTTAATTTCAAAATTTTGAAAATACATTTGAATATGTAAATTTTACTGTCATCAAATTAATTGAGATAAACAAACTCTCTCTTTATTATGAGGAATATTCCTAATGGTATAATAGTCTACATATTAATATATAATTGCTTTATTCAAAGGTAAATAGCAACTTCACTTTGTTGTAAAAAAAAGTCCTCACTTGTAAAAGGAAATATCTTTCTTCAAATTGGAATTAATGTATATCTTTGAATTCCAATAAAATATTTGTAAAAGAGATCGTATTTGAATAAAATTTCATAGCATGAAATTCAAGCATTTGGATTGTTAGAACAAAAGGACGATGCTTTGTTAAGTTAACCAGAACCGTTTGTGCTTCATACATATTTTGCATTATTTTTTAATTTAAAAAGAAATAAGGAAAAACACTATATGTATTATATATATAGATTTCTATTAGGTGTATATAGTAATTAATTGTGTTTGTATATATTTAGTGTGTAATACACTTAAATATTTACTTAAAATTTAGATATTTAAAAATTTGATTGAAGATTTTATTTTATATTTATGTATTTTGTTACTTAGAAGTATTATGAATAATTGCAACAGTGACATATGTTTTGTTTTAAATCTATAATCGTTAAAATCTTAATGTGTTGGAACTGTTTTAGACCCTGAGAAAAACAAACATACACACACGTCACACTATTCTTTTTATTGCTGAAAATGTGTCTAAAATTTTTATATAAAAAAAGCATGACTTATCAAAACATTTTTTTTAACTACATTTTAATTTAGGTTAATGTAGTGGAAAATGATGTACCTTAACAAGTATATCATTTTTAAGCTCTGAATTAAGCTTAATTATAATTATTTGAACTAAAGCTAAAGTTCTTAGAAAAAATAAAATATGCAGAAGAAATGCCCATTTTCAATTATAGATTTGAAAGATATTTTCTATCACCAATGGATTTAATAATCAACTTTTTGTTACCAATTGCATATTCAAATGTATTCAGATTTTGCAAAATATTTCAAAAATTAAAATATTAATTTAAAAAAAAATCAATGTACCCATTTAAGCGCACCAAAATTGAACAGGCTGTATTGCATCTATTTATGCATAAAGGAAATATCATTTTAAAAGTTATTTTCATTTATAAGAAATATGCTTTGAAGAAACTGTTAATGCTTAGCTTGTTTAATTCCTTGTTGAGAAATATTGTAGATAAGTTATTTTGTATTAAATTTAGTTCTGTCATTTACTATCAGTTGAAAAAAAAATATTTATCTATTGAGGAACTTTGGCTGATAGAAACACTTAGTTGAAAGTTATTTTTATAAAATTTTGTTATGATGTGATTGCTGTCAACATAATTTATTGAAAATGTAATTTGTATATATAGTATATACTTGTATGTATGTATACTTATATCTTACACAATAGTAGCTTTTCAATAATGAATTCTAATTTTTAACAAAAAAAGAATTGAGGATTGTTTTTGGGATTGAAAGTAATTTAAATAATTTTGTATAATTTTAATGAAATCTGATTTTTTAAAAATAAAATTATGTTGTTTTATATTGTTTAGGTTAATTGAAATTTATCCGAATTCTAGATTAGAATTTTAAAAATTGTTTGACTATGCATTGTGAATGGAATTAAACAATTTACATTGAAATCAATATATTTTTCAATTTCTATTGTGAATGCATATGACTGTAAGACCTGTCATTGTCTAATGAATGTAGATTATGCATTTAATGATGTGCTTTGAATGAGTGGATGTCTCGTAGGGATAAAATTGTTTAAATTGTTTTTTTTTCTTCAGACATTAGTCATGTAATTTAGAATCATATAATTTGTTCATATACTTGTAAAACAAATCTTGTTGCTCATGTTTTAACACTTAAGTTAAAAGTATTCAAATAAATAAATTCATTTCCTTTTACTCTTTGTTTGAATTTAATGCTATAAAAATTTATTTTGATTGTGTATAAAATATAGTTCCATTATCTTTTTGGGTATCTGCATAATGTACTGCTGATCAGTTGTGCCAAATCAAAAAACTTTGCTGAGTGCTTTCATCTTATTTTTGTGCACACGAGATTGTACTTGTACATGTGCAGAAACATTTTTCCATTAATGAAAAATTGTGGGAAAAGGTTACATCTTTTCATTTGATGAATTGGTTGACGGTATAATGCACAAGTGCTTTTTTTTTTTTAATTCTTATTTTCTGGATATACATAATAGGTTTAAAAAATGTCCCAAAAAACTTGGGGGATGTTGGGGCAAAATGTCAAAATAATGTATTCATATGTCAGCAAAATTAAATAATGTTAAAAAGCGAGTTTTTCAAACATGGGTTTTCTTTCAAACTTCACACTTTGCGTAATATAATTTTTTTTATACCTTAAATTTTAAGAGCGAAAGGGAACATTGAGTCAAATTGAATTTATTCAATAAGTAGTTTTAAAAATTTTTAATCTTATGAGGGGGATAGTTTAATTTGCTGGTTTCAATATTCAACTGTTTCATGTTGCAAACAATCAAAATTTTGTAAAATTTAATTTTTTAAATTAATTTTAAAAATTTTTTATTAGTTTTGATTAAATTATCATATTGTAATGCAAAACAATCGTATAGAAAATTTCATCTGCAAAACAATCATGTATAGAAAATTTCATCTCAAATGAGTGAGTGCTTTGGAATGTGAATGAAAAAAAGTTTTTATGTTTTGACCTAGACATAGTTACAATGTAAGTAGAAGAGAACCTATCAATAAAAAAAGTGATAATCTTATACCAATGAATTCCATCACAGAAGAACAAGCCTTGTTGATAAACAGTAAAAATAAAATGCCTTTATGTTACAAAAAAAATTAAAGTATAATTTTTTTTAATAGTGCTACTAGAAATCAAAGTATTAAAAAAAATTGGATTATGTAAAGATACCCGAGTATAATGGATGGTTAATTTAAAAGAAAATTGTATGAACTTGTGCATTTATTATTGAAGAAATGTATTTTTTTTAAAAAAAATCTTTAAGAATTCTTGCAATTATTTAGAAATGATAGAAACTTATCCTAAAATATATTTTTTGAGTGTAAAAATTGCGTATTAAATAAGTTTTTTTTTACACAGGATACTACACAGATTATGTTGTATTTAGAAAGCTCCATTATACAAAATGAATGGGAAGACTAGTTTTGCAATGTTTAAAAACCTAGCCCTCTTATTTATAACTACTTAAAATAAGACAGTAAACTTGCCTCTATTTTTTCAATAGCCTTTCGCTGAATGATGTGTAGATTTCTTATAGTCACCTTCTTCATTCAGTTAGTCTTCTTGGCGTTATAAAATTAATAATAAAAAAAAACTATGTGCTTGGGGCAGAACTGTGACGTAACTTCCGTAACCTATGTGGTCACTTGCAAAGGCTAGTTCATTTAGAACAGTGATTCCCAAAGTGGTCTATATAGACCCCCAGGGGTCGATGACGACTCACAAGAGGTCTGCGACAGGGAAAAAATAAATTGGGAGCCCATGAAGGGTAAATAGGGGTCTACGAGAGCATCTTCAGGTTTTTTTTTTACATGGACATAGAAATATTTTTGGTTTACGTGTTTACACTTTTTTTGCAACTTTCTCCCATTCCTAGAGTGGGGTCACAATGGACATCCCTAACGCTCTCAGGATGCCCGGTGTCATAACTAACTAAAAAGGAACGGGGGAGCTTTTGGAAACAGGGACCCACACAGATGTTTTACTTTACATGTAAGGGTTACTGTAAGACAAACGGTTGCGATTTCTAGCAGCAAAAGACTTATTTCAGTTGGCCAATTTCTTTGAAAATAAGCACAAAATTGTCTCATCAAATTCTTTAAAAATCGTAACGACTTTTTAAGGATCTTTCGATCTCTTTTAAATATGTTTTACTGTGTGTGCTTCAATTTTTAATACAATATATATATATATATGTATATATATTGTAATGCTGCTTTCTGTTAGCGCAAACTATTCAGATTTTGTAGGCGTGTATCCATGTGTGTGTGAACACAATTTATCTTTTTTAATAATATTTTTTTTATTTTGAGAGGATGGGTGGCATTATGCATTTTTGTCCCAGGTAGCAAAATTTCTAGAGTCGACCCTGTTACATGTTTAAATGTAAAATAAAGTTATACCAGAATATTATTTTTTACCATGTCTAATTTAAATAACTGAATTTCTCCACAGGAAACTAATTCTAAACATGGCCGAATCTAAAAAGTAATGTAGACAGTACAGTGTTGATTATTTGAAGTTTGGTTTTATTGAGTAATTTTCTGACAAAAAAGATTGCATATGTGTCTTTTATGTAACAGTCTTAAGTAATGACGCTATGAAACCATCTAAGTTGGAGGATCATTTCAGAAGATGTCATCCTGATGAAGTAAAGATTTGAAGTATTTTCAAATACTCAAAGAAAAACTTCAGAAGCGACCCACAATGGACAGAATGTTTGCTTCGACTTCACGAAGACGATAATGGTTTGCAGGCGTCTTATATTTCGCTACTTATAGCAAAATCCGGAAAATCGCATACAATTGGAGAACAGTTGATTTTGCCAGCCGTTGAGGAGGTTTTAAAAACTGTTATACCTAAATCAGCATCCGATATAATTAGAATTTCCTTAAGCAACAGCACTGTTCAAAGACATATTGATGAAATGAGTCAAGGTGTTGAAAGTTTTTTGTGCGATTATTTGCAAACGACACATTTCTCTCTTCAGCTAGACGAGTCAACCTTAACTAGAAATGAATCATTATTATTGGCCTATGCTCGTTTTATTATGGATCAGGAGCACCACGAAGAAATGCTCTTTGCAAGAATTCTGACAACTGACACTAAAGGCGAATCCATATTTAACGTTTTGAAGGAATATTTCATATAGAAAATTTAATACCCTTATCAAACATATCAGTAGCAACAGATGGAGCACCTGCTATGGTCGGGCGCTATCGTGGATTTATAGGCCATTTATATAAAACAAAATGTACCGGGGGTGTTAGCAATACACCGCGTCATCCATTGACAGCAATTAGTTGCTAAAAATCTAAATGGCAGATTAAATGAGTTCCTTCAATTTGTGAAATACGATAAACCGAATCCGAAGCAACGCTTTGAATACACGTTTATTTGCGTAGTTATGTGAAGAAAATGACGAGCATTTTCATCAATTACTCCTTCACAAGGAAGTCCGCTGGCTGTCGAAAGGCTTGTGTTTGACAAGATTTTTTGCACTATTTGAGACTGTTCTAGAGTTTTTGGATTCTAAAGATACAATTTTAAGAGGAAATTTAATTAAGAGGAAAACAGACATTGCCTCCTTAACAGATTTGTTTTGTAAGTTTAATGATGTTAACTTGTGCACTTATATACAAGGTGATAGCTTAAATTCGATTAAAACAACGTCCATCATTTCAGTGTTTCTTGCCAGAATTAAGCTAATGAAGCAAAATATTGGGCGACGTGAGTTTTCCCAATGTGTCTCAAACTGCCAAGAAGAGGACATTTTAACCTACATTCAGCATTTGAATGCCCTCTGTTCAGATTTTGAAATAAGGTATAAAGATACCACACTGGATAATCAATCCATGTGGTGATATTGAAGAGACGGATGTCGTATTATAAGAGGAACTGAATGGAATAAGTACAAACGAAGAGCTTAAGGTACAGTTTAAAAATGGATATCAGAAATTCTGGCTTCAAAAAGAGATACCTCTTACTTATCCCACATTATATAATATCGCTAGAAAGTTTTTAATTGCTTTTCCATCCTCGTATCTTGTGGAAAGAGCTCAGGTGTCCACGTCACTTGACCATGGTTCAAAATTACGTGGTCCGTCGTCAAAAGCCCTCGTGTAGCTGAACAGTGCGACGTGAATATTCAATCAACCAACCAGTTATTAAGAGTCCAGCGGTGGTGTTGGCGAACCCAGATAAGGCGCAGAGCTTTGTGCCGCTGAGTCAACAATGCTACATGAGATGGTCTGCAGCTGCAAAAGCCCATATCAATTAGGGTACGCTGACCTTGATAGGCCTGTGTTCAAATCCATAGCAACTTGAGGAAGGGGGTCTCTCTCTCTCGTGTAGTCGATTCTTTTCAGCTGTCGATGATCCCGTTCTGTAAAGATCTTTTTCCTGCCGCACCGCTGTCAGAGATTTGAAGTTTTACCGGAAATCTGATATTCGCGGTACATCCTTGAAATGGCCGTGTGCGAAAATCTAAATTTCATCACTACTTTGGAGATGCTGTGCGCGGATGATTAGTTCCCGTTGATAACTAGTCATTGTAATATCAAGAATTGCTGTAATAGCCTCTTAAGTCTTTTTTACACTCTGTGTCAACCGCATCGCGTTACACTGATTGGTTGAATACCTCCATTATTTGCATACGACCTGCTACACCAGTTTTTATGGCTCTTCAGTGTATTAATGTTTTATAAAGTGCTTAAGATTGCATTTACGTGGCCGTGGAAGCCTAGTGGTTATGACCATATCTACTTCTATCAATTATCAATCATGATTGTATCACATATATGACTTCATTGCGTTATATAAATCCTTATACCGCGATCAGTCCTTTACTCTTTTATTTTTTGGTCCCTTCCCCCCTTTTTTTTATGGCAATGTGCAAGTTGGTTCATTAAATTTTATTCAAAATTTGTTCTCCCCCCTTTTTATTTTCTATGGGATCTTGATTTCCTTGTTTCGGGTCGTTTATTTTCGGATCGACCCAATCCTTTCCACGCCCACTTTCTGCGATGATCGGTCTCGACCAATCATAACGCAGCAAGCAGGGCACATTTTTCATCAGTAAGCGGATTTCGTCCGCTACTGTTTTCAGCAGGTATGTCCTGCCCATCTAAATTATTTTATTCTCTTTTATTTCTTATGTCATTTTCATTATTTCGGCTCTAATTTTATTAATTCTGATGAGGAGGTACGTCCCGCATTGGGACAGGAACTCCGTAAATTACATGCCACTTGCCACTTGCCTAGTGGTTATGGCTACGAATTCATGGCCGGCTTGTCACAGGTTCGAGCCCTAGTGACACTGAACACCACTGTGCAGTGCATGTTAAATCTGTCTAGGCTTAAAGTCTTCCCGTTACCGTGGGGCCACGGTAGCCTAATGATCAAGGTATCGGATCGTGGTTGGCATGTCATGAGTTCTTGCCCAGCCGTGTAGGGGAGCGAAGCAACGTTAAATCTGTGGTGTAGTAGTTAGTAGAGGATGCCAGCTCAGGTGTCGTCCTCGTCACTTGACCGTGGCTCAAAACTATGAGGTCCGTCGCCAAGAGCCCTCGTGTAGCTGAACAGTACGATTGTAGCTGAACAGTAAAGTAGAACACTCATTCCCGTTTGCATGGTGTAGTAGTTTAGAGAGAGTGGTGTTAGCTCAATTGTCGTCCTTGTTACTTGACCAAGGTTCAAAATTCGAAGGTCTTTCGCCAATAGCTTAAAAGCGTTGCATTATAATGACACGCATTTCTAAACTCACACTCTATAGATTGTATACACTGTTCACTGTATTGTTTCTAAAATGAAGAAATTCCTCATCACTTTCCGATAATTTACGCCAAGATTTTTTCGAAGGTTGATGACTCTATTGATCTCCAAACAGGAGTATTGCCAGATTATTCCAAAATGCAAACACGTCACACACACATTATCACTCTTTTCTACAAAAAAACCAAATTTCGGCTGTAATTTTTTTTAAAAAAAGTTGTTTTGAAGTTCTTGACGATGATTTCCCGAATATTCGAGAGTCTACTGTTTACAACATAGCTATATTTGAACTGCATGAATGAAAAATCGAGTATTTGCTAACGTCACGCTTTAAAATAACACGAAGGGGTTTGTAAGGCTCGTAATTTTGAACCTCCGTCAAGGGACCTGGACACCCCTGAGTTGGCTTCCCATCTATAATCTACCACTTGCGAGCCTTGAACCACGACACAGTTAACGTACATCAGCTCCTTTACAAGGCGGATCTCAGAGACACTGGGGTTTAAACTCTTGACGGGAGTCAATGACCATGACCACCTGGCTACCATGGTCGCTAAAATGTCTGGAAATACGAGTTTCAAAACCTAGTTAAATGTGATCGGCAACTAAGGGAATTTTTAACTTAGCAATTTAATTATACGTTCAGCATAACTGATTTTTTCCCTTAATGAAAACCCCAAAGCTTCTCAAATACTTGGATTTCATGTACCAAAAAAATTAAAATTACAATCTATACATAAATAGTTACTTTCTCTACCAAATAATCGGAAATACTTTGAAAATTTTTCTCATTTAAATAGAAGGTCGTTCACACTTTATAGAAATGAATTTGTAGTTCATTTTCTCGCTTGCATTTTGAGATAAAACTTTGACAACTTCAAAAGAATCGTCTGCTGAAGCTTTCTTTTGACTGGAATGTAAAATAAAAGATTTATGTACTTAAAAAATGGCTCTTAATAATGATATATGACTTGAAGGTTACGTAATTACGCTTTCCAAGGAGAAGTATTCGTATTGTGGTGGTGGTATCTATATAAGCTAGTAACAGATCCGTACTACGATAATCTTTTTAGTATAGGGCAGTGCTTCTCAAACTTTCAATACTGGCACCCCCCCTTTTCAATCACAATTTTTATTGCGCCCCCCCTTATACATTAATAATGTTCTGAATGTAATAATAATGTACTTTGACGCTAAAGCTACTATACGCGATCTTAATTATAAACCATACAAATTAATAGCATAAGTATTACATTTTGTATACTACTTTTAAGCAAAATAAATAAATTAAGTAAGACAGTGCTTCTCAAACTTTCACTACTGGCGACCCAATTTTCAATCATAATTTTCATCGCCCCCCAAATAATAATGTATTGAATGCAATAACAATGCACTTTGAGTATTAAATTTTGTATACGTTACTTTTAAATAATATATATTTTAAGCAAATTACTTTTAAGTAATAATTATAATTTTATGTTATTTTTCCTTTCTCATTTTTTAAACTGGAACAGATTGCAAAATGACATTTAATTAAAGATTTATTTCGTCCATCATGCATTTCTAAAAGTACAAATGTCATTAGAACAAGTAATATAAAAAAATAAATTTTGAAGTCAATTCCTACTTAGACCAACAAAGAAAAACTTAGTTACTTTCTATTAAATAGTTACAATTAATACAAATATGTAATACATATGACAGAATCACAATGTTAAGCGACAAAAAAAAAGCGATTTTCCTTGCAATTTTTCCTTTTCCTTTCTATATATGGGGTATTGGACTATTCTTTTTTCGTTACTATTTATTCATTAATTAAATTTAATTAGTGTAAGAAAATAGTAAAGTAAAGAAGAAATCACACACATTCTCAGAAATTAGGCCATCTCGGATGGAATTCGAACTACCGTCCTTCAGATTAGAAGCCCAGCGCGCTATCCATTGCGTTACAGGGGACAGCACGAAAAGTTTTCCTTTCTATAAATGCTTTTGGACTACAACTTAATTTAATTAATGAATTAAAATTTGAAAGAACTGTATTAACATGAAGTGTCACCCACTACAAGTTTTAAAAAATGTATTTGAACTTGAATGAATGAATAGAAAGTATTTTATCAACGATTGAAAATTTGATCAAGATATATATGAGAGAGTGAACTCTTATAGTAGAAATTGAAAAATAGTCTACTTTATGTTGAGCTCTATCATATCCGTCACATCTGGGATTCTCGCGAGCGTCTGCGTGAGTCTGCCCAAACTATCGGACGTCTGCGCAAAACATGTAATAATGCTGTACCTCGTACAATTCCAATCAGTCTTGGTCGATTCGATGCTTCTATAGCTACCAAATCTATCTTGAATGTACATTTTATAATTTACGCGTTAGTTGTAATTCACACTATTAAGTATTACTGCAGAAAATTGGAACAAAAAAAAAAAAATCATGGATAAATTTTTAAGTCGTAAGCGAACATTCGACGATAAGAAAGCATCCAAAAGTGCACAGACGAGCATAGTTCCGAAAATTAAATCAAGGAAATATTCTCAAGAATACTTGAATTTTGGATTTACCATTACTGAAGTAAATGGAGAAGAAAAGCCCCTGTGTGTTATTTGCTCAAAAATATTGGCAGCAGACAGTATGAAACCTAATAAACTTAAAAGACATTTCGAAACGCTTCATGGTGAGTACATTAACAAACTTCGAGAGTTCTTTGAATCAAAATTAAAATCATATGAAAGACAAAAAAACATTTTTTTAAAAAAACTTTGTCAGTGAATGAAAAAGCTTTATTTACTTCTTACAAAGTATCATATAAAATAGTCAGATGTAAAAAGCCTCACACTATTGCCGAAGAGCTTATTTTGCCTGCAGCAATTGAGATCGTAGAAACTATGTTTGGAGACAATTTTGCCAAAGAGTTGCAGTCTATACCCCTATCAAATGATACTGTTTCCCGTCGAATTAATGATATCGCTGAAGATGTAGAGCAACAGCTTTTCGGTAAGTTGCGTGATAAATTGTTTTCAATTCAGCTTGACGAGGCTACAGATAGCAATAAAGATGCTCATTTCATTGCGTATGTTCGATTTTGGGATAGTATGTCAGCGGTAGAAGAACTACTTTTTTGCAAACCAATAAAACTTAAAGGAACAGCAATAGCATTATTTGATATTTTAAATAATTTTATAAACGAGGCAAATATAGAGTGGAAAAATTGTGTCGGAATATGCACCGATGGTGCTCGTACAATGTCAGGAAGATTTAAAAGTATACAAGCACTTGTGAAACAAAAATCTCCACTGTGCATCTGGACACATTGCATGATCCACAGAGAAGCTCTGGCTTCCAAAGAAATGTGAGTCCTGGCTAATATTGTGCTAATGACAGTTGTGACTGTAGTAAATTACATAAAAATGAGACCCCTAAAATCAAGAATCTTTTCTGGACTTTGCAAAGACATGGGCGCAGTGCATTCATCTTTGCTATTTTATTGCGAAGCAAGATGGTTATCACGCGGGAAATTTTTCCAACGTGTTTATGAATTAAGAAATGAAATTACCATTTTTCTAGAAGAGGAAAACCTACCGGAAGCTGAGAAATTTCGAGATGGTTTATTTCTGATGAAGTTGAGCTACTTAGTCGATATATTTGAGAAATTAAATATATTGCATTTTCAACTTCAAGGATCAACTGTACATATGTTTGACACGAGTGATAAAATTAATGCTTTTTGTAGAAAATTAGAATTATGGAGCCGAAATATTTAAAGCAAAAAAACCCTAGAAATTTTTGAAATTGCGGATAAATGTGCAAAAACTTACAAAACTGAAGAACAATATCTGGAAGTTGTTTATAAAACTATTGAATATTATTTAGCTATGTTGGCAAAAAATTTAAAAAAATATTTTTTTTGCTGAGGACAACTTGATAGCAAGTTACGAATGGGTTAGAGATCCATTTCAAAATACCTCAGAAGAGCTCTCAACTACCGAAGAAGAAATTTTCATAGATTTCACATCTAGTGGCGAAATTAAAAGAAAATTTTGTAATAAAACTCTATTTCAATTTTGGGCAGAATGAATTTTCAGATGATGAATTTTCTGAACTGAAAACAAAAGCATTTCGTATACTTTTACCGTTTTCAACATCGTACCTTTATGAAACCTAATTTTCTGCGGTGGCTGCTTTGAAGACAAAATATAGATCTCAGCTAAATATAGAAAAAGAACTCAGAGTGTCAATTTCTAATATTAAGCCTTCATTTGAAAACCTTTGCTCTGCAAGACAAGCCCATGGAAGTCACTAATAATAATTAAACTTGCTCTTAAATTAGTATTAATAAATTAGTTATAAAATACATTGTGCAGTACTGATACATTTATAAGTACACTGGCTGAAGTACCCATTCTGCGATTATTTTTTAAAAAAATAATACATTATTCTTGATATAATAGCTTAATTGTAAGGAGAGTAAAACCAAGTGCACAACAATGCATACAAAAATATAAAATGATTTTTTAAATGAATGCTCCTATTATAAATAGTTTAAACTAACTGTAATTTTAAGCCTCACAGAATTAGCATTTAGAATTAATATTAAATAAAGAAAACGAATGTAAAATTCCAATGAAGAATAATTGTGTTATTTTTAATATTTAAAGCGAGAAACCTTCAAAATGTTTTAACCCGGAAGCAGGCGCCCACTCCACATTAACGTTAATGGTCGCGCGGTGTGACTAAGTCACCCAATCCTTTTTTTTATAATTATTTTTTCTGTGCTCGATAAAAATCACAATTGCAGTGAATAATTTAACTAAGAGAAAATATACTTACCTACTTTAAAGGACTTTTTAATTTTTCTTTGATGATTTGAGAAAAAATCCAATAAAACTAAAGAAACTGTTCCAAATGTGCGTGACCTTAATAAAGAACATAAATCACAGAAACTTTTCACTAACTATACAAGAACGTTATTTGCAATCAAAACTGTCATATTTTGCTCATGTTATTGTAATTTTTCTATTCTTTGATGATCTACAAGTAGCATGTGTAACCTTTTCTTGCTTGTGTCTTTTTGACAAGGCAAAGTGTTACATTTATGGCTTCTTAGTTTTCTTGATAGAGTTCTTTAGGCGCAGCAATTGAAAATTACAATTCAACTTAAACGTTTCATGTCTATCACTTTTGTCATATTTACTTTCGCTATCACGATTAATATGCATTATTTCATCAGGTTCTTCAATTGCTTGATCAGTTTCATCTTCCTTCAATAGAGAGATCACAGATGCCCATTTTTTTATATTCTGCTCATTTTAATTTATAAACCATAATAAGTTGTACAACACAGCAATTAAAACCAAAAAGTTAATCTTAGGGGAAAGTATAGCATATTCATAGAAAATATTTCTGAACAAAAGTGGTCGTGTAGGGAACTCGATCAAAACAAGTACCTTGATTGTAAAAAACCGTTTGCCACTCTCAAAAAAGAGGCATAAATGTGACAAATTCATTTTAGTTTCCATTAAGACTGTCATATCGGAGGATACTGTCAAGAAACTGTTAACGAATAAACAGTTTTACCAGAATTTGGAGTGATTCAGCGCCTCATGCGACCGCTCCCATGTAAAAAATGTATTCGATACAAAAACATCGATGTCAGTTCTAAAAAATAATTGTGTAAAACGTTTTTATAATGCATTATATATTTCAGATTACAAAAAAAAAAAAAAAAAAAAAATACATCTTGGCCAATTAATCCTTCAAAGTGCTCAATATGCTTATCCATATATCATAAAACTCATTTACATGGGGGAAAAAGGCAACAGAAAAATATTATTTACAACTTTCCTAAAAGAAAAGTAGACGGAGTTAAGCATACCAGTAAGTTTGAAGGTCAAAGAGATGATAATCAAAAGTACTATTTTAGGGGTTACAAGAAACGTAATAAAAAAATCTCTCATCGCGGGATTACAGCAAAGTAAACAAAATATCTTTTTTTATTTGGTTTTAGGATCAAAGATAGCTAATGAGCGTTTGAAGTGGAATCTTTTGAAAGTGGAAAACCAGATAATATATATAATTTATATCAGTGTAAATGTGTATTTTTTATTTTGTCAGAAAGCATTTTGTTTTACTTCATTCCAAAAAATAATTTTTTAAGCCTTTTATATTTTCAATATGCTCGCGCCCCCCTCGAAGGGTTATCGCGCCCCACAGTTTGAGAAACACTGGTATAGTGGATATGTTATGTGCTTACGAATCCGAAGGTTGCGAGTTCTAATTTCCTTCATTGGTGACCCTGGCTGAACTTTGAAACAACGCCAAACCTTTGTGAAGCAGACGTGGTGCCATCTTTCCACCGCCACAGCAACCAAAAAACCGTCACACGTGCATGGCGCAGCACTTCAAAGTCGTCAGATTGCATGACGCAGCACAGTAAAGGCGTCAGATCACATGATGCAGCACAGCAATGCCATCAATTCCACATGACGCAGCACTCAAGCCGTCAATACACACACGACGCAGCACTCAAGCCGTCAATACACACATGACGCAATAGGAACAACTCACACGCTCGTAATAACAACGGTATCGTTCATTTACTTATCCGTCGACTTACTTGCAGGGGAGTGTGTGGCGGTGTTATCTATATATAAGCCAGTAATAACCTCTATACTACGATGATCATTTTAGTATAGTGGATATTTTATGTGCTTACGATCCGCAGGTTTTGAGTTCTAATCTCCTTCAGTAGCAACAAACTAAAAAGAGGTGTAAAAATCTCGGTTATTGCCTTTCAATCAAAGGTATTTATAATATATTAAATTTGGAATGGAAAAAGGGTCTAGCAGAAAGTAAAAATGAAAGCATGACTACGAAATTTTGTCCTAAGACTGTTCAAACGCAGGCAACTATCAAGAAAGCGAAGTCTCTCTGATCCTAAAAGAAAATCCTCTGACTCAAAGCTTCATTGCAACGAAACTAGGAATGTTTTCCTCAACTGCAATTAAAATCATTCGTAAAGATTTAAAGTTAAAACAGAGATGTTTGAACCTAAAAAGTTCGTCTCCTTTTTTTTAAAAACATATTGCTGAAACAAAAACAAACTGTAGAAAATTATTTAAAAAATTCATAGCTGCAGAAAAAGGGAAATTTGTGGTATCAATCGATGAGGTATGGGTATATTTAAGTGATTGTGTTGTAAAAGAAGATCAATTTTCTATTGCTCAACTGATGGGAATGATTGTACGAAATGGCTTCGTTAGAGTACAGTAAAGTTCCTAAAGGGATTCACGACAGTTCCAAGATTTTCTAACAATGGCCAATTAAAAATAAAAAAAAAAATTCTCAAGTAAAGCCAAAATTAATTCACTTTACTACCAGAAGAATATTTTTGAACCTATTTTTGAAGAAATCCCAATTTTATTTGGAAAGGACATTGATAAAATTGAGCTTCTTGTAGACAAAGCCTGTAGTCACACGTTTAAGTCAACTGCCACTTATTTAGCAAAGATAGAATCACAGAAATAAGAATAAAGTGTATCTCATTTGATAAAATATGTGCAAAATCACCTTATGCTTCAACAATGGACTTTTGTGCTTTTGGTTTATTGAAACGAGCCTTAGGAAAACCACATCCAAGAGCACTGAACGGAATTTAGAAAACGTTTCAAGAGGAATGGGGTAAAATTTGCATGGTAGTACTGAGAAAAAGTTTACTTTCATGAAAAATTCGAGCTAGAGCTATTGTCAATAATCAAAGCCATGAGATAAAAGCAAATTTCCACAAAAAAAAAACCCCAACAAAAAACGAGTAATAAATTTTTTTTTAAAAGTCAATTCCTACTTAGATCCACAAAGAAATTTTTTTTATTTTAGCTACTTTTTATTAAAAAGTTACAATTAATATAAATATGTATATACATATGACATAATCACAACAAGAAGTGGTAATTAATGTTTATTCATTATCATTTAAGTATCGTATTGTCATCCAAAACAATCGTGTATATAAAATTTCAGTTCAACTGAATGCTTTAAAATGTGAGAAAAAATACTTATTTCAAGTTTTGACACAAGTCACCAAAAATGATGCCAACGTGGCTGTATTTGTAATTCTTTAAATAATTTGTTTTAATCAATTAATTTTTATTAATTATAATTAAATTATTGTATTGTCATCGAAAATAATCATGTATACACACACTTTAAAATGTATTTTATTAATGATTGAAAATTTCTCCAAGATAAATAAATAAATAAATATATAGAGAGTGTGAGCTAATAGTAAGAATTGAAAAATACGGTATTTATTGATAAAAATTAATTATCAAAATCGCTTCCATAAAGTGTGAACGACTTTCTATACACTTGAGTGTTACCACACTCTTTTGAACAATATTTTTCTTTGCAGTGAACTAGATAGGAGGCATTGGAGTTTTTCATTCTTTTCTTAGTTAAACTTAGTAATTCTTCCATTTAGGGAACTCATATGTTTAATGATAATTCACGAAATGTTTATTTGAACGTATTCTGAATAGTAAGTGGGTTCAAGTCCTGGCATTTGTATTCAAAACAAAGTTTAAATTTTACAAAATACAGAGATTAAACATTTTAACTGATTTTAAAGCAGAAAAAAATACATTAAAATACTGAAAGAGTGTGTCTGGAATTGTGCTTTTTTGAGTATCACCAATAATGAGAGAGAGTGAGAGTGTGAGAATTAGCTTTATATTTTTTTTTATCAGCGTATGCTTGCTTGACTGTTTTTGATAGAGATTCCGAGATTTATTCCTGGAATCCGAAACTGAATTTTTTAATGAGCTACTAGCTGTTCCACACCCGCTTCGCTGGGTTTTTCATGATGATTACACACACGCACGCTCGTGTGTGTTTGTAATAATTCCCTTTAATTTCTATAAACAACTTTTTAATTTGCAATGACCCTGACCTTCAGGACTCGAGAGTAAATAATTACTAGCTACCCGCCTAAGGGTAGCTAGTAATTATTAGCTAGTAATTATTAACTGAGTCTCCTAAAAAATTAACAGCGCTGCGTTTTTAAAGCAAGCTTACGGAATTTGCTATCGTGCGTTATCTTTGTACTTTATCCAAGGAAGTCATGAGTTCGGAACTTCCGTGTGCCGCTTTATACAAAGCCCCAAGACTCTAGAAAATCTTTTTCTTTTGTCTTCGTCACAATTCAATATGCGCATATGTTTTATTTGGGCCGCCTGGTGTCGTCTATCTTTGTTTGCATATGTGTTGTTCAAATGTCTAAGTTTTAAATAAAGTGGATTATCTGTCAACAAGAATGTCTCATCAATACCAGCATATTACATCAACCCTCTAAATAATGATCCAGATAAGGAATTCCTCACACTCGCCACGTCCTATCAACAGATATTATATATATATATATATTTGAGTGTGTGTGTTTTAGGTTTCTGTCCATTCCACTGACTTCTGTCTGTCTAACAGAGAATTATTAAATATTCCTATATAAATAGTGTATTTATTTCTTATGCCTATTGGGAATGGATTTCTGCACAGCCCGTTCTTAGCGAAATCCTACTCAACAAAAGAATAATGCTTGTCAACTTTAAAATCTACTTAGGCTCAGTAGCTGAAAAATAGGAATTTTCATCTTTAATACCCTCTCAACCTTATTTGGAGACTTATTGAAGCCGTTCATAGCAGATATCTACTAAAAAAAAGAAACGTGCTTGTCAAACTACAAGTCTGTAGATCTCATAATTTAAAAACGGGAATTTATATTAATACCTCCCTCCCCTTAGTTGTCAATTTCCACAAAACCCGTTCATGGCAGATCTCTGCTCAACAAAAGATGCATGTTTATCAAATTTCCAGTCAAATAGTTTGAAAATGGAAATTTTTTATCTACCTGTATAACCGACCCTTGAGTGTTGATTTCCGCAAAATCCATTCTTAAATGTTGTCATATCAAAAGGTGTCACCGAATGCAGTTATCATTTTCTAAACATGAGCTAGAACGGTGTTTTACGATTGGCTGCATATCACCGAACATTTTTTGGCGGCTACGCACATACACACAAACTTTTGCTTAAACAAGGAGGTTTAAAAAAAAAAAAAAAATCACTCAAAATAAATTAGAAATTTTTTTTTGGCAGAAAGATGTTTACAGTTCCTTTGAAACATGAAGACGCTCCCAGCAAAACTTTGGAATGATACTATCAACGTTGCGGATTTGTATACGTCCCAAATAATTATACAAACATTCGAAATTATACATAATTACGAAACTTTTTTTTCAACTCGTTTAACGCTGAGAGGGGGGAGAAGCATCTAAAATTTCGCAACATTTTACTGTTATAAAGAAATTGAGATTGTAAAGACTTTTGTGAATCGCTATGATCAGTAAAAATATGAAAATCTCGGTATTTGCGTATTAGATCGTCGACCAATAGCATCAAATGAGAAAACGTCGCCCAAACCGCGATATGAAGCCAATAATGGTAACCGTTCCTACGCATGTTGGAATACGGTAATAATAATGATGGCAGTGTTTGGCGACACTATGAATGGGCTCAATTCATGTGACGTCATAGTCACATGATGATGATAATCACGTGTTTTTAGCAAATCAGTTCAAAAACTCCTGTGACGTCATAGTCATACGATAAAAGCAATCATGTGTTTCTAGCTAATCAGTTCATTCGCTTCGTTGTTGCCAACTTTTGAAAATTTCTCAGAAGCTTTCTGATAAAATGTAGAAATTTGTCAGCAACAATAACGCACAAAAGTAAACAAAATGCATTTTTTATTTAAAAGTACATGCATAAAAGATTTTTTTTTAAAATTGAAAAATTTTTTGAAGAGATTTTTTTATAACCTTTAAGCATAATTACCCAATTATGAAATTTGAAATTTTATTTAAGTTTTAAAAAAATAGAACAACAAGTACAATTAGTCTGATGTCTGTTTTTAACTCACAGGAGAACACATGTTTGTCTTTATCATGTGACTGTAATGAATTGAGCCCATTGGCAACGTCTTCTGATTTGGCGTAATTAGTCGATGGTATAATACGTAAACACCAGTATTTCGTAAACCTTTACATGTATAAAAGTACCAAGCCGTCAAAGGAAATACGAAAATTATTTATCGTACATTGTTTGAGCTCTCTCTTTATTATCTATAGGTAGTTGAACCAATTTTTCCTTTTAGATTTGGTTTAATCGGTTAAACTACGGATTTTCCCTGAAAATAAATCAACAGTTGCCATTTTTTTTGCACGTCACATAAAGTTTGCGATGAGAAATTGCCCTGAAATTAAAAATCGAAGAAAAGCATTAATGCTAAAGCCATTATATAATGTTTAAGTCTTGTAATTAAGATTTAGGTTTTACAAAAACTTAATTTATGTCAAAAATATAAACTTCAATTAACTGTGCAAGATATTTTTCTCCTTAAAAACTACTAATTTTCATCTTGGCAGGAAATCGTTTATCAAAAACTCCAATATGATTTTGACATTCCAGCGATGAAATTCTTTTTTTACATTATGTACCCTAATTTTATAACAAACTAATCCATTTAGCTGGTAAAAAAGAAGGAAAATGTACTTCACGAGATGAAAAACAACATGGCTTCCAGAAAAAAAGCCTAATTTATCATTTATAAAACTTCAAGGGGAAAAAAATGACAGAAAAAGCAATTTGTCGCAGTTCAATTAAATCCTACTGAGGAAATTCTAGAGAGAACAAAAAAGAACGCCATATTGAAAATCATTAATGCCCCTGTATAACAGCCGCATATTGAAATTAGTGTCAATTTTAAACTAACGAACTTCTTCCTTCTTTCTTTGTGTCCTTTTTTTAGTAAATTGATTTACTGAGATCGTTTGTCTAAGCTATTGTAACATTTATATCCCCGTAAGGGAGGGGGTTGTGTGAAAAATGGTTCTTTTAAAAGCGTTCCATTTCGAGGTTGATAATTACACGCGCTGTTGAATATCGTTCTTATAAACTGCTTTTAATAGATTGTTAGATTGAGAAAAAAAAAGAACCAAAACATAAGCATTATATTAGTGGTTTTACAATGAAAAATGACAAGCAAAGAATTTTTTGTTTGTTTGTTTTTCCTCCCGAGCTTCGGGGGAAAAGCAATTTAAAGTCTAAGGTAGTGGTAAACATTCATAATATCCAAATATTTATCAATGTTTGGAAACCACATTGTTTTTTTAAAATATTTTAAAGTATTGTTGCATATACGCGTAGTAGGACTCAAAAGTTCCCGGACTGAGTCTATAACTTAAAAAAACATTACCAATTAAACTTCTGAAACACATCCTCCTTCGAAATGAGACCTTTTAGTGGCTTGTAAAGGTCATCGAAACATTTCTGGAATCCATTTTCAGTCATGTCCTATAATTCAGCCTGCGATGAACTTTTAACTTCATCTGAAGATTGGTCATTTAACATGCGGGGAACGACATGTTGACACACCCTATGCATTTTAAGATCCTTAGTTAGTATTCATTGGCATGTAGCCAAGGATATCCCAAATGATTCTGCTATTGTGTGAAGTCTGTTTGTACGTACCACCACAGAAACCTTGTCGATATGTTCAGCGGTGCGAGAAGTCGTCTTCGACATTTTCCCTTCCTTCTCTGAAACGTCGATGCCACTCAAAAGCCTGCATTCGCGATTATGTATCACAGCAGGGACGTAGCTACTGCCGTATCAATGATATGGGGCCCCCGAGCTTTAGGGGCCCCAAAGTTTGTAACCACAGTCTCACCAACAGAGCTCTCTTTTATCTAAACAAGGGCCTCGAAGGAATTTCGATATGGGGCCCACTTAGAACTATCTACGCCAGTGTATCACAGCCTTATACATGTTTCAAAATCTCGTAAGTTTCCAACTGTTTTGTGTTCCCAAGCGAACAAAAAATTTAATATTCCTTATCTGCTCAACAAATGCAATTTCTTTCAATCGCCGACAACTAAATGCATCAGCTTGCAAAATACGACGCCCCGAGCCCCCGACCACGTGATTTGGAACAAACGTTTGTTAGAAAAGGGGAATAATGCAATAAAACAGAAATGTTATCGTAGTCGCTCTACAACAAACATTTTACACGTTATGAGCTCAGTTCAGAAACTTTTGAATCTTTCCTAGTATATAGAAAATGGAGGAATGACTATTCAGAATGTTCTTAAAATATTCTCAAAGCCAAATGTTCTTTAGAATTTTATTTAATACAGTAAAGTCCCGAAAACTCAGCTTTCGATGAACTTACAATCTGGAAAACTCTGCCACACCCTACAGTTGGAAAAAAACTCCACGTGCAGACCGGAAAATGCTGGAGAATGATGAAGACACCGTACAAAAAATATCTCATAGTCAGGGATTAAAGGCTGTCGAAACCGTCCATCAGTACTTTGAACAAGATGCGTAATGGACTCATTTCATGGTCTTCGTGATGAAGCAACAAAACGCAGAGTGGACTACGGAAGACACACAACAGAATATTACGCATTTCCTTAAAAAAAGTAGTCAGTTTTTGTAAAGTCAGCTACTTAATTTTCATTATAGACAAATTTATGCCTTCATAAAGTATTTTTCTGAGGTGTGTCTGATCAGGTAAATTACTGGTGCTCTATATTAATTTTCATTTGCATGTCTATCTTCATAAAGGATGTGAGTATGATAAGGAAAATTATTGTATGTTGTACATTCGTTAATTTTCCTTTTCTCGTAATAAATGCTCCGTCTCCATATAGTACATACTTTACTTTTGTTTAAAGGTATTTGGGCAGTTTATTTTCTGTTGTATTCTCAAGCAAGCAATGCAATATTTTCCAAGGAATCACTTTCGTGCTTATTCTTTTTAATTCCATTCGCCATAATCCGACATTTTCACAAACTCGGCCACCCTTCGGTCTACATTAGGCCGAGTTTTCGGGACACTACTGTACTCGTAATTAAAAAATATATGCAGGGACGTCCTAAGACTTCTTGAGGTCCTGAGCCCCTTCGTAAATACAGGCCTTGGGCCCCTTCGCAAAAGAAGACCCTCATATCAGCAGTAGCGTAACGGAGAACATTTGGGCCCCCTGCAAAGTCAGATTTTGGGTCCACAAGTAGAATTTTACAAAGGGTAGGTACTTGGCAGCAGTCGGGTTTTGGGCCCCCTTGTGATGCGGGGGTTGCGAGGGTGTACGTTACGGCACTACCCATAACTCTTAAAAGTAGACAGTACATGGTATACGTTGGCCAATACTCGTACAAACAATAACCCGAAGCAAATAAATGTGTATGGCTTACTTACCTTACCAGCTCGACTGACTGCTGCCTTTTGACTGAATGAGTAATGATGGTGTATGGTTGTAGGCCTAGATCTATACATGGACGACGGTCACCATGTAGACAGTACATGGTATATGTTGGCAAATACTCGTACAAATAATAACCCGAAACAAATAAATGTGTATGGCTTACTTACCTTACCAGCTCGACTGATTGCTGCCTTTTGACTGAATGAGTAATGATGGTGTACGGTTGTAGGCCTAGGCTTATACATGAATGACGGTCAACCACATGTAGCCAATTGACATATTATCCGAGAGCCGGAATAACAATCGGAAATAACTCTTGGGAATAGAAATTATTCGAATCATGATGTTATTGAGGCTAAGTCGAGAACGAGACGAGGCTCCCATTGTGGTTGAGGTCCTGGGCCCAGTTGGCCCACGCCTTAAGACATCCCTGAGTATATGATCATATTTTTAACTATGCACACCTTTCAAAATATGTAAGCGTGAATAATAAAGGAATTAAAAAATAATACTAAGCTATTGATTTTTTTACATATTCTTCTCCGACTTTACTTAACAAATTTAAAGTGATTATAGAATAGTCATTCTACGCTTCCCCCAAGAATTGAAGTGATGCTACGGAAAACTTTAAAAAATTATTTTATTTTGTTTAGAGAATAGCATGTAAAATATTTACGTTTAAAAAAAATTCTTTACGCGTATATTCTTAAAATAGAAATTCGACGTTTAACAGAAACAGCGTTAGAATGAAGGTAAATCGAATGCAGGGCAAAATATCGATATTTTAAGCAGAAATGAATCAGTCACTGAATGGATTTGAGAAAATAGAATAAGAAAAAAAATGTTAGTTTGCTGCTTTTCTAATAAAGAATGTATTTGCTTTTCTATTTTTTTAAAATTGTACATTCAATTTGGTAAAACTGTATAGTGTTATTTTATTATTTTTTGTGTTAAGGTCTTCAGTGATTGCTTATGAATACAATACTCTTAATAGGCTTAAACAAAGGAAACATATACGTATTTCATGAAAGCATAGAGCACATTTACTACATGAAAATAAAATTCAATGAATACATGGTGTATAGTAATTTACCTGATGAGATACACCTCAGAAAAATAGTTTGTGAAAGCACATAAAGCTGTATAATGAAAATTAAGTTACAGATATTACAAAAACTGGCTATTTTTTGTGTGAAGAAATGGTTAATGTGTGTCCTGTTGCCTTCCGTACTGTGTGTTGTGCTGCTTCATCACGAAGACGACGAAGCAACAGTAAGTACATTACCGACACACCTTTCTGTTCGAACTACTAAAGGGCAGCTTTGACAGCCTTTGGTCCCTTATTATGTGGTATTTTAAGAGTTTGTATGGTGTGCTTAGCGAAACAGTATTCCTCATTTTCCGGTATTTTTTCATTAATTGTGACAGCAGCAATAACTTCTTCATCAAACGCCCTACAAGGGTGTAACCTAGTTATCCGGATTACCGGGTTATCGAATGCCGAGTTTTCGGGACTCTACTGCACCAACAGAAACTCTCGGGACTCTACTGTTCTTTTTAGAAAAGATTAGATAACGAAATCTAAAATAATTAAGAAAACAGTGCAAAATCTCTTAAAGAAATTCCTTTCAGATATCATAAGATTAAAGTACAGGGTTATCAGAAATGAATGACCCAATTACAAAATTTAATAATTCCCAGATGAATAAACAGAAAAAGATCATTAATATGTAATTGTAAAGATAAAATATGTGGAAATGGTGTCGCAGCGAGGAAAAGCGTTTTATGTGTTCTCGTTTGCAAAAATTCTGTCGGTAATCACAATTCAGCGTGAATTTCGGTGAAAGTACCATATAAATGCACACGCACACGTTTCAAGCAATTTTTCGTCCAATTGGTGCAATTTTTACTCAGTTGCCATAGCAACCGCTTTAGAACAATTTTTTGTAGCGAGCTCAAAAAGTTGTTCCAAATAAAAATTGCTTTAAATTCCAGCCAATGGGGTTCTCCGGCGTCTTACGTCAAAAACAAGATGACGGCTTTGATTTTGTCTAACACTTCAGATATACCGTATACTATTTTAATGGTGTATAATATTTTAACGGCGTATAATATTTTAAATAGAATGGTGCTCTATTTCTGTTTACACCCATCACAACAAAAGCGCAAGCGAAATGAAAGAAATAATTTTGGACGTTCGTTTTCCGAAACAGAAAAATCGGCGAGTCATTTTTCAATGTGGAGATAGAACGTGGCTGACGCCAGAGCATGTCGTTTTGTTTACGGCAACCCTTCCCCTCAGATTTGGCCAAAAATTGCATGAAAAATATACGTGTGATACGGCTTTAAGAGTTAAAGAAGATGGTATAAACAGTTCCAGGAAACTGGATGCCTGTGTAAAGGCAAAAGTCCAAAGCGACTAGGTACGCAATGATATACGGATGAATAAGGGAAATCACATTGAACACAATTGGGAAAACAAATTTTACTTTATGTCAAGAAACATTACGTACGAAAAAATTTCATATTTTATCTTTACAATGACATCTTAATTATCAGTTTCTGTTTGTTCATCGGGGAATTATTAAGTTTTGTAATTGGGCCATTAATTTCTGATAACCCTGAATTACTAAGAATGGCATAATTTCAGCTTTTGTCCCAATTTGGTCAAAAACTTGGTATCTGAAATTTATTGAAGAGACGGTATATCCATACAAGTTAGATACATTTGCAGCGGTGTGACAACATCCCACGTAGATGATCGTTTTGGCGTGGTGGTTAGCGTACTTGCATTTCATTCGTACATTCGGAACGGAAGGTACCCAGAACGAACCTTCCTTCCGACATTGGTGACCCTGGTCGTGATATGAACCACACCCTTCGCGCGCCGCAGTCGTGACGCCATCTATCCACCGCAAAAGCAACCAAACCGTCAAACATTGTCGCAAATAAGCCGTTACTTCTCAAAAGCCGTCTCACACAAGTGACGCAACTGCTTACAGGCTCGCCACGAATATGGTATCGTGCGTTCGCCTGTTCGCCGAAACACTGGCAGGGGAGTATGCAGCGATATGATATCTATATGAACTTGTACCAACATCCCGCGAAGACGATCGTTTTGGCGTGATGGTTAGCGTACTCGCATTTCATTCGTACGTTCGGAACGGAAGGTACCCAGAACGAATCACCTTTCATTCAATCAATTTGCTTTCAGTTCTTTACTTTCCTCCTATAATCCAAAAATGGTTAAACACAAAGGCTTCTAAGTTTATCATTAAAAAAACAAAGTGCTAATAGCCGATTTTTATGTTGAGCTAAAAAGAAATTGTGAAAAAAAAAAAGATCGTATTGCTTTATTTGTTCTCACATATTTTACACACTCTATATTTTATTTCTTGTATTCTCATAAATAGCCAATGCATTGAGATAAATGTCATTTATTTGCATTTTAAATAGTAGTGGCATTATTTTTCTTTTTAAATCTTTTGTAAGGTGATATATGTTATATGTTATGCACAAATGACATATGTAGTTTACGGTAAAACATTTATTATTTATATCCAAGCCAAACTGAAAATCTGAAGACAAAAATATCTTTTTTTTTACCGAATCTTATGATTGGAAATGTTTAAATACAATGAAAGCATTCATTAATGCTGCAGCACGAAGAGTTGATTAAACGTGTACCGTGAGCCAATAAACTTAACAATTTAATGATGTAAAATGTTATGCAAATATATGTATTTCAATTGATATAAAAATATATTTCCTTTTCTTAAATTTCATAATACACTGTGCGGAGAATTTGAGGAGCGCTTTTATTATCCGCAACCCCTAATATATATATTCCATTTGATGAAATATGGTTTTCTCGGATTTCCAATTTGGATTTAAATTTTACCAGTCATAAAAAAAGCAGTCGTTTTTCAATGTTATAGAACAGGATTCAAACATGGAACATTTTTTCATACAGAAAATATCTTTAGCACAAATACCATATTCTGATTTTGCTATTCTACTGAAAAAGAGAATATTATATTACACTAAAGCATATTTGTCTGAATCAATCTATTTTTTCTGGTATATAATAAGGTTTATATTTTATTTCTTTTACACCATAATTCTCAAAAGATTTTTGACTGTCAGCTGTTGATCCGTTACCTGATTATTATCTTTGTTTTGATGTATTTTAGAAAACTAAATTGTGTGCGCAAATGACAACAGTAGATTTCTATGTTGCTCTAATTTTGTGAGAATGAAAAAATGGCTTTGAGTTGTTATTCTTCAGATTTAGAAAATTAATAATTTTAAATAACTAGGAAATTTACAATTATTAAAGTTTCTACACCATTATTCTTCTTTGAATGATGTTTTTGAGATTTTCGAACAATAGATTAAACTGACTAAAATCATAATTTTCCTGATTTCAATTTAATGGAACATTAACTTCATTTTAATGAAAAAAATGCATAGTTAAGGAATATTTCTTAACAAGCCTCAGTATAAATATTTAAATGTGTGTGTCTATACGCGTTATAATGTCACGAGTTTATATAGAACTTGGATTATTTTTGAGTTTGAAAAAGAAAGTCTTTTTTTGAGTTTTACTTAATCCTTACTATAAGCAAAGACTAGACTATCAAAAAATATTCAAAATAAGCTCGTAAAAATATTATTTTTCTCCCCTTCAATGTTTGTTCCAGCACTATTATCAGCTTTCAGGAAATCTTCACAGCTATGCACAGTGTATAGTCTATCTTTACAGAGTCTACGTTTAAAATCTCTTAAAGCTATTTTACATTATATGCTATGTCTACATAATGTCATAAAACTACTTTAATATTTCTCTCATACATCACCTATGCTTCAAGGGAAGATAAATGACGTCTTGTAAATATTGTTTAACGTTACTTGGTCGTTTATTTAAAGTTCGCAATGAAAAGCTATTTTAGAAAATCTTTCACGGAAGGAACATCAAGTTATTTTTCATGCTTCAATTTTTCAATATTTTAAATAGATAATACAGAGAAATTCGTTTAACACGAAAGTGAAGGGACTGAGATATATTTTCGTGTTAAAAGATATTGCAAAAAATATATAATTAACAAAATTAAGTTTATTAGAGTACATTTTATTTACATAAATATGCATATATGCATGTATTTAATAAAAATCAGTGGAGCAAAACCAGTCACAATGAAATTCGATACAAAATTTAGCAATACCAAAATCTTTACAGATTTCCGTTTACGCGTTCTATTTTTGATCAACAACCTTAAGAAGCTCCATCTTCATTTTAAGCGAAATAACAGTTTGCTTTCCATCTGAGCCTTTTGCCATTATGCTCGTAAAAATTCTTCTAAAATAGGGAGGAAAAACGCGCGAACCAATGATTTTTATTCGAACTGCAATGTACCCGTTACCGAATTCCAAAGTCAACTGATGAGAGATTAGATGTTTTTGTGTGGCGTTTGCAGGAATGAAGGATAAAAGTAGCTTTTGATAAACGAAACTGGTTCATGTCACGGGCTATTCCAAGGGTATTTGAAAGCCAAGTTAGCCTCCTTTCTATGAGAAACATGTGAAACAACCTCTCCCTCATTTCACAACTCTCTTAAATCTCGCTTGCATGGCTGGTGTTTTCCGTATATGTTCATTCTCAGAAGGGAAATCTTTTCGTGTTAAGCGATTTTTGTTTTTTGTTAAGAGAAAAATGTATGAAAATACATAGTAATTTGTAGGGATCATTGTATTGTATCCTTGTTAACCGATATTTCGACTTGAGCGTTTTCGCGTTAAAAGTATTTTACTGTATTGGGAAGACACTAATCCATATTTTTTTGAGAGAAGCTCTGTTTTCCTTTAATTCAAATGTATATGGTTTTGAAAGGAATTATTTTTTAATGTTTTTTATACATAAATATTTTACAGATTCACTCCAATTGGCAAAGTGTGAGAGATAATATTGGAGTGTCAATACTCACTAAGTTAAAACGACTTTCCACATCGCATCAAATTTATCTGCAGTGGATTCCCTCTCACATAGACCTAGAGGGAAATGAGGTTGCGGACACTTTGGCCAAGGCTGGCGCTTGCGAGGTACCAGAGCCGTCAGCACCCCTCACCTTTTTGGAGATTTTCTCTGGAACTAAACACCAGAATAAGACCGCTTGGATTACCCCCTCCCCCAGAGCACCATTGGTATCAATGTTCTCGTCCTGGAGGCTCTCTGGCTCACGGTTTTACAAGACAGGATCAAACTCTTCTAGCCCACTTTCGAGAGAAGTGGCCATATCAAATCAATGAAATTTTCCGAAGGAAGCAAGAGCTTTGAATTGAGCACGAACTGTTCTTCTGAGCCGGCCACGCCTGCTCACATCCTCGAGTGCCTAGGGCTCACCAAGTAGGACTTAGCAGACGTTCCCTTGCTGGTGTTGGACTTTCTGAAAGTGTACGATGTCATGGAGCTGGTCTAGCACTGCTGACCAATGGGGGCGCGCAACAACAGCAACAACACAGATTCACTTTGCATGTAATATCCGAAATAAAATGTAACATATCCCAGCAGTATATTATTTTGGAAAATAGGACCAGCCATAATAGGGAACATTGGGATCTTGTAGAGCAGTAATTCCCAAAGAGGTCTATATCGACCCCTAGGTGTCTACGACGACTTGCAAAGGGTATACGTCAGTGGAAAAATAATTTGGGGGTCCATGAAGTATAAACGGTGTTCTACGATAGTGGTCCCTTAATTAAATTTTTTAAAAAATTAAATCAAGTGGAAACCAGATTTATACTTATTTAACAGTACTAAACAGTTACTAAATTCATTGAGGTTGTGAGAACTCCCCTGGGTTCCACCCTGGACACTAAGATTGAATTGAGGCAAAGAATTACCAGACAACATTTTTTCAATAACAAATAATATTTATTCACTTGAATCAATTATCAACCTTCTAAATACAAATATTAAATAATATGTCCACTTCAAAGGGATTTACCTTTAATATTAATTTAAATCACAAAATAGGATATTAATCAAATACTAAGCTCAATATCGAACGAGCTTACCGGAATAAGAGGACCGAGAAATATACGCAACTTGAAATGCTATCATTCATTAACTTTACACTAACTTTATTATATATTAACTCTTGTGGTCAGATAAACTAAGTTATAAATATCACCTGGCTATAATGTCGTTCTCTCCAGGTAGACCAATCCTTCCATTGGTATTTCGCTGACTAACAGTAAGACTAATCACGCAATCCACTTGAATCTTCTTAACTTCGCCACTACTTCTCTTGGCTCAATCACCTTCTATCTGCTAACCTACAATGCTCTTCTTAAATACTTTAATTTATTTGCATATCCCGTTTTCTCCTTTCAGAGCTGGTTGGAAATATACGCGAATTTACAATCCCCGAAGACGCCTAAGAGTATTAGTGATAATCTGCCGTATAGATTCGTCACAAGGTTAATTTGCAGTTCCAAGGCAACAGGGAATATTTTATTAAAACAAGGACCATTCAGTGTTTCTTGCCAGAATTAAGCTAAAGGAGTATAAGATTACCAGCTAAAGAAGTATAATATTGCTCGTCTGAAGTTTACCCAGTTTCTCTATTTTTTACAGACAACCTGCCAGGAACCTACGTTCAACATTAAAATGCCCTTTATTCATTGTTAGATTTTGAAATTAGATTTGAGGTTGCTTTGACTATGTTGATACCCCAGTAAGCAACAAATTCATATGGTCACATCGAAAAAAGAATGTCAGTTTACGAGAGGAACTGGTAGGAATAGACACTAATGGAGATCTTGAAGTAAAGTTTAGAAACTAATGTTAGCATTTTTGGCTTTACAAAGATATTTCTATCACTTAAAAAAATTTTAATTGCTTTTTCCTAGTGAGGAGTTTCAGCGCAGTTGCTAAACAAAAAATAAAGAAAAAATGGGCACTACTAATTGATGAGATTTAGGGTTAAATATGACAAGATTGAGAGATGTCAAATGGAGAAAATTTGCTATTGAAACAACAGATTCAACCCTCCCATTAAAAGTATTTGTTTGTTGCTCAGTTACTTATGTAACAAAATTTTTTTATATTAATTAAATTTAAATTTAATTATTTAAATTTTAATTAATTAACTCGTGTTTCTTAATTTTTAAACACTATACTTCACGAAAGTCACAAATTTAAATCTTTTAAAATAAGTAGCTATATACCAGCTGTCAAAAATGCATTTAAGTTGATAAATTTGTAAAAATTCAATATTAGGTAAGTAGGGGTCTACCCAAAACTAAAAAACATGGCAAGGGGTCTATGAGGCAAAGAAGTTTGGATGAGTGAGTTAATATTAACGTCGCACTGTTCAGCTACACGAGGGCTTTTGGCGACGGACCACGTAATTTTGAACCATGGTCAAGTGACGTGGACGACATCTGAGCTGGCACCCCCTCTCCTAACTACCACACCACACCAACGGGAGGACAAAGAAGTTTGGGAACCTCTGCTGTAGAGTTTAATTTAAATATTTGGTGCTTTTGTTTTTTTTCGTTGACCAATATTGTAACATCAAAACACGTTGCCAAATGCTGTGATATATTGGCAATAGTGAAGAAACCGCTTCCGCGCACGTTCAAAGACAGTGATAATAAGATGGCATCCCTTGGTGACATTTTTTGAATTGGCGATGTCTTTTCATTTGGTTTGGTCGACGATATAATACGTAAGTACCAAATATTTATATATTTCTGTAAATTAATTTAAAACTTTCCTGTATCTTTCATTTTTGTTTGTTTCAGTTTTTAACTATATATATAGTATTAACTTGATTGTTTACAATTTCAAATTAAATTTGTTTACTGTCAATGATACTTACGTATTATACCATCAAACAATTTCGCCTATTTAAAAAACGTCGATAAACATTATCATCGGATGTGCGAACAAGATTATTCTATTTGCACACATGCATGGGAACAATTCTCCACTATTGGCTGTCTATCGTAGCATTCAGATGCGGTCGACGAAATAATATGTGCCGTATTTATATTATATTACCCAATTCTTCTCATTTTTGAGAAAATTTTGATGAAACATCGAAGCAAAAACACCAAAAAAAATTAGTTGTTAAAATTAAAAAATCCGTCAAGTCATATTACCTATAAGCGATTTTTTAAAAAAAATTCTCATTTTTTAAATCTATTTTTGCTTATAATATCCAAAGCTAGCAATGTATTTGAAACTTTTTCTAAAGCATGCAAAACTGCAACACATAATTTCCAAACTTGTTCTCATTTGGATCATCTTTTTAGATAAACTGTTGTTACATGAATTACATTATTTACAAACAATCAATAACTCCCGATATTTAAAAGTGTTCTTTCATAACGTTCCTCATAGAATACTGAAGCATAACTAACCGGACACGTAACAACTGTTCAGTCGAGAGTGTACGAGTACGAACTTACAATCGAGGATGTAGAGTTGAACAACGTTAATTGGTCGATAGTTTAGTCAAAAGATTATTCCATTCGATTTCATAGTCTTTTGGCTAACAACTAAACAGTAGAACGATTAAAAATTGATTACATGGATATTAGCCTTTAGAATGAAAAGCCAAAATATATCGCAGCATAGTTACATAGAAAAACTAAAAATTGAATCATTTAAATATTTTTGACTTCATTTTTTGTAATGAAATTATCTTTCTGTCTAAAAACTTTATATTTCTGATTTATATCATTTCTAGACGTAATTCTTTTCGTGTACTGATAATCTTTACGGGGACTTAAAATTTCGTTTTTATTAAGGAAAACTCTGGTAATTTATAAATGAGACATCTTAGTATGAAAGCAGCACTACGCAATGATGGATTGTAAAATTGATTAGCTTGATGGTTCATTATTCAGAAAAGAGCTAAAATCTACACCTTCGTTATCAATCATTAAATTTCCTACGGGACTCTTTAAGAGTTTAATTTAAAGTATATTTAACGATATTTAAAGTCATCGATATTATTAAAAAGTAAGGATAAATGACAGTAAACGAGACTGAAATATAATTTTTTTGATTACAGAATTAATTTGATTCAAAAACCCAACATTTTAAAATAAACTTCTCTTATTTTAGTCTATATTCTTATATATCACCAATTTGGCGAATTATTGTCATCATATTAGATATAAATCCAATACACAGAAACGAGTTTTTGGCGCAATTAGGTGCTCCGTCATCAAACGAGGGGACTAAACTAGGATTTAGTCTCTTTACATTTTTACAATAAAAATAGCAGTTTATGTTTGATGAACTATAATGGTTTTGGGCGTAAATTAAAAAAATCTGGAATCACTCTTATGATTATTATTTTTAAAATCAAATATAGACTTATAATCAGAAATATATAAAGATATTTCGGACGATTAAACTAGATAAAGGCCATTGATTCACAATGAAGGTTGAGGATACAAGCCATTTTTTCCCTCCTCCCCCCCTTGTTCTACAAGACGAATTCCATATGATATGACGGCTACTTATAACGTGGAATTCCATTCCAAAAAATTTCAAGTTTTGTTCATATAAAGTTCCTCAAAATGAAATGAATTAGTAAATTAAAAAGTGATTAGAGCATATCCATTAAAATTGTTATCAAGGTAGATAATTAATGCTAGCGAAATTTCAAGCCTGTAGGTGTAATAGCTCTGGAGATATCGTTTGAATCAATCACTTTCCCCCTTTTTTAACAAAATGTGGCAAAAAAAAAAAACGAGACTAAGTGTACGGCTTGAAAAAAGGGGAGTGGCAACAACTGTTTTGGCGATGTCGTACCACACGCCTCCTCTATCAGTGCGGCCAGTTTCGCCTTAATCGATCGTGCCAGTTGGGAATACTTCGTCATTGAGTAAACACGTGCACCTGCATTCTGCCAGAAAAATGCCGCATCAACATCAAGTTTCTTGTGAAACTTAAGCATTCAGCCGCAAAAACATTTCAAATATTAACTGAGGATTATGGAGATAAAACTTTGTCTTGTGAACATGTGTTTGATTGGTATAAGAGCTTTCAGGGGGAAGGGTCAGTGCGGAAAATGATGAACCTGCTGGGTGTCCAAGGTCCGCGATTACAGACCAAAGCATTTCCAAACTTCGTGATATGAGGGGGTTCCCACTCACATCAGTGGTCAGACTATTAATCAACACTACTGCATTGAAGTGCTTAAAAGACTTCGTGAAAAAATTAGGAAAAAGAGGCCAGAATTGGATTGTAATGGATAGCTGTTGCAGCAAGACAATGCTCCGTTCACGTGGCCCTATCTGCCAAGCAGTTTCTGCCCAGCAGAAACCTTACTGTGATGGAGAATCCTCCTTATTCATCTGATTTGGCCCGATTGCATTTTTTTTTATAATTCCTACAGTTAAATTTTACTGAAAGGGAGCCCATTTTACCTCAGTTGAAAAGGTTCAGGTAAAAACGGAAAACCTCTTGAAGAGTTTTTCAAAAACCTCGTTCTAGAACTGTTACCAACAATGGCAGCACCGAATGCATAAGTGCGTAAATGCTGAAGGATACTGTCACGGAGAACTTCATCTGCAAGTTCAATGATTTATTGGACCAGTCTCGTTTTCTTTTGTGTCACACCTCGTACATGTAGATTTCGATAATTTTTGAAATTTATATAAATATATATTTAAAACTGCCGGCTGGGTGGCGTGATTGGTTGGTCGCTAACCTTCCGCATCCAAGGCTGCGGGTACAACCCAGGCCCAAATCGGTGGATCTTCATGATGCAGAAAATCGACAGCGGCCACGTCGTATGGTTATACGGCATCTAAAAGATCCCCAGAGTGTCTGTTTGGCTTAGGTGCTCTAGGAAAAGTTAAATCCTAGCACAGGTTCACATCGTCAGAGCTCAGGTGTCTCCCTCTAGGGAAGAAACTGGGCATCCAAATTATCTGCGGTTTGGTATCCGCCTATATGGCGTCGCTCTAAAAAGAGGTACCAGCTTTCGGGGAATGTACTAGGTTTGCAATGGAAAAACTCTATTCGGCAGCCCATTAGAAATAAAAAAAATACATTTAAAACCTGTAAAATTTTCGTTAACTTTTTGAAGAAGTAAATAGATTACTAGAGATAAAAACGATTTGTAGTGTAATTTACTTTGTTCAAACACTATTCCTTTTCAAAGAATTCGAATATCAAGCATAAAATTCACGAAAACCCCTTATTTACCTCTTATTTCGCTTTTTCTCACTAAGCAATATACAGAAATAGAACCAATTGTTCATCCGGCTCAAGGAGCTAGTGGCAGCAAGAAAATCCTTTGGATTTAAAAGAGACGCTTTCAAGAACTTTTATTTGATCACAAAGCTGTTGGTAAATAGACTTTTCACAGGATTGTAGGCGGGCCATTTTTCTTATGTGAACAATTATTTTTGCTAGGTTTTTTCAACAAAATACTTTTTACATGCTTGACTTATTAATCAAGAATACAAGGCTATACATTTGTATACTAAATAAAAGAAGTAAAAACAAATATCAAACAATTTTTTAGTTTTTCCCTTCGCTCTAAAATTTTTTATTTTTAATATCTCAACATAATTATACGTCATTCCCTGAATTTATGTATCGATTTTTTTTATTATTTGTTTATTTTTAGAGTTGTACTATCGATATAAAAATTCTCAATCGTACATGCAAAATATGAAATAGAATAATAAATTTATTTAGAAAGATTCATAACCCAAAGAAAATTTAGACAGATTGGGTTTCGATTATATGAGAATAAAATTTAAGATTTCAGGAATAATTAGAACTATTTTTATCAGATTCTAAATGAAAATTTTGTTTATTGTTTTGCAGATTAATTGTTTGTGGTAATTAATGTAGTATATCATACCAAACGATTTTTTTACAATACCTATAAAACCGAAAGGGAGTGTCTGATTTTCGAATGATAAATGTGCTATATTTGGATTATTTTCTACTAAATTCTGCAAACACATGGAATTTCACAAAGGAAAACTTATTTTCAAAAATTCCCTTTAATTATGAAAATTGATTAACGTTTTGATTCTTGTATTAACACACAGTGATTGCAGTTTTATTCAATTGTAATGAAAAAAGGAAATGAAAATTTATTCCACTACATTCAGATAGTAGTGTAATTTTTTTTTTAAAAAAATAGTATTATTTTCCTTAAAACAGTTTAAAATATCGGGTGTTTCAAAAGTCGCGCACATCCATCAACCTTTGTGGTTGAGTTTTAAAGACAGATAAATTATGTTAACAAACAGAATAAAGGGCAAATAAAGGGTGATCGGTTATCTTTATTGTCAGGGGTCAAACATGGCAATATCACAATAAATGTTAAAAATAATGTCCGTTTTCCTGGACACACAGTCGAACTGTTTTTATCAGATTAATTGACACTTTACGAAGAGTGTGAGAATTAATGTCCTGTATTGCATGAAGAATGTTACTCTTAAGTTCATCCAGCGTTGGGGGGTTATTCTTGATGGAAACATTTTTCAGATATCCCCAAAAGAAAATATCTGGAATTGACAAATCCTGGGAACATGGTGGCTAAAGCCCTTTGGAAATGACACGATCATCTAAAAATTCAATTAAAACTTCCATACTGTCCCGTGATGTGTGACACATTGCACTGTCTTGCTGCAGCCAAGATACCGTTCATCACTGTTCAGAAAGGATATGAATTCCGTAATGATGTTTATGTAGATGGAAGGTCTTTTCATTGGACTTCTTTGTAAAGCGTACTCGACATCTGCCACTTTCGTTTGGACGCTCTACCCGATTGCTTCCTGTCTGCAACCGATCCTGTGTCACGGAACCGTTGCACTAAACGTGTTATCGTCGATGCATTTGGTGCTGTTTCTCCTGGATATTTATACTGAAATCAATTCATCGCAGGCAATGAGATTCTGTAGGGAAATAAAATTCCATGATAGCTATTCTTTGCTCTTAGAAAAAAGTTATGCACCTGCCGTTGCATTCATCTGACTATTACTGACAAGTATTTTGGAACTGAGATGCCTGCTACATTCAAAACGTATTATGATGAGGTCTCTGGTGCCATCTAGTGACAGAAACCTCAACCAACCCTTTTGGTTTTTAAGCAACAAGGATTACCATGTGGATGTGCGTGACTTTTGAAACACCCGGTAATTATTAATTTAAAACAATTGTTTGAAAAAGAATTTTTCACAAAAAAACATGGTAAGTGTTATTTTACATGTTATTAATCATTGATTTATATATAGTAACTAATGAGTAAAACGATTATTTAAAATAATCATTGCGATACTTGCACGTCACTTGCCTTTATTTATTAATCATTTGCAATATCCACACTTTCGCAATTAAGTTTAGCTATTTGTTAAACAATGACAAAGTGTTAATTTATGCTAGTTATTCTTATTATTACACAATTTTTATAACATTTCAATTATTATAATTGTTTATGTAAAAGAATGGTTAATGATAACCGTTTACGTGAAATTACACTTATTTATAGCAGTTATAGTTATGGATTTTGTGGGATATGGAGTAAGAAAGGCTATTATCCACTCATTTACAACAATTCCTTATGTAAACTTTTTTTTAAAAAAATTTCTTATGGGCTACGGAATGGTGTTTCACCATTGCAGAAATAGTACATCACCCAAAAGCTGGCATCTCTTTTTTTAATGCGGCACTATATTGGCGGATGCTGCAGGTAAATTTGACGCCCAGTTTCCTCCCTAGAGGGAAGCACCTGAGCTCTGATGATGCAAACCTGTAGTAAGATTTAATTTTGCCGAGAACACTCAAGCCAAACAGATGCTCTAGGGATCTTTTACATGCCATGTAATGATACGACATGGCCGATGTCGATTTTTGCATGATGAAAATTCACCGACTTGGGTCGTGGTCGAATCCGCAACCTTGAGTGCAGAAGACCAGCAACAAACCAACCGCGCTACCCAGCTTTGCTAATGTATACTTTTATTTTAAACTTTTGGTTAATAATGAATATTTTAGAAAAACCATTAGTTAAAATAATTTCTTGAGTGAAATTATTTTTTTTACAATAGTTGTTTATGTAAAACAATTAACAATAAAATTCCTTTTTTTCAGAAGCTATCAATAACTGACGAAAGAGACAGCATTGTAAAAAAGGATATCAATTTTTACAAACACTTGCCTTGATATACATCAATCTATGAACCAAAAAACAACTCTTCTCCATGCCATCCAATTACTTCATATCCTGATATTCTGCGTAGGAAATTTTTTGTTTCACCTTTTCATTACGAGAAAGAGAACATAGAATAAGTAAAAAAAAAGTGTCTGGAGTATTCCCACTTGCTCCATCGGTCATTCCTACCTTTTATCAGAGCGACTTGAGGAAAGATTGGTTCTACCGTTGTCCGGAGATGGATGATCCAAAGATGTCATTCTTGGCCATTACCAGAAAATTACTTGTACGTGTTTACGTTTCTTTGTCTACGGCAGGGAGTGAATTCTTTTCACAGACTAGGTTACACGTTGTAAAAGACTTAATACAAAAAAATTGATCACAATACAGTAAAACCTAATTTTGTGCGATAGATAGAGACCGCATAAAAAGAAACCGCACAAAAAATATGTGGAAATTTTATAAATACTTAAATGTAACTAACAACTTTGTCGATATATTAAAGAATTTTTTTTTGCGGCGGAGAGGTACAGCATACATTAAAGTTGCACTTAAAAATGTATGTCAATTATTTGCGAAATTTATTAGAAAGTTTTTCCGAAGAAAATAAATAGTTCAATTTCCCATAGAAAATTTTTTAAAACATTTAATTTCTAATTGTATACATGAAGAAATTCTCAAAATGCAAGTACCTAATTCATTGTTACTCGTCGTAATCCATAGCTCATATCTTCCTGTGATGCTGTGAATCAAAATCACTTTCGTCACTCAAAGATTCAATTTTGATTGGAGGGCTGCGGAAGCCCAGTGGTCAAGGTATTGGATCATGGGAGGCATGCCATGAGTTCGAGCCTAGTACCACTAAAGACCCGCCGTGTAGGGCAGCGATGCACGTTAAATCTGTCGAGAGCTGAAACGTCCTTCCGTGGGGTGGTGGGGTAGTTAGGAGAGGGGGGTGCCAGCTCAGGTGTCGACCACGTTACTTGACCATGGTTCAGAATTACGTGGTCCGTCGCCAAAAGTCCTAGTGTAGCTGAACAGTGCGACGTTAATATTCACTCACTCACTTACTCAATTTTGATTGGCTTACTTTTGCACGATAAAGTAAGTGATAATTTTTTGTGATGACGATCGGTGGGTTAGTTGCTTGTGAACGTCATGATAACCAGATATGCATGATCGGAGCTCTTTTTGGAATTTCAAACTCTTTTCGGGATTGGTATCTATTTCAAGAAAATGCTTTTCCGATTTGTTGGAAATCTGGATCCCTGCTTAAATTTTATCAACTCTCAAACAATCCGGTTCTTCTTGTCTGTCTTCATAATTTATCAAATTCTTGATAATGTCACTGTCATTGAAAGTTTCGTCTTCAATCAAATGCTACTGTTAATGCGTTGAGAGAAAGCAATGGAACCTGAATTGTCGAAAGACTGGTTATAACAGCGTTTCTCAAACTGTGGGGCGCGCCCCCCAGGAGGACGTGACAGCTCTACGAGAGGGGCGCGAGCACATTGAAAAGTCGAAAACAAAAGATTATTTAAAAAAATATTAATTTACTGAAAGTAAACAAACAAAATACATTCTGATATACTCTATACATATAAATAAAAATGAAGTGTCTGTTTGTAAGTTGAAATTAACAGCTTTTTACTAAATGCATTTAAAGGTATGTATTGTACTTATATGAAAAAATCAATTTTTAAATTTTTTGTCTGTCTGTCTTTCTGTCAGTCTGTTTGTTCTGGCTAATCTCTGAAACGGCTGGACCAATTTTGACGGAACTTTCACTGGCAGATAGCTAATGTTATAAGGAATAACTCAAGCTACTATTATTATAGAAAAAAAATTAGGGTTCCGCGAAAATAAAATTAAAACCAATGAAATGGTGAACAATATCCGTTTCTAATAGGGATTGTTTATTTCAATAGGGATTATTTTTATTCAATAGGGACTATTTTTATTCAATAGGGACTGTTTTATTTTGCGAGCCTTCTGTCTCAACGTTTCTAGCAGTTATATCAAACGTTTTTGTTTGATAAGGTTACTGAGACTCGCGATATTTCCCGTTCATGTCCGATCCTAATGATTTTAACAGTCTTCACTTACCCCTTGCTTGCGGCTTCGTTTCACCCTACCCAGCTCTCACCCCATCGGCAGTGTAAAAGATTACGAGTCCCTGCCCCCCCTGCTTGCAGATTCGTTCTGTTACTAAGACCTGTTTTGAACTGTTGCATCATTCCAATGATTTCATTCTCTCTCAAAAACACTGAGCAACATCAATTTTTCTATAACATAGACAGCATTAAAATTTAAATCAGGAAGTTTTTGGGTTTTACGTTTTTTGACTTCTTACAAGGCTCCGCATTTAAATAGAGGTAAGCCAATTTCGTACCTCTATTGTTTATTTCATTGCCAAACACTGCACAAAGCAGTCACAATAAATGTTTGTCTTACAAGAGTGATTGTACAAGTGTGAGTGTGCGGTGGGGGTGGCGATCGCAGAGCCAACAGGTTGTTTTATTTAATTAAGTACGTAGGTAGTTGTTTCTAAAATAAATATTTTTAATTACGTTTTAGGTGAAAAAGTGCACTTACACCCTTAAATTAAGTAAATTTATTCAAAACTGTAAATAGCTTCATTTATCCTGCATAACATATACACAATATAATAATATTTAATTGAATAATATTTATATTGCGTAATATTTATATTGAAATCAAAGAATAACAGTTTCTCGAGTCACAAAGTATTTTTATTTTTCTACCGTTCCGTTCTTAATTCAATTTGTTTCGTTACATTTTCACTGTTTTCTGATAATTAGAAATGTATGTTAAACGTCGTTAGGTTTTCTTTCATGGAAATAGTTCTGTTTTTTATTTACTTTGAAATCCATAAATTCTTATAGGTTATTTTATTTAGTTAAGTACGTAGGTAGTTGTTTCTAAAATAAATGTTTTTAATTACGTTTTATGTGAAAAAGTGCGCTTACACCCTTTAGCTATACCTAAAAGAAAATCAAATCCTTTTAATATATATAAATAAATTGAATTAAAGTGTGTTTGTAGCTTGAAATTAACAGATTTTTACTAAATGCATTTAAAAGTATATGCGGTACTTATTTTTAAAAAATCAAGTTTTTAAATTTTTGTCTGTCATCTGTCTGTTTGTTCCGGCTAATTTCTAAAACAGCTTGGCCGAATTTGACGGAATTTTCACTGGCAGATAGCTGTTGTTACAAGGAAAAACTTAGGCTACTTTTATCTTAGAAAAAAAAATAAGGTTCCGCAAAAATAAAATTAAAACCAATAAAATAATGAACAACATCCCATTCAAAAATAGGGATTATTTATTATTACTTTTTTAAATATTCTCAAAGACATTTAAAAAGCATTTCTTCATGGAACAAACGCGATGACTCATTTTTAACGAAAAAGAGTAATTTATTCTTACTGACTCACTTTTAATTCTGTAAGAACAAACGATTTTTTTCGTTGCTATCGCAACCAGAGTTGATATAACCATAAGAACAGAAAATAGCTGATTCTAAAAAAAGCTATGAGCAATATAAGGATTAATTAAAAATAGATAGATAAAATATATAGATAAAGAAAAAATCCTTTTTATCAGCTATTAGATCTATAAACTTAAAATTTAACAAACAGGTTTTTTTTTATTCAGCTGAGATATACAAAAAGCTTTTTTTGTTTTTTTAAAAATGCGCAATTCACGTAAAATTAACTCATTAAAAACTTCTTTATCCTTCAATCTGTATTGTTTAAATTTTCAATTAACCCGTACGAAGAACGGGTATAACAGCTAGTAAACAATAAAATATGCATTTTTACACTGATATGGCACACTTATAAATGTATCAGTAGTGCGCAATGTATTTTGTAATTAATTTAATAATATTAAGCTAAGAACACGTTTATTAATTATCAGTGACCCCATGGGCTTGTCATATATATAATTAAAAACAAAAATTAACACTTATCTGAATAATTTATAAGGTTTATAATTAATTCCTTAACTGCCGATTAAAAGTTGTGCGATTCGATTCGCAATGCCAACCATGTTCCATGTAGGCGTGCGCATGTGATGTATTTGGAGGGGGAGGGGCTTCGCAAACACTGTCAAGGTCCTTTTATTGCTCTCCCAAGCCTTCGGAATAGTTTTATGGATAGCAGTGCACAGACAAGATCATACTTCGGAAAGACGCATATATATGTCCGGGGAAATAAAGGCTTTGGCTTAGCGAGGTTAAAAGGTTAAAGTAGTATCGTAGTTTAAGTGTCAAAGTATAATATTATTGAATTCAATACATTGTTATTGTATGAGAGGGTACGATGAAAATTAGGATTGAATATTGGGTCGCGAATATTGCAACTTTGAGAAGCACTGGTTTAAAACCAATGAACAGAGCGTCTTGAAGTGTATACGTACATTGATAAAAAATATTAAAATGGTGTCAAAGCCATTGAAATTTATATACAGCATAAAAAAAAGATCGCCCCCAAATAGTCGTACGAAAATAAAATAGCATAAAGAAAGACCGCTCCAAAACAGATTCTACTGTACTGTGGTTTTCATTTGATTTTAATTCAGTATATATATATATAATCAACTTAAATTGATATTTAGATGAGCCTTATAAAGAGTGTTTTTTTTCCAGGTATAGCAGTTTAAGTTGGCATTACTTTCCAAGATGGTGACCGATTTAACAGCTGTCAAGTGATTTATTCTCAGTTTGGTTTGGCAATTCATCAAAACGATCATCAAGCAAGGCGTAGATTCGTCGAATGGGCCCAAAACGAGATTGCCGTTGTTCCCGATTTTCATAAGCGAATTTTGTTTAGCGATGAAGCGCACTTCTGGTTGAATGGCTACGTTAACAAACAAAACTGCCGCATTTGGAGAGAAGCTAATCCACAAGTGTATGTCGAAACACCGTTACATTAAGAAAAACTGACTGTTTGTTGCGCTTTATGGGCTGGTGGAATCATTGGTCCGTACTTCTTCAAAAATGATGAAGGCCACAACGTTACAATCAATGGTGATCGGTGTAGAGCCATGATTACTAACTTTTTCATTCCTGAATTGAACAATCATGATGTTCAGGATCTGTGGTTCCAATAAGACGGCGCAACATGTCACACAGCTCGTGCCACAATCGATTTATTGAAAGACACGTTTGGTGACCGCCTAATTTCACGTTTTGGACCTGTGAATTGGCCTCCAAGATCTTGTGATTTAACACCGCTAGACTATTTTTTGTGGGGCTATGTAAAGTCATTGGTCTATGCGGATAAGCCACAAACGCTTGACCATTTGGAAGACAACATTCGCCGTGTTATTGCCGATATACGGCCACAAATGTTGGAAAAAGTCATCGAAAATTGGTCGTCCAAATTGGACTACATCCGAGCCAGCCGTGGCAGTCATATGCCAGAAACCGTATTTAAAATGTAATGCCACAAGATTATCTTTCGAATAAAAAAAATTCATGTCAATCGAATAATACATCGTTGTTTTATTGCAATTTAAAGTTCTATACCTCTAAAAAAACACCCTTTATAAGACTAAATACTCTGCAAAGCATTTGTAAGTAAAATTTGTTATAGTTTCTGCTAAGAAAGGATAAATAGGTTTTAATGTAATACAAAGAGGTAGATGTAAATCAAAGTTTGTTATAGAACTAATTAAATAATTTCTAATTAAATTAGATATAAATAATGAAGAGTTTGTCTCAGAATGACACTGTGAAAAAAGAACATGCTGTATATTTTAAAATAAATTCTGCATATATACAGGGAAATTTGCAAACAGGCCGACAAACTTTCAGGGTGCGTAGGGCGTATAGAAACGACTTAGAATCACGCAGAAATGCAGGGTCGCAAATGCCGCTGTTGCGCGCTATGGTGCAAAGAGGTAGAGAAAAGGAACAGAAACAACAACACATTAAAGGGCCAGAAAACATTTTATTGAAAGTTTGTAAACAACAGATGTTCGAAACTACGACCAGAAGTCGTCTGGCAGGCCTGACAGCAGGGATACAAGAAATTCTTTATATTCTGGAAGATTCCCGGTATGTCATGTATTCTCCCGATACCTACAGATATTTAACCTACAGATTTCAACTGAAGAAACGGACGTCTCGTACACTAAAACAAACCAGTTAATTCGGAAAAAAACCCAGTCTCACATAACCTTCTGTTAACATTTGCGAAGTTCGTGTGACGTGGAACCCATCTGTTTGGGTAACGTTCTTTGTACAACCACCGGGTGTTGTACCCGTTACAGTCCGCATTTCCACACACTATCAGAATGTAGACCAGAGAGAGTTCCTATTTTGAATACGAGTTCATTCAAATACCTCGGGAAACGGACACACTGCAAATGACTACTACCAGCATGACCAGTGTTCACGAAAGCTTCTGTTCAGTGCATCTACCGCAAGACTTTCTGGAGGAATCTTCCTGAACATAAGAAATCCATGCAACGTCACTCTCAGACTTGTTACACGATTTCCGGTCGTAATCTCTAACACCTGTTGTAGTACAACCGTTAAATAAAATGTTTTCTGTCACATTAATGTGTTGTTGTTTCTGTTATTTTCTCCATCATAGCTCGTAACTACAGCAATTGCAACCCTGCTTTCCTATGTGCTTCCGAGCCGTTTCTGAACATACACACCCTGAAGTTTGTCAGCCTGGTAGCGAATCTCCAAGTATATGTAATAATCCGCCAAGTGGAGTGATGTATTGGATTTAACTAGTGAATATTTCACCTAGAATGGATGTACTAATCTTGTATTGACGTAATAGAGGGTTTTAATTGTTATTAATCGATATTTATTTTCAGTAGACGAACATTTCTCGTAAGTAACAAGAAAACACACAACACAGGATAATTTACAAAAGACGATGAGCAAACAAATACATATACACTGCAAAGCAAATATCGGCCGATCCATTTCTCCTGAAAACGGGAGTTTATAAACTAAGCGGAAACCGGAAGTTCAAAGGCTTATATGACTTCCGAAGAACTAGAACAAGTAATTGATAACTTTTTAATTATTGATGGCCATTCCTTCAGGACCCTTGTTTAAATATTTAACTAACTCATTCGTATAATCAGAATTTAATCGAAATCAAATTTTAGAAATTAACAACTTGCAACTTTTAAAAGTGAGATTGCGTCAGAAACTATTGAGTGGTAGTTTTCGGCCAATCATAGCCTCCGTTAGAAAAAGTCAGGTGGTATTCGCTGCCTCATACAATAGAGTTCTTCGTACCTTTCGTTTTTGTCTACTTGACCTCGCTATATACTTTGTGTCTGTTTGCGTGTTCGTATCTGCTTATTGTGAAGTCCAAATGTTAACGTTTAATCGATTCTAGGCCACACCCAAAGTTCTCAAAATGTTTCTGTGAAAGAATGTTGTCATCTATTCTAAGCCGCACCTCTAATTCTGTACACGTTTTTGAAAAAAAAAATTGTGTAAAAGGTTCATCAATAACCGTTACTTCAAAAATTAAAAAAAATAATGAGAAATAATAAGAAGGTAATAATTTATTTATTTTACTAGTATTAAAATTTTTTAAATAAATACATATACCTATATTTACTCTAACCATCAGTATCCTGTTTCAAAAATGATTCGTCACTTCCATTGTCACAACTGACTTCGGAATTGGAGATGCTGTCGCCTTCCTATTCGGTATCCTTGCGGTTTTCCTTCACGGTGTCGTCACGGTGATAGAAGAATATAATAGAACTATTAAACACACAGTTGAACAATTACAAGAAAAAATTATATCATTTTGTTTACGCCATCGACGTATATTTTTTCCATCTGTGTCAAATTTTCAATGACAGCTGCTCTGTTTCTGTTTTTTTTCCTGCAAAAAAATTGCCTCTCTTTTCATACTTCCGTCATGCTGAACTCGTCTTGAGACTATTACCAATATATATGATGTTTAGGTGATTAAAAGAAAGTGTATACAAAAAAATTTCCTAAATACGAGCAAACAGTGGTGTTTAGGATACACTGAATACCAGAGGTAAATTGCAGAATGGGATAAGTCATCAATGCAAGTGGAGAATGAACGGTTGCATTTTTTCTTTTTAAAAGGGATGGAAACTCAATTTCCTCTATGCGACAAATGTCTTGCCTTCGATTCTAAGCCGCACCCGATTTTCAGTAGCATTGACACTGGAAAAATAGTGCGACTTAGATTCGAGTAAATACAGTATTATATATATATATATATATATATATATATATATATATATATATATATATATATATATATATATATATATATATATATATATACATAAACTGATTCATAACTAAGCTGATGGTGCATTTTATCACCAAAAATTTACCCAAAATTCAAAACCCGTACATAAGTAGAAAAATATAACATCAATATAAGGTTGAAAACTGTTTCCAAGTGGGTGTAATGGATGAAATATTTTCCAATTAAACTGCTGTAAAGTAAAACACCAATGCCGATAATTTAATTTATGATAATTCTATCAGCAGATAGCAAATTCCTCCCCCTTTGTTTTCATTTTGTTCATCCACTGTGCTAGTTTAAATTTGTGTGACATTTCTTTTTTATTATTCAGAAAACGAGTGGGAAGAGACATTCGAATGCACGTGATCGTCGACCTATCTTTCATGCCCTGGAGGCTAAAGTCGCTGCAAGATGAACATGTCATTCCGACATCCTATTGAGTGAATGTAAATTTTGAAAACTATTCGAAACTTTGGATTTTTCAGCTTTGAAGCATTTGTGTGACTTTCCCCCACTTTTTAGAATAAAAATTCCATTTAAAATACCCCAAATGTTTAAAGATGTTTGTGCATGAGTAAGAAAAAATATTAATATACAAATAAATAAGTAACATTTTTTCCTAAAATCAGCGGATCCGTATAAAACCTGAAATTTTTACTTTCTTTTTAAAAATGTTCCAACAATTTTTGGCTCATACATGGAAATATATATCATTTGCTTTTTAATGAACATTGCATGCTTTCTCCATAACTTAACATTTTTTTACTTAAAATAAATTTTTAACATCTGTTTCTTTCAATATATATATATATATATATATATATATATATATATGACAGGCCCCAGGCCTGCTGGTAAAATGAGGAGGGTATCATCTTTATAATAATATTCCTTTATTACACTTTCATCATATATAATCTAACATGGCGGATCTTTTGCCGCGCAACCGGGTGTTACCAAATACAACATCGCAGCGAGGAGACACCAGCCAAGTCCTTTCTAGTATGCGTTCGCCTTCGTCAGCGCTCGTTGCTCCTTTTAACAGGCTTGTTTACTCATAAATCCTTACGCGATGGTAAAGAGTTCGCTCTATTTTCATTTATTACTTCCTTAATTTTGAACCTAAACTTTTCAAACCTGACATATATATATATACACACTGCTGGACAATTGCTAAGGACGGATATAACTATCATCCATAGCAACCACAAAATGAAAGGAAGCAAAATGTGAAAAATTAGAATAAGTGCGGGATATTAGTAAGAAGAAGTATGAGTATGCAAATTTTTTTTCCACGTCTGTTCATCACGTGAGACCGTTCATAAGAGCTTTAAAGGTTTTGACGCGTGTGGACAGTTGTTGTTTCAAGTCAAAGTTTTACAGGAAAGATTTAATAGACGAACTTAAAATTTTTGGCATGTCTTCCCGACATCACATAGATGATTTTATGCGTGGCCGAATTATTGGAAAGATCGAAGAAGGGCGAAAAATAACACATGTTGCCAGGGAGTTCGACATCGCTCACAGCGTTGTTTCACGGTTGTGGAAGTCATTTAAAACAACTGGAATGTGTAGTAGACGGCAGGGGGAGGTCGTGTTTGAAGTACGACGCCTGCAGAAGACAGATATATCGTCCTATCAGCAAAAAGGAACAGGCGCACCACAGCTCAGCAGGTGGCAAATCAGTTTCTTGCTGCCTCAGGAAAGCAGATCTCCCGAAAAACTGTTGCCAGACGTTTGAGAGGAGGAGGACTATACGCACGCAGACCTGTTGTGAGTGTCTCATTGACCAGACAGCACCGAACTTCCGTTTGCAATGGTGTCGTGAGCATCACAATTGGACTGAATAGGACTGGGCATGCGTACTATTCTCAGATGAGGGTAGGCTCAGTCGGATTGTAGACGCCAACTGATCTGGCGCGAGAGTGGTACTGCTTATCGTCCAGAAAATATCCAGGAAAAGGACTGATATCCGACATGCAGTATCATGGTTTGGGCCGGCATCATGATCAATGGCCGCACGCGCCTACATGTGGTTGCGAATGGGACTATGACGGGCCAACGATACAATGATGAAGTTCTACTTCCTCATGTTCGTCTTTTCCGTGGTGCTGTCGGTGATAAATTTGTTTTTATGGACGACAACGCAACATGTCATCGAACACTCGCTGTTCAGGATTGGCTAAGCAGCTAGGGTATTCAACGTCTCGTATGGCCAGCGCGTTTTCCAGATCTAAACCCCATTGAAAATGTGTGGGATGCTTTGGGGAGGCAAATTGCTGGTCTAAGCTATCTTCCGACAAACAAGAACACCCTCATCCGTGCACTCACAGAGGAATGGGATAAATTGCCTCAACAGCTGCTGGATAATGTTGTGCAAAGTATGGTACGACGTGTGGAATGTTGCATCACACTCCACGGTGGACATATCCCGTACTGATACCTTTCTTTAAGGTGCCTGCTGACTTTTAGATGCATTGTTCCATTTCTCCGTACGCAGATCAAATGAACATTTTTTTTTCTTTCAGATGTTTCACAGCTTTTGTACTTTCCAGAACAATAAATATTCTTTATTCTAATGTCTGAACAGTGTGGCAACTATATTTTATCCTACTAGGCCTCATGTCTCGCTTAATGTTATGCTACATAGCAATTTGTGATCCGTCCTTAGCAATTGTCCAGCAGTGTATATATATATATATATATCTTATAACTTATTTCTGAAATAATTTTATTCAAACTAAAATAAGTAAGTTTAAATTTCTCTTTCTTCTTTAAGAAAGAAGCTTTCTTTATTTCTTTTTTTATCTTGTTTTGATTTTATTACCTTAATTTATCTCTTTCTCTTGATTATTTTTATTTTAATGTTATAATTAATTTATTTTTTCCCGAAAAAAATAATACATAGCACATAATTTTAGACACAGAAACATTTTAAATCGGAAAGAATTTGTTTAAAATTTTACTTATAAAATGGAATTATTAAATTTCTTGATTTATTATACAAAAACCGATTTTTCAAAGTACATGGCAAATTCTGTTATATATATATATATATATATATAAATTACAACCATTCACAAAGAAATGTTCGAATAGAAAATATAATTACTGAGGAAAAATACTTCAAAAGAAATAAAAAGGGTTACAAAATAACTATACTTTAAAAATATTTTTCAAACCGTCTTTGTGTTTTCGTCATATTTAATGGATGTCCAGCTTGTAAGCTATTTAACCTAAGTAGCAATTTAAGGATTTAGGATTCTTTTATGTTCTGATCTTTATCTAGGTTCATTGATCGGGCAATACAATTTTCATTAATATTAATTGTATTATAATTTAACGATAAAAAATCATATTATATTTAGATGGTACACTGCTTGACAATTGCTAAGGAACAAGCGATTTACGCAAAATTGCGTCTCAGCTGACCAATAAAAGTAAATTTAAGCTCAATGGGCGGGGTAGACAAGGACTCTCTCTCTCGTTATCTGAATAAAAGAAAGTGCATACAAACTCATGATTCATACGCAATTCAGGATGTTTAATGCTGCTGAAATGGGTGTATCAAACAGTGTCATCTTGTTAGAACCTCCCTGGGTTCTACCCTGGACACCAAGATTAATTTGAGGCAAAGAATTACTAAGAGCCATTTGTATAATAATAACTTGTATTTATTAACTTGATTCGAATATTAGAAACTCTAATGACATAAAATTTCTATGTTACATCAAACAAAAGGGATTTACCCTTTATATTAAATTAAATTACGAAATATGAAATTAATAAATAACTACGCGTAAGATCAATAAGGTCTACCGAAATAAGAGGTCTGAGAAATTCACGCAACTCGAATTATTATTAACTTTCATTAACTTAAACTAATTTTATTAAACTAACGCTTATTTTAAGCGATAATAAGTTATAGTATATCACCTAGTAATACTTCGATATCTTCAGAGGTACATTAACTTTTAAGCTTCCTTCATAGAATATACTAGCAGTAACTCTTCACTAACGTAATCCAATTGAATCCTCTAAACTTGAGGCTATTGCTGCTGCTAGCTCAATAGCCTTCATCTTTGCTAGCTTACAACGTTCTACTTAAATACCCTATCTACTTTGTATATCCCGTTCACTTCTCAGAGTTGATTAGAAATATACGCGAATTTATAATCCCCTAAAAGACGCCTAAGAATATTAGTGGAAAGGTCCCGTACAGATTCGTCACAACCTCGCGATTAAAGAAGGCATCTGAAGGTGGAAATGCTTTTCGAAAGCTTTCCTGGGGTCGAGGTAGAAACACCACACTTTTAGAGGATCACTGTGTAGCCCTCGTGGCAAAAAAGGAACAGAAATTTCACTCCTGGCCATATAGCAGCAAACCTTACAACCGCTACCGGTATGCATGTTTCAGCAAGAGCCACCTTACGGCGATTGCATCAAGTTGGTTTGTATGTACGGAAGCTTCTTCCTTCCATCCCTTTTCAACCATTTGTTACTAACACCAAATTAGAAGCATTTAAGAAATACTCCGTCACAATTTATGCATCGGTAAACGGTTTCATATGATTACCAATAATGTAACAAACTTCATGGGATGCCTTTGTTACCCCTGGGATATTACCACTGACAAAACACTTTGTTGCTTTTGAAAAGATTATTCAAGAAAATCTATTTATCACCTCTTGAAAGAGATCTTCGAAGAAAAGTGTCATTGAATGATTCCTGTTTATCGGTATTTTTTTAAATACAGCACTTTCGTGACAAAACAAACAATTAATGATCCATATTTGTTTTTCACTACAAAATAGTCAACTTCCAACGATCTATTTTCTTTCGAATATTTTTCGCTTGCAAGATATGAAAGATAGTTAAAAATTATTTCCATCCACTGTTCATTCTACTGTTTGTTATCACTAACCGTAACTGTTCCAAATAGAAAAAGGATATCAATTCGTAACCGTACGATACCGACAGCAAAAAGCAAAATTGATATATTATATTTCTTGTCGAAGAAGTTCCCACCAAATTTTTTGTACAATGTTCGTAAATAAATGAAATTCTCTGAGCAATGGGCCATGACCGGGTCAATTAAAAAGGCTCGGAGGGCCACAGGTTGAGTATCTCTGGCCTATAGTTATGTTCACCGATGAATATCGCTTCAGTGTGACACGTGATTCTGGTCACTAATTATTGTAGAGAGAGCATGGAAAACGTTATGTACAAATGTTTGCGAACGTGATTGGTGCGGCACAGGCGTGACAGTGTGGGCAGGCATCACGCACAATGGCAGAACACCGCTTCACATCTTTGAGCGAGGAAGATTTACATAGCAATGGTATTGCAGACAGATTATTTTGGATCATGTTCGCATTTTCGGAGGTGCTGTAGGTCCAGACTTTCTGTTTATGCAAGGCCACACAGAAACGTTGAAGTATCGGACACACTGCAAAGTGAAAATATTCTCCGTATGCAATGGCCTGCTTATTCTCCCAAACTCAATCCTATTGAGCATGCTTAGGATGCTCTTGGCAGACGTGTTGCACAAAGAGCCATCTCTCACAGTACAGTGCAAGAGCTCAAAACCACCTCGAGAGAAGAGCGGGGCAATAGCTCCCTAGTACTTCTCAATTGTTTATTGAAGAGCATGGAGAACAGATGCAAAATGTGCATTAGTGTCAGTGGTCAACACACTAAGGTACTCCTGTCTGCATCATTCTGAACTGAAGATCAAGTTTTATGGATATTTGGAAATGATCCAACGAGCATCTTTTTTATTTTTAAGTTTTTATTGCTTCGATCTGGCGATATCTGTACCATTTTGCACTACACTAAATGCACACCGTCCCTACTAAATGTGTATTTAGTAGTATAGTACCTGTGGGATGCACCCCTAGGGGGCGTGATAACCCTACGTGGGGGGTGCGAGCATGTTGAAAATAGAAGATTTAAAATATTATTAATTTACTGAAAAGAAGAAAACAAAATACATTTTATTAATAAAAAATACTCATTTACTGATATAATAAAGCAGCACTGCATAACGTATTTGATTATTAATGTAACAATACTGAGTTAAGAGAGAAAAAAAAGTTTAATAATTACCTGTGATCCCATGGACTTGTCATATTTAAAATTATATACAATATTTAATACTTATTTTGATAATTTTTACGGTTTATAATTAAAGCAGTGGTTCTCAAACTTTCACTACTGGCGACCCAATTTTCATTCATAATTTTTATCGCGCCCCCCCTAAAATAATAATGTATTGAATGCAATAATAATGCACTTTTTGGCACTAAAACTACAATACGATCATAATTATAAACCATGCAAATTAACAAGATAAGTATTAAATTTTGTATATGCTACTTTTAAGTAATATACATTTTTTTAAAACTTTTTTTTCGATTCTCTATGAAAGCGTGTTTTTTAGTTTGTTTTAAAACTATAATTTATTTTATAATTATTTTTAGTATACACGATAAAAATCACAATTCCAGTGAATAATTTAACTAAAAGAAATTATACTTACCTACACTCAAGGACATTATTTGATCATTTCAGAAAAAATCCAATAAAACTAAAGAAAATGTTCCAAATGTGCGTTTCCTTAATAAAGGAAATAAATCAAGGACACTTTTCGCTAACAAAACAGAAACATTATTTTTCAGCAAAACTGTCATATATTGTTCACGTTTTTGTAGTTTTGCTGTTGTTCGATGATCTACAAATAGCATTTTGAACTTTTCTTCCTTGTGTCTTTTTGACAAGGCGAAGTGCTACCTTTTGGCTTCATAGTTTTCATCATAGAGATCTTTAGGTAGCATTTGAAAATTTCAAATCAACTCAAACGTTTCATGTCTAACGCTTTTCTCATATTTACTTTCGCTATCTTGAATAATATGCATTATTTCAGCAGGTTCTTCAATTGCTTGATCAGTTTCAACTTTCTTCAATAAGGATCGCAGATGCCCATTTTTTTATATTCTGCTCATTTACATTTATGAACCATAATAAGTCATACAACACAGCAATCAAAACCACAAAATTGTTCATGGGGAAAGTGTAGCATGTTCTAAAAATAATTTTGTAAAACGTTTTTCATTATGCATTATACGATTAAGAATACACAGAAAAATACATCTTGGCCAAATCATCCTTCAAAGTGCTCAAGATGCTTATCCATATATCATATATATCATAATATGCTTATCCATATGCTCATCCATATATCATTAATATGGGGAAAAAAGCAACAGAAAAATATTTACAACTTTCCTATAAAAGAAACAGAGGCGGAGTGAAACATACCAGTAAGTTTATGCATGGAAAACTGCAGTAGTAATACCAATTATCAAACCTGGAAAAAAATCCAAAGTTGGCCCATTCCCATAGACCGATCTCTCTACTTCCAATCCTAAGTAAACTGGCAGAGAAAATTATCTCTGCCAGAGAGACTTAACGACTTCCTCGAGAGGAATAACATCCTTACACCGGAGCAGCACGGGTTCCGTCCTCGTCTCTCCACCTCTTATCAACTACTTAGAGTAGTAGAATACATTAAAGATGCTATTGATAGAAATCAGTATACAGCTGCAGTGTTCCTTGACATTCAGAAAGCTTTCGATAGAGTTTGGCACACTGGCCTCCTCTTCAAATTAATAAAATATAAAATTCCACCTCCACTAATCCTTCTCCTAAAATCCTACATCAACGACAGAACTTTTATGGTAAAAATTAACAGAACGTACTCACAAATTAAATCAGCAAAAGCCGGAATTGCTCAATGTTCTATTCTTGGCCCCGTTCTCTTTAACCTCTATGTAAACGATATTACTAAAAGCACTAATACAATGATTTGTATGTATGCAGATGACACAGCAATACTAAGCAGACACTACGACCCCAACACACTGATAAAAAATCTAAATGATCACCTGGCTCACCTTGAAAAATGGTTCTCCATCTGGAAAATAGCCCTGAACACTTCAAAAACTGAAGCAGTATCCTTTTCTCAAAAGCGCCCACCCCCTGAAATTACGCTCCAAAATCAAAGAATCCTCTGGTCGCAGCACACCAAATATCTTGGTGTTATAATTGATAAAAATCTCACGTTCAGACAACACATTACACACATTAGAAATAAATTTAAAAATGCTTCGCGTCAACTTTATTCCCTAATCGGTAGAAAGTCTAAATTGAATAGACATAATAAAATGCTTATCTATACTCTGATCTTAAAACCCCTTCTGACATATGCTTCCCCAATCTGGGCGCATGCAGCAAGAACCAATATCAACCTCATTGAAAGCTCACAAAATGCAATCTTAAGACAGATACTCGATGCCCACTGGTATATGGGAAATGCAGATATAAGAACTTCATGTAATATCCCGACCATCAGACAAACTATCAGAAAAATTGCAATTAGCTTCTTCAGTAACATAGATGGGCACGACAACCCAACTATCCAAGCCATCTCTACCTATCCAACGTATCCATTCATTCGTAGACCAAGAGACATATTGGTCGATCCCGATTTTAATTAAACTTTTCTTTTTCTTTTTATTTAATTATTTTTTCTATTTTCAAGTCAAAATTTCTATACCAATTCCTTCTCCACTGCGATCCAACTCTGTTGAATCGCAGTTTGCTCTGATTGGCTACCAAATCTAGCAAAGGTCTTATACCCCATTAACCGAACTCCTGGCTCGGCCAATAATATTGCTTTCATTCATCCTTCAGCCCATATCCCCACCTCCTGATATTTTTTCCCGCACTTTCTGATCTCGGTTCTTGCTGCAACCCAATTGGCCACCGTAACTCCGCCCACTTAATGGACGACTGGAAAAATGATTTTCTAGCTCTTAAAAGAGCTTTTTATTTTCATTTTATTTAACTTTTAAATGTTTTTCACCCATTAAATTTTTATATATTCTAGATCTACTCAAATTTAATTTTCTTTTAACTTAATAGTTTTCTAAAAAGGGCAATGGTATAATTCTGTACAGTCATCTAAAATTCCAGGATAGGAGATTAGAGTCCGACAGGACTATGCGCTCCAACAGTCAGCCCAACGACACACCAGTAAGTTTGAAGGTCAAATATATGATAATTAAAAGTAGTATCTTAGGGGTTAAAAGAAACGTAATAAAGAAATCTCTCATCGTGGGATTACAGCAACGCGCGCAAACAAAAAAATGTCTTTTTTTATTTGGTTATAGCATAAAAAATAGATAATGAGCTTTTGAACTGTGGAATCTTTTTTTTTACCATCACCAGAGAGAGAGATGATATAGATAAATTATATCAGTGTAAATGTATATTTTTTATTATGTCAGAAAGCATTTTGTTTTACTTCAATCCAAAAAATTATTTTTTTAAACCTTTTATTTTCAATATGCTCGCGCCCCCCAGGGGGCGCCCCCACAGTTTGAGAAACTCTGAATTAAAGTCGTATTGTAGCTTTAGCGTCAAAGTACATTATTATTCAATACATTGTTATTGTATGAAGAGGAGGGGGGCACGATTGAAATTATGATTGAAAATTGGGTCGCAAATATTGAAAGTTTCAGAAGTACTGACTTAGTTTCATTTCTTCAATCATTGTCTATTCTTAATTATTCCGAAAAACGTAACTGTTTCTCAGCAATTGTCAAGCAGTGCAGTAACTGAGAATAAAGACTATTTTATTAGACGTAAGGTCTAATAATTAGTAATAACGAATTTAATTAAACAATTTTCCTTAAATTTTTTTTTTCTGATCTATTTATTCAAAATATTTTCATTTCCTGATTTTGAAAACAGGAGTGATTTTCAGAATTTAGGGACAATTATAGAGACACCAGTGGCGTACATTGAGAGCAGCGCGCTTGACTTCATTATCCTGTTAAAAAATGAAGTCGTCTCCAATATCCAAATTTTGGGCAGATAATTTAAAATTTCCCATTAAAATATTTAAATAGAGCTCATGATTCTCAATACCATAAAAAAATACCAAATTACCTAATCCTGAAGCCGATTTACTGCCCCACGCCAGAACACCTCCATCTCCAGGCTTCATCATGAGGGTGGGGGAGTTCTTGTTCCACGTAAATTTATGGGATAAAATTCCTCATTTTGTCGTTTACAAACTATTATACGCCCGTCAGAGCCAAAAATGTTGAATTTTCTATCCTCACAATTAATCTGCTGTCAATTTTGAATTTTATAAAATTTAATCCCAAGAATGTAGTTGGATTAATGAACCATGGTGGTGTAAGTGCTCTTGCGTGAGGCTGTAAATCGGCTTCCGAATTAGGTAATTTGTTATTTTTTGATGGTATGAAGAATGAGCTCTATTTAAATAACTTAAAGATAAATTTTAAATAATCTGCCCAAAATTTGGATATTGGAGACGACTTCATTTTTTAACAGCATAATGAAGTCAAGCCCAGTGCTGTCAATGTACGCCGTTGGTGTCTCTATAATTGTCCCTAAATTCTGAAATTGCCTCTTCAATCCCTTTATTTAGCCCAGCGGAACACATTTGGTGAGAATTTGATTTTAAAAAAAGGAAACATGACACAGAAACACATAATGGGAAGTAAAAACAATAATCACAGAAGCATGGAGGAAAGTCGATGCAGAAATTACAAATAACTTATTAAATCTATACCAGGACATTTAAAAGTTATTTTGGATACTAAAAGACATCCTATTTAGTACTAAATTAAGAAGTAATAATTTGGTACTAAATTAGTAGTTTAGTACTAAATTGATTACGTCACTCCCTTAAGAACAATTTGCAGATATCACAAAAAAAATTACACTTCCGATATATTAATTTTTATTAGTCGAAAACAATAAATTTTATTGGAAATTGCAAGTGTACGAACACTTTAGTGGTCCACTGTATTTATCTGAAACGATCGGTCATTTTTTTGAATGACTTCTAAGACAATTTTGTTCGAATGTTTTAACACATGAAAGTTTGGATTTTAATTATTTCAGGATGCCAGATGGGTTGGATAGTTAGCTAGGCGCTGGCCTTGAACGTCCAAGTTTGTGGGTTTGACCCCGGCCCAAGTCGGTAGATTTTCATGTTGCAAAAAAGAAAAAAAAGTCTTCAGCCTTTATGTCGTATGATTATGCGGTATGTTAAATACCAAAGAGGGCCTGTTTGGCTTAGGTACTCTCAGCAAAATTAAATAAATTAATTTCATGGTACGATTTCGCATCGTCAGAGTTCAGGTGGCTCCCTCTAGAGAGGAAACTGGGCGTCAAAATAACATTGAGGCAATTGGTATTCACCTATATTGTGCCACTATAAAAAGTGATACAGCTCCCAGGGAATATTCTTGGTTTGCAATCGTAGTTACCAATTCGCATCCCTATTTGAAAAAAAGACGGAAAGAACAAATCTTTTTTCTGAGTTAATAGTGGGAACCAATGTTTAGAATGCTTGTGCTCTCAGCATTTTTATGTCATTGTGAGTTACTCTCAACATAAAAACGTTTTTAACTAATTTTATGTGTTAAAATGTATCTAGGGAAAACATTAAGAGAATGTTGTCTTAAGTTACATATGAGGTAAGTATATAACGCTGTACTTTCTATAAATTTACTATAACTTTATTTTAAAATATTACTCTCTATATATCATTTAAATTAAAATTATCTCAATATTTGATTTAAAAGCTGATCATAGTTTCTCTATCTTGATTAAATTAGTTTTCTCAACAACAAGAAGAAGCGAAATGTAATAATTCGACGATTTTGGTTTCAAACTAATTTATTTATCCAGACGAATTTGGGAAAATTCATTAAAATAATATTACGCATTGCTGAAAAATATTAATATTGTCAAAATCTCCAGATATTTTAACAAGATAGATAAACTACCGCAATCTAGTACTCGGTAAAAATCCATAACTATTATTCGATTTTGCTTTATATATTATATTTGAGGGAATATATCTTATTTAGTTTGAGGACCTTTAGATATTAATCACGGTTTTAGTTATATGAGTTAATTTAAGGCGTTGTATGAAAAATATGAAATATTGAAGTTATATGGTATAACTTTATTGAACATAAAATTAATTTATTATAATGATGAGACACTGATTTGGCTCATTTATAAATTGTGTGTTTCTCTAGTTTAAAAATATGTTGCTTATCACAAGTTATTTTACTGAAAAGTTATATTGAATTAGCATGGTAAAGTGTTGTGACCTACATCATTTAATTACTGTTACACCATGCCAATATAGTATGTGTAGTATTCTGTAGTATGTGTATATATATTTATATTAATTGTAACTATTTAATGAAAAGTAACTAAAATAAAATTTTCTTTGTTGACCTAAGTAGGAATTGGCATAAATTTTTTTATATTATTTATTTTCTTTAATTTTAGAAGAGTATTTTTACGTGCACAATGGCAAAGAGCTCAGAGGGAAAGCAAACTTCTAATTCGCTTGAAATGAAGATGGAGCTTCTTAAGAATTTTGATCAAAAATCAAAGACGAAAACGGAAATTTGTAAAGATTTTGGTACTGAAAACTCTACAATATCTACAATAAATAAAACTTTTTTAACATATGTTTTTAACACGCTTTGATAAGTTTCACTTGTATGTAATGGAATCTTTGGATTCGATTTTTACCCACTTTAAAAGGTCAGATTATTTCGAAATTTTGTACACTTGTAAAGGAACGATGACAATACAATAATTTCATAATTTTGTTCCATTGTCCTGATCAGGATATTTCAAAAATAAGGATTTCCAGATTTGGTGATTATTTCCACATACCATTTCTAGATTTGGCGACTAATTCCATACTCCATTTTCTAATTTGGCGACTAATTACAGACATAGAATCTACTTCTTAAAAAGGTGTAACCCTAAAAATGAAAAGCTCGTTATTAATACAAATGAAACAAACAAAAAAGTGTTCTTTATGTGAGAAAGGAGAGGGTGGGTGAGTTAGCCATAATATAAATCTAGTTTTTCTGAACATGGAAATAAAAAAAAGACTCGTGGATGTGAAAAAAATAATTTATGTTCTAACTGCTAAATATTTTTTATTTTGTAAGCAACACTTTTAGAAGTGATGATACAAATTAAAATTATAGCAATACGTTTAAAAGGTGATAATGCTATTGACATTTAATATTTCTTCTTACACCCTTTTATTAGTTGAACCTGTATCCATAGAGACGGAATCTTTGAAATACAACGATATGGAACTCATCCGAGGCCCCGTAAACGCAGAGAATAAGTACCCTTCAGACCTGTGGCATCACAGTTGAATCTGAAAACGATTTTTATTCAAAGTTGTTTGCGTCACGTTTCTTCCCGGCCAATAGGAAGAGACTGAAAAATGTGTATATCTTTTATTAGGATTACACTTTTGGATTTACGTACCAACATATTTTTGGAATTCTATCTTTTCGTTTTCCGATGTAACTAGTTACGCTAATTTAAATGTTACTTGATTTATATTAAATATTATTTTTTTAACTATGCAGAATTGATTCTTTAAACCAGTATCTTTAAAATGTACATCTGGAAACCTTACTGATAGTAAGTTAGATTAGTTTGTGTTATAGTTTAAACTCACTTTGCTAGTCAAAATGGTAGCTTAGGCCTAATACAGCTTGGAAACGCTACAGACCCATGAAATAATATTCATTGAAGAGCAAGACTAATTCCAGCAGCCACGTAATTCCGGCTCCAAATATCAAACTCAAGGATAAATTCAGCAAATAATAAATGATAGTTTTCAAAACTAAAAAAACAGGCTTTTATTGTAGATCGAAATAAAAAATGAAAAATAAATTACAGTTTAAAAAAACAAACAAACTAAAAAACACGCTTTTATAGTGAATCGAACTAAAAAGTAAAAAAGTTTATTCACTATAGAAGCGTGTTTATATATATATAGTTTTTTTAAACTATAACTTATTTTTTTTCGCAATATCCTTTAACCCGAAAAAATATTTCAGTCCCCTCAGTTTCATGTTAAACGATTTTCACTGTATTGATATCGGCGATGGCGGATAAATCATGTGTTCTATTTTTTTCAGAAAAGTTTCATTCTAACCGGGTCAATACCATAAAATGCTGTAGAGATGTTTCTTAAAATGAATCATCAAATACATTTAGAGTTTTCAAAGACTCCTTTCAGCTGAACAGAGCTTCCAGATAAGTGGCAAGAAATGTCAAAGTTTATGTCCTCAGCTGCCCATGGATTAGAGGGAAAGCACCACACAGTTTTTCCTGTAGAAGAGGGCAAAGAAGGGGGATATCCTTTGTTTCCGGAAAGAAGTTTTCTCAGACGACAGTCTGTGATCCCCGGGTTGACATTGACTGAATACAACACTCATCCGATTCTCGAGAGGGAGAGAGGGGACATAAAACAAGTTTTTAACGTTCTTCCACCAAAATAAGTATTTTTCTTATATGCTTTGCCTTTCTTTTACTTAATATATTTCATGTAATATCTTAGTCAACTTTTTCCTTTTTACTTAGGGGAAGACAATTTAGGAAATAAAATTTATTTTTCCACTCAAAATTAGGAGTGAAGAGAAGGTGACTTATTTTTGAAGAATTTCTGGAGTCCCCTTGATAATGTAAAAGATAATACATCAGAATAAAAGGTGGGAATAAATAAATAATTTTAAGGGAGTTCAACCATGTGACGACCTGTGTTTTAAGCATTTTTAGGAAATTTGTTTTTGACGATCAGTAAAATCATAGAACTTTACGTTTTTTATCATTTATTTATATATATTTTAAGAGTATGTATATATAAAGGTTTTGCCAAAAATATCTAATAGAACGTGAGTAATTGCGATCTGAACACACCCTCCTCGAAAAAATGGACGCTCACTTCCTCCACAATTCCGGCTGATTGGTTTATCTGAAATAAAAAAAAATTAACCGCGTTTTAATCTATAAGCTTAAAAGCACCGAATGAACTATACTCAATTGAAAATATCAAAAATTGGATTTTTGGTTTTTCATGTTTTTTTTGTTATACTTTTGTTATAAAAATAGAACTATTTTGAATTTTGAAATGATCGTATTTCATTTGGTGCGTATATATGTGCTGAGTCTACCCTATAAATTTGAAGTCATTCGATCAAGCCGTTCTTGAGATATGACAGAGGAATGTTGGAAAAATAGTCTTGAGAAAAACGCGCTTAAAAAAAAGTTTCAAGTTTGATTAAAACAATGAAAATCTTAACTTAGAGCTACGAACAGCTGCTCTTCTAACAGCTGCTTCTTTATAACGACTTCGAATTTTAAGAAACCACTTTACCACCGTATTCCAGATATGTTAAGGATGCGATTTATGAATTTTTTTCATATTTTGAACCCATCATATGGATGAACCCCCTCAAGTTAAAGTACATTAAAATGTTATTTTATGCTAAGTATTTTGCAGGTTTTCTAAAAACAGAGTTAATTATGTCACGGTACCTTCTTCTTAGGTTAGCTGATATGGAGATCTCCCTGATCTTCTAAATTCCGGGGGCACTGAACGCAGTAGAGATCAAGAAACCATTAACTAACCCCTTCCAGACTCATTTTATTTCTGGACTATTGATAAAAAATATCAATTTTTGTATGCATATTTTCAAACATATACATATCTTTTTAAACATAATAGCACCATTCACCACGGCTTCAAAATACGAGGTACCTTACCAAAAAACGGTATTTCCCTTTCATCATAATTAATAAGAAAAAAGAGAATAATTAACTGAAAGTTAATAGAACCATTTACATATACAAAATTTCCTAAAAATTAATGTAAAAAAATCTATTTAAATAAATGAGTGATTTACCTTTAAAGTTGGCTTTCTGTATGGCTGAAACCATTAGACTTTGGAGTCAATTAAGCTAACTATAAATATAAAGCTTAGAATACCTAGCTATTATCTTGAATTACAAATTTTATTTCCATTTTTTTTGCATTTACGTAAATCATTATGAAATTATTAAAGGCAGTTGGAAAGCTAAAAGTTTATTTTTTGAAAATTTGAGATTTTTACATTTTTAAATTGTACAGATTTTAACCTTTCTAAAAATACCTTCCTTAACCTCTAGGGTAATTAGAAGCCCTTAAAACCTATTTTTAAATAATCGTTGAAACTGAGCCGCGCCCATTTGAATGGCCAAAAATGTAAACAAAGCACTTCGTTTTTGCTTAAAAATTGAACTTCTGATATAAACCAAAACATGTATTTTTTTATAGTAAATTGAGACTTTTATTTTTTATTTTCTAGCCGATTAGAAGTCTCACAGTATAAAATAAAATCAATTTATCTCAAAATGTAAATTTTGATGTTCGATGTACCTTTTCTGAGAAACTACTCTTCACAGGTTTGTAAATTTGTTATGATATATTTATAATGATGGCTCATATATACTGAAATTAGCTTTTTGTAAAAAACAAATTTACAAATTTTTTGTGTGAAAAATGGGTCAAATTTCACTATGTTTGATAAAATATTTTATAAATTATGAAAAAATTCAAAATTATAGCCGAAAGCTCGTTTCAGTATAGTGAGAAAGGTGTACTTTAAGGTATCCGACTACGTTCGGAACCGTGATTTTAAAAAAGCGCATAAATGGATAATTTTCATGATATTTAGTGTCACTCAGATTAGAATACATGCATAGAATTGTTTTAAGGACATTTTGACAAAAATGTTTTATTTAAATATAATATTTTGCAAAAAATTAACTTAGAATAACCTTTTTTCAAAATGTTTTCCTTTTGTGTAAAATGCTTCTATTATAATAATATTTTGCCTGTTCTCAGACCTCTGTACAGAGGATCAACTATGATTTTTAAAAAATTCACATTATTTTCAGAGTTACAACCCATTGAAACAACTATCAGCGTTTTTTTCTTAAAATTTCTCCCCCATGTTATCGTAAAACATGAATAAACCCACTTCTAAGTTATATATTTCAAAAATTCCATTTGAGCCTCTGTACGGAGATCTGAGCTATATACGGGCAAAATATTATTACAATAGGAGCGTTTTTCACAAAAGGAGAATATTTTGAAAATGTTTCATTCTACGTTCCTTTTTTTGTCAAAATATTGTACTTAAATAATTTTTTATTGTAATACTATTCTTAAAACAATTTTATATACATTTTCTAATCTAAATGACACTAAATATCATGAAAATTATCCATTTACGCGCTTTTGAAAATCACGGTTCCGAACGTAGTCGAATACCTTAATTGTAAAAAAAAATTCAAACATGTGCATATAACAGATTTTGAGAAAAGGTACATCGAAAACAGCCAATTTAACATTGCCGGTATAGAGGCTTCCAACACTTCTTAATCAAAATTTGATCATGTAGGATAAATTCGAAAACACAGTACTGCACATGAACTAAAATCGCAATCTGGATCGTGGAACTTTGTTTCTCTAATTACCTTCTCTTTATTGTCTCTCTTTGAGCTGCAAATTATACATTGTCGTGTTGGATTAGTTTTCTTCTCTGATGGGGATGTGTGTGCATCAAACAAGCGTGAAGGGAGGGGGGCTCAGCAGAAGGACGTACTCTTTTGGCAGAAAATTCCACCCAGAGGTACTTTTCATTTATTCGAAACTATAAAATGCACATGTGAAATAATTCGGGAAAGATCGATTGCACAGTATAGGTTTTCACAGTGCCCAAGCTACACTCGGGGAAAGCCTGGAGGGTGTTTCGCCTGCCCGAGCTCGGCTCGGGACATTCTTGGGAAGAGGTTAAATCATTCTTGAAAGGATAAGAAACTGATGTTCACAATAATTCCCTTTTATTAACTTAAGCGTAAGAATTAAGTACGTGGTATGCAGACAAGGCAATAAATAATAAGAAAGAACAATTACTTATCGGAGATGAGATGCAGCCTCTGAAATTCGCAAACGAGAAATCCTAATACCCTCCAACAGCGACTATAATTCAGAATGTACAAGCAGGGCAATAATATTGTTCACATAACGACTATTCTCTATCTCACTGACTATTAATGTGCTATTTAGTAATGATGTTCATTTGTGACGATGAGTTTTTCCAGCTCAAGGTGCCAATTTGGCTGGATGGAAAAAAGTACCCGAGTTAGAAAGGATAATCCTCGTGGATATCTCATTGTTACAATTACATCAAAATATTTAAAATCACAAGAATTTGTGATATTCCCCCTCTTGGGAGAATATCTCTCGGAGTGTCAACGTGAGCTAGAGGTGTAGGATTAACGGAAGAACTAGAGGTTTACATAATCTTAATGTATCTTTATTAAAATTTTCAACTTAAATTTCTAACAAATTAAATTATAATAATTAATGTGAGAGAATCTACGATGGCAAAATACGCAACACACAATATATATAGATAATAACGACTTAACGTAATTGGGACCACTATCAATAACTGAATCGCCTAAACTCAATTCTAATACAATCAATGATTCTAATATTAAATAGTCAATCCTACCTTGTTTCAGTCTGAAGAATCAATCACTAATATCATAAAGGAGATCTTGTATTTACATGCGTGCACTGGTATACACTTTGGTTCTCTATATCTTTATCACTTATAACTTCTTATCACCGCCACGTAACCTTATCCAAACTTGAACCACGAACTATATTAACATTCCTCTACTTGCCATCAACTGCCCCAAATTACCATCTCGCTTACTCTAAGTTCCGATATTAAAAAGCTTGCTAATTTGCATCTTTCATTCACACTTCACTTCTTGGATTTGGTTGGAAAAGAGTTGCCATTAATTCTGGCCCAAATAACCCGAAGGTCAAGTTAAAGAAAAGACGTGTGAGCCCGTTACAAATTTCGAAAATAAAGAGCTGTAAGCTAAATTTTTTTCTGTAAATAATTTATGCAGTAAGCAAATTATAAAATGTGGCATAGTGCCAGATAAATTCGCTGTCTTAATGGCTAATGATGTCACGGGAAATTTTTTAAATGATGCTCAATATATCAGAGAATGTATATCATTTACAATAATGGCTAGAAAAACAATTTTCTTTAAATATTGCTCAGAAAACTCTCCATCATCAAAAAGACCCTTTTCATAGAAGGGTGTATTTTGCGACCTTTTCACTTGCAAACCATAACTAGAAATGATAAGAATAAAAGTGTCTAATAACTGACAGAGGGTGGAATTCTTTCTTCAACTCAGTTGTCTCAGATCAATAGAACATACACAATCTTATGTGATCAGTTTAGAAACAGTATTCATTTTTTTTTCAAATTTAAACTGTAGTTTGATTTTGTGTTTATGTGTGTGTCAATGCCAATTTTGACAGAAAAGACGATTTGCTATCTCAAAAGAAGATCATATATGGTAGTTTAGCCTGAAGTGATAATATTGACAATATACACATTCATCAAATTGGACACAAACATGTTTTTATGTTCTCATAATTAGAACCAAATGTCGTCTAAATCTAATGTTTCTATAAGAGGAATTACAGTTATATTTTTTTCTTTGAAAGTTCTACCTGTCCAGGCAAACAAGAAAAAAGGGGAATATCTCCCTATTCGAGAATTCGTTCCCGACTGGACAATCCATCAAGGGAAACAGCTTTTATGACACTTTAGAAATGAGTTTTTATGAAGAAAACTCTCGTCTGTGAAAAAAAATTCTTCCGATTTTAAAGAATCATTGACTCAACGATTAGGAGTGATCATGGAGGCTTAGAAATGACACTTATTCAATTCCTACTATTAGCTCACACACTCTCTCTATATATTTATTTATCATGCTGAAATTTTTAATCGTTAATAAAATACATTTTAAAGCGCTTAATTGAGCTGAAATTTTATATGCATGATTATTTTGGATACAATGCAATACTTTAATTATAATTAATAAAAAATAATTGATTAAAACTAATTATTTAAAGAATTACAAATACAGTAACGTTGGCATCCTTTTTGGCGACTTAGCAACCCTTTTGATGGCTTGTGTCAAAACTTGAAAAGGTTTTTTTCTCACGTTTTAAAGCATTCAGTTGAATTGAAATTTTATATATACGATTGTTTTGATTGACAATACGATACTTTAATGATAAATAATAAAAATGAATGACCACTTAATATTGTGATTCTGTCATATGTATATACATATTTATATTAATTGTAACTATTTAATAAAAAGTAGCCCAAATAAAATTTTTCTTTGTTGACCTAAGTAGGAATTGACTTAAATTTTTTTTTTTACATTACTTGTTTTTTTGTTTTGACTGTGTAAATTTTACTTTATTTCTATTAGTATTTATATTTTACAAATAATTCTTTATTTTAGGGGATTCGCTCGTTCCTCATTTGTTTCTATAGACGTTTAGTAAGAACCAATTTTAGGCAAGTGCATTGAATTCAATCTTTCCCAAATGCGCACGCAATTGAAACTTTGAGAAATATTTATCATTGCAGTTTGAATTATACATTGAAGAGAACGAATTATTTGAAAGTAATTCAGACATTAATAAGCTACGAGAGATTTAGAGGAATCACAAATTATAACGAATCATGTTTATTGACTTGATTTGACTTCAGAAAGTTTCAATTTTCTTAACCAGTTAACTGTGTTTGACGAGTATACTCATCATGGAGAAGTGGCTGGATTTTGTATATTAAAGAGTATACTCGCGTCATGAGTGAAAAGTAGTGACCATTGGCTATTTAAATTACAATTTTTCAAAAAAGCAAAATATATTAAAAAATTAAAAATATTTAGAATATATATTTTGAGGCTAGGCCGAAGTAAAACAAATAAATGAAATTATGAAAAATTTAAGATTAACTCATGTGTCTCCCTATACACCGGCTGAAACAGCGTATAAGTTTTCATAAAGAGTTCATTTATGATAAATTTTTTTAGATGATAGGTTAAAGAGGGCAAAGGCAGAAGTCGGAACTTAGATTTATAATAGAGTTCCTTCAGGTAAGGTCAGCCATGGGACAAAGGCGTGACGCCGACCGGTCTCTGAGACCATTGATTGGGGTTGGCCCAAAGTTACCCAGAAATCGGGGTGTGTGAATGGCAATTGTTTGATGTTAAACCATGAGCTGACATTAGAGTAATGGCTCAATGCCCTGCTGCCTAAATAACAGTTATTTAAATTTTTTTTGGAAAGGCAAAAATACTTTATTATAAGAGACTGATAACCAACCCTACTGCACCCTCTAGAACAATGGTTTCCAACCGATTTTGGGCCATGCCCCACCTAGGTATTTCTAAAATCTTGATGCCCCCCTCGTGATATTTAAATTTTGTTATTCAAAATTTTATGGTTATTCACCTGAAGTTTAAAAAGCCATTAAATTGGTATCTAAACAAGCTTCCAAAGAATAAGTCACCCATGAAAGAGAAAAATAAAAAATGAAAGATAAGTTAAATAAAGTTTCCAAACATATAATAGAGAACTGAAATGCAGAAATAGCAAACATTTGAATGAAACATTATTTTGAAATACTTTGATCACTTTCATTATTGAACTAATATAATAATGAAAAATAAAAATTGAGCTCAATTAAAATTGTCTGTCAGTGAGATCCTGATACGTCATGTCTGTGACAGAGAGATTTTTTAGCAGGCTCCAATTTAGTCAGCCTCAGGTATCCAAATCAAGTCTCAAGTCTCCTCGCTTTGTGATATCAAGTCGATTTCGTTTCTTCGATAACAAATCATTGGCAGCACTAAAGCCACATTCAGCTAAATATGAAGATGGAAAAAGTAATAACAATTTTCTTGCAGATTTGGTTCAATGTTGGTATATAGTTTCTATCTCATCACAAAGCCATGCCATCACTCCTTTTATATTGAATCAAGTTTTAAAGGACTTATCATTTTGCATTTCCGAGAGTTCTCCTTGGTACTGCATCGAAGTATCAGATATACCCACTAGCATTTGCTGCGTCATCCATGTTGGAAAATCAATCTGTTTTAAATCAGAAAATCGTTCTTTAAAATCAAACGCCATTATTTTCAAGTGATTCACAATGACAAGTACAGCAGCATCAGTCACCTCACATGTTTTAGGCAATGAAACTGGTCAAACTTTTTGTGAGAAATATTTTTTTGACATACCTCAATAAATGTAACGAAGCCAAACATCTTCGTCTTTGCATCCACAAGAGTTTTATTTGATCCTTGGAGTTGTTTATTCAACAGATTTAATTTTTCAAAAATATATGTTTAATAATTTATACAAATGCTTTGTCATCAACAGTTTTCGGGTGCTTCATTTCAGGCCTGTCACTTAAAAAGTCACTAAGAACATCATATAAATCCATGAATCTTTTCAAGCAATTCCTCTTTGAGAGCCACCTTACCTCAGTGTGAAGTAAAAGTCTCACATTACCTGCATTTCCATTTTCACAAAATTGTCTGAAGAGACGCTCACGTTTTGCATTAGCTTTGATATAATTCATACATTTTATAACAGAGCATAGTACTTCATTAAGAACAGGAGTAATATTTTTGGCCACTAAGTTCTCTATGAATAACACAGTGCACAAGAATCATTTCTGAATTCTCATCTTTCATCAATTTTAAGCATCCTTTTTTTGCCCATCATAACAGGAGTACCATCTGCAGCACAAGATGTAATGTTTTCTGTTGGTATATTATTGACGCTTAAGTAATTGTTTAGCTTACATTTATATCAGCGGCGGAAGTAATGATTTCTAATGATTTGCAGAATACAATTTCTTCAGCAAATTCACCTTTATTAATAAAGAGTGTTTTTTTCCAGGTATAGAAGTTTAAGTTGGCATTACTTTCCAAGATGGCGACCGATTTAACAGCTGTCAAGTGATTTATTCTCAGTTTGGTTTGGCTATTCATCATGAATAGACTCACGCCTGAACAACGCTTTCAAATTGTGCGAATGGGCCAAAAACGAGATTGCCGTTGTTCCCGATTTTCATAAGCGAATTTTGTTTAGCGATGAAGCGCACTTCTGGTTGAATGGCTACGTCAACAAACAGAACTGCCGCATTTGGAGTGAAGCTAATCTACAAGTGTATGTCTCAAAACACCGTTACATCCAGAAAAACTGACTGTTTGGTGCGCTTTATGGGCTGGTGGAACCATTGTTCCGTACTTCTTCAAAAACGATGAAGGCCACAACGTTACAGTCAGTGGTGATCGGTATAGAGCCATGATTACAAACTTTTTCATTCCTGAATTGAACAATCATGATGTCCAGGAGCTGTGGTTTCAACAAAACTGCGAAACATGTCACACAGTTCGTGCCACAATCGATTTATTGAAAGACACGTTTGGTGACCGCCTAATTTCACGTTTTGAACCTGTGAATTGGTCTCCAAGATCTTGTGATTTAACACCGCTAGACTATTTTCTGTGGAGCTATGTAAAGTCATTGGTCTATGCGGATAAGCCACAAACGCTTGACCATTTGGAAGACAACATTCGCCGTGTTATTGCCGATATACGGCCACAAATGTTGGAAAAAGTCATCGAAAATTGGACGTCCAGATTGGACTACATCCGAGCCAGCCGTGGCAGTCCTATGCCAGAAATCATATTTAAAATGTAATGCCACAAGATTATCTTTCGAATAAAAAAAATTCACGTCAATCGAATAATACATCGTTGTTTTATTGCAATTTAAAGTTCTATACCTCTAAATAAACACCCTTTATATCTTGCACATACTAACAATACGACCTCACTGTCTCTCAGAGTTGATTCATCCTTTTGTAGTGAGAAATATCTGGATTTTAACAACTTAGTTTCCCAAATTGTAATATAGCACATTAATTCACACATAAGTCTTACATATTTTTATAAACAAATACAGAGGTAACACGGTATTATGGTAGATACAGGGCTAAACGTAAGCAAGCTGAGAAGCAAATTGAATGTAACGCACGCTGATTGGCCGAGAAAACATTAGCTCTTCAGATGACATGAGTCCCGCCCTCTTCTTGGTCGACCGAGACACGTGACTGAGGAAACCGGAAATATCTTGTGTACCAATTACACATGCACATACAAATATTTTTATGTATGCATTAACACGAACATTCATATCCACAGACTCAATAGAAAACAATTCAATGTTAATAACTCATTCTCGAATTACCCCATAGTCTTTGGTATAGTCAGCCGAAGGGTGTACGTCCTGCCCATGACCCACCAAAATATTGCTATGCCCCCACCGGTGGGGCCTGCACCCCACGTTGGGAATAATGGCTCTAGAATTTCCTTAGTGTCATAGTCAAAACAGGTAGAAAATATTGTGTCAGTAAAGAAGGAAATAAATCAATGAGTGGTTAGGTCTCAGTCCGGGTCACCAAAATTCAGGAGTTTAAATTCTTATCTTTATAAGTGATATATGATTACGTTAACTGAAAAAAAATAAGTATTAGAAATAAAATCCGCAATTTTATGAAATAAACCCACTTTTTTTATCGAATATTTTAATAGCAACACTTACTCTGTAATTGACGAGTATCCTCGTCATTGCTCGATTTCAGTGATATAGAAAGTGGCGGGCTTTCAAACGGGGGCGCCACAGTTGGCTAATTAATGAATGTTTTTTTTCAAATGCTCGATGGTTGCGAGCTCGTGGTCGGCATTATTTCATTCGAGTCCTGGTGAAAATAAAGACTTCTTGCATAGAGGGCCCAATGCGTATAAAAGCTATCGAGGTTCAGAGTGTTCCAGTTGAGTTGTATGAAATACTTACTACATGAAATACATAGGTGTTAGATTCTCCCTGTTCGATTTGTTTAAAACCAACCGTGTAGAAGGGCTGATGCATGTTAAATCTCTTGAGGCAAAATTACGAAATATGTTTGTAACTAACTTGAAGGCCTCTTAATTTTGATTCACGGTTAAGAGGCACGTACGTTACCTGAGCTAGTATTTCGCTCTGCAAAATTCCTCACCATGACAATGTGAAGATTTTGAGTTTCGATAGATTTGACATGGATCGTTTCCTCTATACGCGGGTTCTTTAATGACACCAAGACTCAAATCTCCGACTCGACAAAAACAGCTCTAATCACGACTATGCTTACCAACGCTCTAACATGACCAGTTGGATATATCGGACAGTGTGCTGCTTTAGAGTGTGACATTCATAAATCATCAAATCTCCCTTTTAGGAGTTTATAAGTACAAAACATGTACAAAACTTGTGACGGGGCTTTCATCGCGTTTACTTTTAACAGTCCTCTTGGGGTTCTTTGGGGCCAGAATGGCAATTCTTTCTATCTAACTCGAGAAGAAAAGCATGATTATGCAAATTAGGAATCATATATATATATAGTAGAAGTTTAACGTTCACGAGGTGGCTATGTGAGGCCTATGTCTAAGTGGGGAAGTGATTAAGATAGCTTTTAGAAGAATACCGAGAATTAACCTACCCGTATCCGTATATCCAAGTTAAAGGTGGATACGAAACCACAAGGATTAGCGCTGGATAAAAGCCACGTCAGTTAGGACAAAGAAAGTAGCTGCTTACCTAGGATACAGCGGTAAGCGACTTTGATTAATCTATAAGGAAAGTGCATGTATTAGTGAGATAGAATTAATCTGTAAAGTTAGATATAGTGGTCAATCACGCGATTATTTCGTAATAGGAGTAGTGTCTTCTCATTCCAGATCTGCTTACTTTGATTATTATTATTATTGTGTATTGTGATTAAGTTAAGATCTTAATAAACAGATATTAAGATGAACGATTTGCGTGATTCTTCGTCCTTCCCAACAGAAACAGTTCGCGTAGATAATGGAGAACAGGGGCACCCATGGGCTTGGTGCCTCACAAACTTACATTCTGAATGAAAGATTTTACACCTCTCGATACTCTTGAAAAGGTTTATTTTCTTTTAGAATACATAATTTGAATTCTAAAAAAAACAAATAATCTTTTTAATTATAGTATAAAGTTCTATGATACCCCCTGCCTGGGGGTACCATCTCTTCCTCTACGCGACCTAGATTTGTGGGAGGAAATGATTGATCTCCCAAGTTAGTCATAATAAATCCAATTTATTATTATCCAAATATATTGATCAACGCAAGTCTTACTGCAGGAAGGCAATCATGAGTGATATAACGTATTCCTAAATTCTAAGTAAATAGGCGCCTGGAATCCTAACCACTTATATTTAAGCAAAGCTATACTATGAATCTTTATCTTCCTTAATTTCTTTAACACGCTAAAGCACGTTCTATAATTACGCTTCTAAGTTTAATGTCTTACCATCAGCTCACGGTGTTCAACATCTCAGCTACCTTTCTCCTTCTTCTCCGCAATTATACTCTCTTCTTCACTATATATCTACTAACTAATCTGGATATCATGGTTTCTTCTAGAGAGGATTGACTGTGAATTAACTCAATGCTGGCCCCAAAGATTCACCAAGAGGATTAACAGGAAAAACGTGGTAAAGCCCTGTCACAGTTTTTATTTCAAAAGCATTAACAATTTTCTAAGTAATTCTCTAAGATGCGATAATTTTATTGTAAAGCGTAAATTTTTGTATTTGACATTGTTAGAATTTGTTTGGGGTTTTGACATATTGCTCATTTGGAACAACTAACAACTCATTTAGGTTTCAGGAGATTTCAGTGATCATCAAAAACTCATAAATTTCGCTTTCTATTTCATTTGATCCCCGAAATTAAAATTAATCAAACGGCATTCAAGAAAGAAAGAAAAGTGAATCTTCAAAAACCATAATTTTGCTCACAATCCTATTTTTCTCTCCTGGTTTAAAATACATGACAACGTTATATAAATAAAATGAAATTCATTGGGAGTTTTGGAGAGCACAATGTAAGGTGTCCGAAAAGTATGACTTGACTTCACCTTCAAGAATTAATTAAAACACAGATTTTTCACTTGCATTTTTTTTACTTTCTATAAAAAAAAGATTATGCTTAATGAAATGCAAATTAAATGGTACAATGTTCCTGTTTTTCAACATACTCGTTTCAAAATGGTTTAACTGCAAGAATAAGCGTAAGTTGTAGCATAGTTTATCAAAATCAAATCTGCAACACATGTACTTCGCAAATGGGACGCCAGCACATTGAAGTTGAGATGTGAGAAAAAGTTCCCCTGCGGACTGAAGATCAGTACCGTGGCCACCCAGATCTCTAGACATAACACCTTTGAACTTCTACCTTCATTGTCTACCAATCTTCAGTTTCTGACATTGATGAAATAAAAAGTCAAATTACAGGGGCCATTCAGACTGTTGATTTTACAATGCTTCATAGAACGTGCTTAGAAATCTCGTGTAGACACGATGTGTTATGCATATCTACTGATTTGCACATTGAAATTGTACAATAAAGCATTCAAAAAAACTTTAATATTTTTTATGGGACAAAAACCCTGTAAGTGAATACAAGAAAGCAACGTACACCCCGCCGCATCACAGGCGTGGAGGGCAGGATTCTAGGGGGCTCTTGGCTTGACTGACGTCAAGTATGTACCTTTTGTAAGGCATGGCTTGAGGCCCAAAACCTGATTTTGCAGGGGATAGTATTGTACCCCTAATATTCTCCGTTGCGCCACTGAATGAATATCTTTATTTTGTTTCTTTGTAATAAATAATGGGGCTGCGCATTGGTATTTTAACCGTCAGACCTAGTACATTCCCCTGGAGCTGGTATCACTTTTTAGCTTGGCACCATAAAGAAGGTACCAATTACTGCAAGGAATTTTGATGACCAGTTTCCTTCCTAAAGAGAGGCATCTCAGCTCTTGACGATGCGAGCCTGTACTAGGATTTAATTTTGCCGAGAGAACCCATGCCAAACAGACACTCTAAGGATCTTTTAATTGAAGTTTAATCACACCACATTGCCGCTGTCGATTTTCTGCATCATGAAAATCCATCGACTTGGGCCGGGGTCGAACCCATAACTTTAGTTGCGGAAAGATAGCGACAAACCAGCCACTCCGCCTAAAAAATTTTAACGGTAGCTTTTCCTTCATTTGGTAATTATCAAATTAAGCCACCTAATACTCTAATTAGTTGAATCTCAAAAATACTAAGAAATAAATAAAAATGAAACGTTCAAAAGTGTTGACAGTCCTCTTTATTGCTCATGCAATTACTTTTGTGTGGAGCTACGCTAACGGAACAGTAAAAAAAGTTTTTTTTGATTATCTTTACACATAATTTTTTCATAAATTAGAAAAATTACTAAACCTTTTAAAAATAAACAAAAATTTTCAGTGAATGGAAAAATTATGCATAATACTGGAACTTGGATACCGTTTAATTCAGAATAATAGTCTGGATAAGCGTTTAGAAATGTCAAAGTTTCTATCCAGATTAGGTGGAAGAAAACACAATTTTCCTCGGAGGAGAGGAAGAAAAGGGGCAATGTCCATTGTTTCCGAAAAAGTTTCCTCAGACAACTCCGTGATCCTCTTGCTGACATTGATTGAATGCGGCATTCATCCAGTTCTCTAATGGAAGGAGAGTTGGAAAGGAAATGGTGCTTTTAACGTTCTTTTCTTAATAAATAATCTTTTCCTCATATTGTTCTCCTTTATTCTGTGACGTCTCAGTCAATTTTGAGGGTCTACTTTATACATGGGACCGAGAGTATATTATTTATTTTTGAATCTTATAATATTAGAGTTGGATCCCCTGCAGTTAAAAGTAATAGAAATGAAATAAAATTGTTAGAAATAAAGTTCAAACTGTAGTTTATATTGTAAAAATAAGTAATAAATGTGAATTCCAAAACCATACCGGGTAAGGCCGCGTTTCTCTAACTGTGGGGCATGCCCTCCCCCAGGGGGGACTTTAGATTTGGCGATTTTTATGTAAATCTCATGGTGAGATATCGAATTCATTCTGAAATAAATAATAATTAATTCCGAAAAAAGTACCTTGGCGACAGCTTTTAGTCACAAAAGAAAAAAAAAAAAAAAAAAAAAAAAAAGGACTGCGACAAGTGCCTCCTCCTATACTACATTTTAACCTGATAACTCTACTTGGGGAGCATGAGCATTCCAAAAAGTCGAAAACAAAAGATTAATTGTTTAAAAAAGTTATTAATTTACTGAAAGAAAGCAAAACAAAGTACGTTCTAACATAATAAAATACGCATTTACACTGATAAAATGCACTTCTAAATGTATCAGTATTGCACAATGTATTTGATAATTAGTTTATCCATACAAAGTTAAGAACAAGTTTATTAATTACCAGTGATTACTATGGGCTTGTCATGTTTTAAACTATATACAAAATGTAATACCGATCTGATAATATGGGCGGTTTATAATTAAAATTGCATTATTGCTTTAGTGTCAAAGTATATTATTATTGATTTCAATACGTTGTTATTGTATGGGAGGGGCGCATAAAAATTATGATTGGAAAGTTTGAGAAGCACTGGGGGAAGACAAAAATCTGTTTAAACTTTAAAAAATCATAAAAAAAGGAAGACATGATGATACAGAGGTGAAATTTGCAAAAAAAGACCCCACAAGGAAGTAGGATTTTTCTAAGCAGCAAAATCATTTTTAGTTAAAATGGTTACCGGTAGAGGGTCATGACATTCGAAAGATTCAGCAGAATTATGCATATTAATTTTGCAATAAAAGACTGTGATGTATGTGGATTTCTCATTCGCTATCAGAATGTTATCATTACTCGATCGAGCGTTGTTGGTGAAGGTGTTCCATTTCAAGGGAGAGTCAGCGACAGAGAGGCGAAAATTTCGTTCGGCGAAAGGAATGAAAATGAAGAATGGTCCCATATCGTGTACACTGGAATAATTAATATAAAATGGTTTGAAGAAGTTGGTTATATTTTTTTTGTTCCCGACAATCTACAAAATTAAAAAAAAATATGTTTGGTTGCGTATTGTGGTATCACAAGAATGGTAGACTCTCGACTCTCGACCACGCCCCCCCCTCAAAAATTCTTGTGTATGCCAATGCCCAGTGTCGTGGGTGTGGTGAGGTAGGAAAAGGTCTACAATAATTATTATAAATTATTACTAAATACGGAATATGTACTTACAGAGCTAATATAAAAAACTAACACTTTAAAACTACGTTTAAAAGGAAACGCAAAATACAAACATAATAATAATATAGCTACAATTATAATAATATCAAATGATACATTTACTATCAAAGAATTCAAAATACATTAAAAAACATTTTTATCTAAAGTTTATCTTAGTTTTTATCCAAATATTTTTTATGTTAAGTTAGGTTTTTTTCGTTGTTATTGTGAGTAGAAGACTTATATAGTTTGCATACTTCAGCCAATCTTGAATATTTCCGTTTATAAGTACTGTTAAAATCTTCAGGTGGTCACCCTAAAATAGTTCGGTGGTCCACCGGTCGATCGCGATCGATGCAATGCCTACCTCTAGAGTAGAGCATCCAAACTGTTTCATCAGTTATTTGTAGCTACAGGTACGACGTTTCAAAACAAACCGTGAATAGACGTTTGATACATATTGGTTTACATCACGGGTCAGCAACCTTTTGCTGTGCCGTGCCAAACCAATCTATCAATATGATTCAGCGTGCCACACAGTATGATATTTTTGAAATAATTCGATTTCCTCGATAAAATGCATGTAGAGTTAGAGAATAGAGGTCAATAATACAGATTCACAATTTTATTATGTATTAATTTTGCATCATTTAAATATATTTCTTAACATGAAACTAAACAGCATGAATATAGCTATTTCTTCAACAAAAATAAAAATAAATTAAAACTTTGCATATATTATATATTTCTAAACGTTTTTATTAAAATAAAAAATAAACATCACAAAATATAAGTATTTCCCTTCATTAGAGTTAAATGAAATGATAAATAAAAATTTAAATGTGCGAGCCTATTGCCACCGCTCTACTTTCATATTGTAAAATTTAGGGACATAATTTTTGACTTTCAATTTGATACGATTCTGAACATTCAATTGTTAAAGATTTTTTTTTTTGCGGACTTGAAGTATTTTTCATATGAAGAAAGATTTTTTACTTAGACATGCAGAACCAAAAGCGGAAAACAGAGTACAGCAATTTTCACTCTTCAATTAATTAAATCTTTCCAGTAATGACTTTCAAAAATTTACAAAATAGCTGTAAATTTATTGCTAGAGTTATCTCGTAATTCCGTAAAAGTCCATAATTCTGAAGATGTTTGTCACATAAGGTTCATTATGAATTTATAAACTTCCACCCACTAATAAATTGACATATGTGTAGAGTAGTGCTAAGTGCCACTGAAAATTGAACCACGTGCCACATTTGCCATAGATTGCCGACCCCTGTTCTATATATTCGCAGGCTTTTCAGATATGCTCCGTTCACGACACCTAGTTTGATATCAGGGGCACGCGCCAAGTTGTTGTTTATGTTCGCCAAGATGGGCGATAACATTACAATATGGTTACCTTGATGCTTTTATCGTCTGGCGATGTGGTTGCAATGGCGATGACGGATATTAGAATTAATTTTTATTGGTTTTTTCCCGCGGTAACCCTATTAATTTCAGACGATTTTAATTCAATTTTTTAAAAAAATTTAACCATTTTCATTGTGCCTTTGAATTATTTTATTAATATAATATAAAAATACAATTATTATAAAATATGTTAATATTCGTTGTTTGTAATAATTGTTTTTTATTAAATTTAATTATAAATATTATTACATATTATGTTATTTATTAATAATTATTATTATGTATTTATAATTTTTATTTTGTTACTCATTTCTTCTTATTATTATGTTACTTATTTATATTTATAATGTTATGAGTATTCTTATGCATAATATTTATTATATTATAATACGGTGATATTATTCTTTTTTTATAATTGCTATTAAATTATATTATATGATTATTATTATATATAATAATAATTATTAAATAATACTATATGAATATTATATATAATTACTATTAAATTATATTATGAGATTATTATTATATACTGCACAATATTATTATTAGTACATGTACCTTTTCATTATATTATATTGATATTCATTATTTATTGATTGATTTTGATTATTCTCAATCTCCTCTTATATTTTCCATTTGAAATATATATTTCAATGTTTTTCAAAAAAATTCTTTAAAATTAACTTCTCGATGATTTGGAACCGCTACACCACCATCTTGGATTCCATTCCAGCGACAACAAGCGGTACTTGGCACCTTTCCCCGTGATATCAAACTATAGTTCTTGTGCTTACTTTCAAGGCATCAAATAAATATTTCTGATTTTTTAGTAGAAATTCGTAATAAAATTCAAATGAGATTGTAACAACTGTACATAATTATTTAATTTAACTTCAATATGTTTCAGCATTTGTATACATCCAAATAATAACTGTTTATGTTTTCCGTAAGGAAAACAGCTGCGACGTTATTTTTTTCTTTCTTGTAAGTGTTCCATCTGCACAAGAAGCGTGAAAAAAAGGAAAATGACCCAATTGGGGGATCGACACGTTCTCAATGGGGCAATCCATCATCGCTGCACAGCTTTTTTGACACTCCAGGAATGAGTTTTTATGACGATCATTCTTGTCAGGGAAAAATAGTTCACTGGTTTTTTTTGCTGTGGGTCTTTCACGCAGCGATTGGGATTGAGCGTAGAAGCTTTTGCGTGACACTTGTTATTGTTCCGGCTTTAAGAAAACAATGATATGTCACACAAGTAGACTAGCATCGGTAATATACATCGATCTTATCATCTTAATTGTAAATAAAACTTTATTACTAATTTTTAAACTCTTTCGACACGCTTAAGTCAAAAACAAAAGCTAAAACGTTCCCGTCACTTTGTGTGTGACACATTTTATTTAATTACACTAGTGGTCAAACTGTGGAACTCTGGGGTCCCACGAGGTATATCTAGGGGCTCTACGAGTCACAACAAAAAAAAATCGAAAAGAAACTTATAAATGTGTATGGAAAATGGATTCACGTTCTCTAAAACGTTTATATACCCACAAGAATTTAAAGATCGTCCCTGTCATTATGAAACTGAAAATTGTATTCATACACACACAATAACTTTATTTTGTAGTACTTTTTAAACTTTTACTATAGTATAATAAAAGAATATTTAAACGCGCGCGCGCGTTTTATCTTTATACACATATATTACTTACTAGATTGTGACTATTTTATTGTATACGATCCTGAGTTCCACGAGGTAATTTAATACTCGTTAGTGCAATGTGTTGCAAAACTAAATAGTTTTCTAATGGAAAATACACCTTTTTACATTTGTGGAGAAACACCCACAACGTATCAACATATTCGATGTTAAAAATCTTAATTTAAGCAAGAACAGAGATCTCCCTTAAATTTTATGTTGTAAATTCCAGCTATAAACGTTTTAATACCATTCAGAACACTGTGTACGTGAAAAATATTTTTGTACGTGAGTGGCAGCAAAAACAAAGTATAGAAACAAATGAAACTCAGAAAATGCAGTGCGATTGCAGTTATTCTTAATAGACCTAGAACTCGTCGGTTTGTAAGAAAAATTGCAAGCACATATCCCATATACTAAACATAATGCATGGGTATGTGACACTTGGATCACAGATTAATATTAGTAATGAGTAAATTATATTAAAAATAGATTAAAAATTTTTAATAACATATGCAATACTTTTTTTAATTGCCTTTACATTGATCTATTGTTGATCTACTTTAAATGTTATTTTAAGATATGTTCTAAGTGTGTGTATGGAATAGGGTACCACGAAAATACTTTCTAGTTCTAGGGGTTTCGTGAGTTGAAAAAGTTTGAAGACCACTGAATTGCACTTAAGACTGTCACATTTTGTCTGTTTACACTTTTTTTGGCTACATTATTATAATACAATAAATTTGGACGTAGCGCTATACTAAGTTCTCAAACAAAAAAAAATTGCATAGTCTTTCTAGTATTCTCGATGAAGGAAAAATTTGCAATACTTTGGCTTTTTTACTGTCTTTTAAGTATTATGTAAGGATCTGACATCCACACCTGGCAACAGGTCAAGCACATATGAGAGATTTGGTAACGGATCAAACATGTATGGGAGGATCTGGCAGATTACGTTAAAGATCGGGATAGCGTTCTACAATATACGGTAATTATCGACAGAGATTCGTCGTTGATAATTTCCTGCCACTCAAAAGTCCAAGTGACGCGATTCCAAACCGTCAATGGAAGTTTTCGTCAAGGGCAGCCTTCGTGTGCAAGTTGCTTTCAACCAACTGTGAACCAATAGATACTGAAGCATCTAAAGTTCAATGCACATTACTCAGAATGTCAAGAGGAGTCCATTGTGAGGCTATCACTGTATCCCCTCGAATGCATATATCCGGATGTTCTGTTTCACGTCTCGATGAATCTTGATTTTCATGACGAATCACATTTCGATTTGATTCATCTGGTCCAAATTCTATACAAAGTGGAGGTTTCATGTGCATTTTAGCATTTAATAGATGGTAAGATAAGTTATATATATAACTGTACATAAGTCTACAATTTGACACCTCATAATATCACCTGGTTGCCGGAACTAACTACCTTCGGATTAGCTCATTCTACATAGTATCTGGCTCATAGTACTTTTCGAATTCTGGATTCTTTAGGGCAGCGACTCTTGAACTGTGGTTCATGGATGCCCCGGGGGTTCCCAGTACTTTTCTAGGATGTCCGCGAAGGTCTTTCTCTAATGTTAAGATTTCCATTTTTTAGACTTTGGAAGGCCACGTAGAAAAATTAAAAGATGTGCTATCGTAGACCAGATCACTAAATTGCTTCCAATGAAAACATCTACTAGAACATGCATTTTGATCAAGAATATTATTTCTGTTTTTTTTAAATATTTGCAACTAAATAGCCATTACTTCAACGTAATAAGTCTGTATCCAAAGTAAAGGCAGCCTTAAAATTATTAAGAAAACTTTAAATCTCTCAGCAGTGTGGTGGAAGTCAGGAAGGGGTGTTCGAAATCTTGGTTCGGGATGTCAGGCAGATATATACTGCTTAAAATAATTAAAGGATATTGCGGTTATAGGTGGATCTTGTGGCTGGGAAACTTCTTAGCTGATTGATACATGGTCGACGGACGTAGTAGGTAATATGAGAATAAATTACACATGTTTGGCAGAAAAAAAATGCCTTTTATTGCGCATTTGTGTACAAAAGGAAAAAAAAACACAATTTGTGCATATGAGAAAAAAGAATACGAAAAGGTGTTTTCTTCAAAAGAAATCATTTTCAGTAGGAGGTATGATTTCCACGGACGGCCAGCAACGTTGAGCACTTTTGAGGCATGGAGTCAATGAGGCTATTAATCACGAGTTGGGGTATTCTGTCCCAATCTTCCAGAAGAGCTCTTTCCAGTTCTTGGAGAGTTTGGGAAGGGGGGTGGTTGGCGGCCTACAACTCGTCTTCCTAGAGCGTCCCAAACGCGCTCTATTGGATTCATGTCTGGAGAACACGCTGGCCATTCCATTCGTACGATTCCTTCCTCGAAAAGGAAATCCTCCACCAGGTTAGCACGAAGTGGCCTGAAGTTATCGTCCATTAAAATGAAGTCATCTCCTATTGCTGCAGCGTAAGAGACTACAATAGGTCTGAGGATCTCATCCCTATATCGGCGAGCAGTCAGAGGTCCATCTCGAATGATGTAGAGGTCTGTGCGCCCGTCAATGGAGATGCCACCATACACCAACACTCCCCCATCACCAAATCTGACATTTTCGTGCACGAACGCAGGATTATTCCTACTGCCACGGTCCCTCCAGATGAAAATACGCCTATTATCCGAATGAACAGAAAAACGGGACTCGTCAGAAAAAAGAACATTGCTCCATTCATTTCTCCTCCAGTTCACATGCTCTGTTACCCACTTCCTGCGGTCGTGACGATGCCTTGATGTTAGTCTAACACATACTATCGGTCGGCGAGCATACAGACCTACACCAAGGAGCCGGTTTCAGACAGTTTGAGTTGAAACCGTGGTGCCAGTAGCCGAGCGAAGGTGTTGTTGGAGAAGAGTAGCGTTCATATTTCAGTGTCTCCCAGCCGTTAACACTAAATAACGATCTTCATTGGGCGTTGTTGCCCATCTACGACCTTGCCCTGGTCTTCGGCCTGTACTTCCAGTCTCCAAAAAACGGTTCCAGATCCTGGAAATCACACTTTGTGACCCTTCAATGGCTTGCGCTACTTCGGCTTGAGTTTGGCCCCCTTCTAACCTACCAACAACTCCCCAAGCTTCTGAATCGGTTAAATGACTTCGCTGAGACATCGTACTCATCGAAACAAAGCAGCCACTGAATGCCGATCATCCTTGTCTTCATTTCAGTTGAAAGTCAAATTTCATTCCCTGCCGCTGAAGCGACGTTTTTGACGTCGAACTCAAAATTAGCATACTCCACAGTTTGAAAATCAGAAAAATTTGTATTTGTGATTCTCTTCTTCCATTTTCGGCAAAAAAAATTTCGCTTATATCTTTATTTTATATAAAACTTACAATATCCTTTAATTGTTTTGAGCAGTGTATATAAGGGGGCCGTGGTGATCGAAAGTTTAAGAACTGCTGCCTTAGGTGATAGGTTAAGAGCTCTCTCTCTCTCTACTGAAGATTTTCTTCTATTTTAATCCACGTTATAATCACGACCAACTTGTACTTAAAATAATCTGCATAATTTGTTCAGCTGAAATTTACATATTAACTGAATTGAAATTTAATTACTAAATTAAATAAAATTTACATATTTATACGGCTAGATTATTATAGTATTGTATTTTTTTAAATCTCAGGTAATGTATTTGAAAGTATAAAATGTTTGTAGTTGCTTTTATGAACTAAATTATACGGGAAAAATATCTGTTTCATTCAGGATAAGAAATACTGTTGAAAAAATATGAGTCTTGATCAAAAACAATGCTTTAATTAGAATAGAGCTCTACTAGTCTATTTCAATTGCCTCACTCATGGAAATTGAAGTAATACACACGAAAAACTCTTTTTCTTTTTTTTTATCTTAAGAAAGACAACAATGCCGAAAAAAGATCGGAGTTATTCCCAATTGCTCCATCGGTCATTTCAGCGACTCGTAGAAAGATCGTGCCCACTGTTACTCTGAGATGGATGGTACAGAGATGTCAAAGCAACTCTAGGTCCATTACCGGAAGATTACTAGGACGTATTAAAGCTTTTTTTGGTCTTAAAATAATGCATTCTTTTTTTTGTGTTTAGCTATATTTCACTTCTATGACCTTAAAAATGTACTGCAATGTATTTTATAGATAATATTTGAAATAAACTAAAAATTAAAATAGTTTTTAGTTGAAATATTGATTTATTACTATTTTTGAAAATATAATGTTGTGAGGTATGTGTCCGAGGGTGCCCCATCTCTACATTATCTACGCGACCTTTTTCTGTAGGAAATAACGAAGAACCAGGCATATCATTAATCTTAATATCCGTTTATTAAGATCTTAACTTATTCACTATACACATTGATAATAATAATTATAGAAAGTGGATCTGGAGTGAGAAGATACAATTCGTATTACCAAACAGTCGTGTAATTGACCACTATATCTAACTTTACAGATTACGGCTAATGTTCTTAATGCACGTAGTTCCTTATATCTTAATTGAATACGCTTACCACTAAATCCTAAGTAACAGCTACTCCCTTGGTCATACTGACGTGGCTTTAATCCTTGTGGAATGGTATTCATCTTTATCTTGAAGGCACAGGTACGAGTAGGTTAATTCTTGAACTTGTAATTTCCTCTAACTCTAACTTAAGCTTTTCAAATCATAAACATAGACCACAAATAGCACCTTCACGTAGCCACCCCGCGAACGCTAAACTTCCACTATTTATAAGATTCCTAATTTGCATTATCACGTTCTTCTTCTGGAGTTAGTTGGAAAGAACCCAAAGAACCTCAAGGGACATTAATGGAAATCGCGATGAAAGCCCGTCACAATGTTTAAAAAATGCTAGTCAGAAAATTACGTTCATAACTATTGTAACTATTTTAAAAACATGATATAAACTAAAATACAATACAAAATTTAATTCACAAATGATTTAAAATGAATTAATCTCTTTAAAAAATAATATTGCATTTAAGATTTTTCTTCACATATAGACCTAAGCCCCCCAAAATAGTTGTTCAGGTTGTTAAAAAATTATTTTTAATAATTTTTATCTCAGTAACTCAATCAGTTTAGATTCTGTGTTGAATTTTTTAAAGTCACGTCTTTCAACTCGCTATTTAGATAAAAAATATCCCTCTCTTATTATTATAATTCCTTTTCTAAAAAGAAAGCAAACAGATCAAAATAAATGTCTTTCGGTTTGGTAAACTTTAACTTTTTCTAGGAAAACTTTATTGCATTATATTGTCAAGTTTATAATCAATTCGATTTTGACTCATACTATCACGCATGCACTCATATACACGTGCGCATATCATGCACGTCTACATGTATATATTTATGAATAATCATGGCCGAAAAAATAAAGAGGCTAGATCGTGATTGCATCATTCATTTGGGCATGCTCCTCGTACAAGTGCCAAAACACAAGAGAGGGAATTATTCAAATATCAAGTTTTTATATACAGGGATGAACAGTGAAAAACGCATTGTGTGAGCAATACAGTCACGTGTTTAACCGAAAGGAATAATTAGTTATTTATATAAATGACATCATTGCTTAGAGAATATTAAATCCCATTTAGTAAGGCGCATGAAAACAATGATTTTGTAATTCTTGGAATCGCCAATAAATCTATCAAAAATTCAAGGTCTAAGAAATCAGTAGTAAATATACCAACGTAATGCTTTTAATGCCTTAGAAAAAGATAAATTGAGACGCGTTTCGAAATAGGGTATTAGGATTTATGAACTAAATGTTAATAACAAAGGAGATTCGAATTATAAGTAGATATCAATTTAAGTTATTACATGTATGTAAATAAATAACTCTAAATTTTCAAAAAAATTATAGCATTATTTCTCTTAAAAATTTTTTTACTTGGAAGAATTTTTGAATTTACAATTCAATTGTTGGTTCATATATATTCACCTTCCACAAAATTTAAAAGAGACACACATATGTAACTGAAATTTATATTGAACTATAATAAAATAAGGGTCTGTAACAAAACGTGTATGTTGAAATATTGTTAATTTTCAAAAGATTTCATGAGAACCAAATTAATTTTCTGAAAAAAATTAATAGTATCATATTAGTCATTATTCTAATTTTGACAATAGTAATTACACTAGTAAAATATAAGAATACAAATATAAGAATACAAATATAAGAATACAAAAATATAAGAATACAAATATAAGAATACAAATATAAGAATACAAAAATATAAGAATACAAATATAAGAATACAAATATAAGAATACAAATATAAGAATATGGGAAAATGACTACAACCTAAGGATGATAAATGATTTATTTAACAAGATGAAATATCTAGATTATATATATATATATATACTGAACAGCAAAGGAGAACGTCTTTCTCCTACGTCTAAAGCTTAGCGTCCCTAACGTCCGTCTCCATATTTTCCCGAGTGTCCTTTTAGTCGGACATTCCTGACGGGGTGTGACGTCAGTGTGGACTGCTCCACCCTAAGTACAGGGGGAGGGGTTGTCCATTGCACATATCCAACCCTACATCGGCCATCATGACCGGGAAGGCGACCTCGCCTGATTACATACAATGATAAAATGCCCAGAAACATAGTAATGAAATATTAAAAATATGTACACAGTTACACAGTAGATGATAGAATTATACACAACACAAAATATCATCAAAGAAAAAGTACAAAAATACTGAAAAAATAAACAAATTTAAAGTAATATTTCATAAACAGAAAAAATTTCATACATTACCACTGGGGTGAAACAAATTATGTTAACGATACAAATAAGATCAAGGTTAAAATAAGAATCTGGAATAAGGAACAGGAACATATTGAAGCAAGATGCTCCTACTTCTAAACACTTAAATTTGTACTAAAATGAAATAAGAAAATGTTAGTCATTCAATAAAAATGAAATCAAAAATAAATAAATAGATAAAAAGCCTGTTGTTAATATCCATAACGAAAGTCTTTCACAGGAAGAAAAATTGTGAACAGTTTTTAATGGAGAAATCAAGTAGAGTTAGTTTGGTTTGGCCAGAGTTTCATGAATTCTGCACAAGTAGACGTTTTTGATGGTCCGTCGACAAAATCATACTTTTCTACGTCATAAGTGTCATTGTGCTTGACTTTTGTAACTTTGTATGGTCCGAGGTATTTTTGCTTAAGTTTCAAGCCTGGACCAAACTGAGTGCGTTTAATTGCTACTAGGTCATGTAGTTGATATTTATGAGCTTGTCTGCGCCGGAGATTGTACGTGCGGCGATTCTCATCTTGAACTTTGTAGATTTGCTTTTTGGCATCTTGACGGAGAGCATCACGTTGTTCTTGGAATTGAGCTGTAATCTCATCGTTAAGAAGTTCGACAATCTCAATGTCCTGGCAAGACATCATCTTGGTGCCGAAAAGGAGCTCAAATGGAGTCACCTTGATGCTTCTTTGAAAAGTTGAGTTCAGGATTTCTTGGAGGTGGGGTACGTGAGAATACCATTTCTCAGGATCGTCGACAGAAAGTTTTGACAGCACAGCAATGATGGTGGAATTTTGTTTTTCAATTTGGCCATTAGATCTTGGGAGACCAGTTGTAATGGAGATATGAAGGATGCTTTGCTTTTTACAGTAATCTTCAAATGCGGATCCTTTAACAGTGATAATCCTAGCGGGGTTTCCGAAGACATGTCTTTGGTTTTCTAATCGATTTATGACTTCTGCAGCGCCCGTAGATCTAGTGGGATACAGCCATGTAAATTTACTGAATGCGTCAATCACTGCAAAAACATGCTTATATTTCTTAGAAGTTGTCGCTAGGGGACCCAAATGATCTACATTAAATGTATGGAGTGGTAAATCGTTTTTTTCTATCGGGTTAAGCGTGCCATCTTGTTTACCACGTTTCCGGTTTGTGAGAATGCATGTAACACAGTTTTGAATGCATTTTTCAACTTTGTCTTTAAGTCGTGGGATGTAAAAGTCTTTGCTAACTAAATCTTGTGTGCGTAGAACAGCAAAATGGCCACGTTCATGTGCAGTTTTAATGATGTTAGCCTGCATTTCGTCAGGTACCACTAGTAAATCGGTGCCATTGACTGTTTTGTAAAGAAGTTTGTTTTTTACGATATAGTTGTCATGCGGCGTTGTTTCTAGAAGCGTCTTTATCGTTGTTATTTGGTCATCAGCCTGTTGTGCTTTGAGAAATTGAAGATGAACACTATTTTGGATTAGCATACAATGTGGAGGTCGACTGAGAGCATCCACATGAGCCATCTTTGAGCCTGTACGGTGTTCTATTGTATAATTAAATTCTTGGAGATAAAGTGCCCATCTGGCTATCCTGGGGTTAAACTCTTTTTCACTTAGTGTTTTGACGAGGGCGTCACAGTCAGTAATAATTTTGAATGATGTTCCTAGTACATAGATGCGAAACTTTTTAAGTGCTTCGACCACTGCAAGGACTTTTAGTTCAAAACTAGTGTACTTTTTTTCATGGTCTGATGTCTTTTTTGACATGTAGAATACAGGGTGAAACTGGTTGTCATGTATGGATTTTTGGAGTAGGACTACACCCAAACCATCGATTGATGCGTCAGTGTGAATCTCAGTGGGAGAATTTTGGTTAAAAATACTTAAAACGGGTTGTTGGGGAAAGTAAGTATTTTAATTTTTGAAATGCTGTCTGTTGTTCAGCCTAAAATTGGAAAAGGGTGTCTTTACGAAGGAGGTCACTCAAAGGTTTTGCTATGGTCGAATATGAGGGTAAAAACTTTCTAAAATAGCCAGTAAGACCTAGAAATCGGCGAACGTCTTTAATATTTTTAAGATCAGGATAATTAATAACAGCTTTAGTTTTTGAAGGGGAAGGAAACAATCTACCGTTTTCTATAATATGGCCAAGAAACTCAATTGTATTATGTAAAAATTGACATTTTTTAAAATTTATTTCAAGTCCGTAATCACAAGCTACCTGTAGAACAATTTTTAGATATTCAAGGGCTTGGAACTCATTAGCAGCGGGAATAACGACATCATCCATATATGGGAGAACAATACTTTTCGAAATCAGATGTCGGGAAATGGCATTTATGTACCGCATAAAGGTGGAAGGACAAGTACTCAGTCCAAAAGGCATTCGTCTAAATTGATACTGACCATTGTGAGTAACAAAACTAGTAAATTTACGGCTCCTTTCATTTACCGCGAGATGGAAAAATCCATTTTTTAGATCTAGAGTAGTAAATATTTTAGAATTTTGGAGACAATCTAAAATATTGTCAATTAAAGGAAGAGGATAGTTATCTTTAATAAGTTTGCGAATTAAGCGTCTATAATCAATGCAAACTCTTGATTTCCCGTCTTTTTTCTTTACTACCACAACTTGACTAGCGTAAGGGGATGAACACGGCTCAACAATTCCATTTTTAACCCATTCATCAACTTGAGCGTCCACTATATCTCGTTCAGCAAATGGTAAACGTCGGGGCTTATGAAATATCGGTTCGTCGTCGGTGAGAGCGATATCAAGCTCAATGTTTACAGTTTTTGTTTTTTTAGGCGTGTATGTCGATAGCAGTTGTTCGACTTCAGCTCGATTATGTTGAGAAACATTTGGACCGATATCAAATGTGGGTGAACCGTCAGAAATCGTCATAATAAAATTTTCATTTGCATTATCAGAAGGCCTTAAAATTTGTGCAAATTTTACGCCTGTAGGCGATATATTTAGATGTGCTTGTTTAATTACGTCACAACCGATTATGAGGTCATAATTTGTACAAGAATTTGGTGCAACAGAAATAGTAACAGGAAAAATTTGATCATCGATAGTAATTTCAGAATCAAAAGTTCCTATCACATTAATTCGCGAAAAACCAAAACCTGTTAATAAAGTGTTGTTTGTTTCAGTGGCGGTGCATCTATATTTATGTAAGTAGAATTTCTTAATAGTGTTAAATTGCTGCCTGTGTCTACTAACCCGTTAAGTTTACGGCCAAAAATTGTTACGTCTTTAAACATATTAATAGGAGAAGGCAATTCATGCACAGCATTTACACCAGAAGGTGGTGTAGAAGTGTTATTTAAATTAGCTCGTCGGCATTCAAATGATTTGTGACCATAAAGATTACATGGGAGGCATCTGGGGCCACGTGAATGATTAGGACAAGATTTTGATAGATGACCTATATCATTACAATTAAAAGAACGTTGGGGATTTTTAGCTGTGTCGGAAACGTTAAATCTTGTGGGTTTTTGTTGGAAGCTTTGTTGATTAAATTCGCGTCCTCGGCTTTCATATGAATGACGAAAATTCGGTGAATTAGAGTTATGTATTCCCATGTTTTTAATGACAGTTTCATAGGTACGTAATTTCTGCTTAAATTCGGAAAATGAGGTTGCACCATAGAGGATTATTTTATATGAACGAGGCCCATCAATTCCATTAATGACGTACTGGATAATTGATGCTTCGTCAATTTTTGAATCACATCTATTTGCTAATTCACGCATGGAATTAAAATATATTGCATTAAAGTCTCGGTTTTATACATTTTCCTTTTTTCTAATTCACGGTGAATTTCTATTGAAGTAACTGAATCCGAAAATTCTTCAATTAAAGCTTTTTTGAATGACTCGTATGTATTTAAATTTCTTTGTGAAAAAAGAAATGATTTAGCAGTTCCACATACTAGACGTTTCGCGAAAATTAATTTTTGAGAAGAACTGATAGCTGGGAATAAACCAAAATTTTCTTCAACATCGCGAAAGAAACTATTTACAGAATAAAAATCTTCCCCGGTAAATTTTCTACTAGTCGCCGAAATATCCCGCAATAAAGTCCAAAACTGGGTATTCATCTCTGTAAGGGAAGCATCGTTTGAATAGGGAGGAAAAGTATTTTGTGTACAAAGAGATGAAACGTTTTGATGTGCCGGCATGAAAGAATAACCTTGAACGCTGGCTAGGGGAGAATTACTGACCGGATGTTGAAAAGAGGAGTGCTGGTCTGTCCCTTTCGATGAAAAATTCCTGTCTAACGTGATTCGTTTTTGAAACGTGGTTTTTGAAACTACGTTTTCGCCTTCAGAAAAGGATGCCTCCGAATTATTTAATGTTAGTTGGAATTCATCTAAGTTCGTCAAAGCTTTAAATATACTATTGCATAAATTTTGCTCATTTGTTTCTACGTCTAAATGCAATAAATTAGCGACTGAGATAAATCAGGCAATGAGAATTCGGTTAAAATTTTTTCTTTGTGTTCTTCAACTCTAAACTCTTTAGGGAATGTAGAAAAATTTCTTATTTTATTTCGCGAAGAACGGTCAAATTCGGTGAATCCTAATATAGAATTTAATGTTTTTACAGCACGAGTTGTACCACATTTCAACGAATTAGCAATTATAGGAATATCGCCTAATTTAATATTTTTACAGGACATCTTAATATACAAAATGAATCACTTTGAAAATTTATAGACGGTGCAAGGTTGTAATCAAAATTTCCCTATCACACTCTGAGTTAAAACTACTAAATACAGTAATTTTAAAGCCAAAATAAACTAAAAAAATACGTTTAATTAAATTTTGCCTACCTGGGGTTGGGGAGCAGTCCGTACAATAAATCCAAAACCAGTTGAGGCACTAAATGAATCCAAGAAAAAGAAATTCCAACAGCAACACGTTTTTACGTTTTTTGCAATGTAGCGTCCACTGAAGAAAAATGATAACGCGTCTTAAAAATTTTCTCTCGTCTAGAGGAGATTTTCCTTAATATGCAAGAGAAAGGTCGAGCCCCCAAAATATGGGAAAATGACTACAACCTAAGGATGATAAATGATTTATTTAACAAGATGAAATATCTAGATTATATATATATATATATATATATATATATATATATATATATATATATATATATATATATATATATATATACTGAACAGCAAAGGAGAACGTCTTTCTCCTACGTCTAAAGCTTAGCGTCCCTAACGTCCGTCTCCATATTTTCCCGAGTGTCCTTTTAGTCGGACATTCCTGACGGGGTGTGACGTCAGTGTGGACTGCTCCACCCTAAGTACAGGGGGAGGGGTTGTCCATTGCACATATCCAACCCTACAATAATACAAATATAAGAATACAAATAAAAGAATACAAATATAAGAATACAAATATAAGAATACAAATATAAGAATACAAATATAAGAATACAAATTGGTTATTTATTAAATTCGCATTTCGAAGCTACACGAGCACTATTAGAGACGAACTTCTGTCAAGTGATGGGGATGGTACCTAAACTAGTACCTCATTCTCCAAACTTTCACAACTCATCACCGTGAGTACTTTTAGCCTCGACAGATTTAACAAGCACCAACTACTCTACAGTGCGGGTCCTTAGTGCTTCCATGACTCAACAACAGGACTCAGCAGAAATGCTGCAGGCCATGAATTCGTGACTATAACCATTCAGATATCATAGCTACCTAAGAATATTGAAAAAATAAAGAAGAAATTATTCAATATTGAACGCGTTTGATTTTTTACTTTGTAAATTATTAAGTGAAGAAAACTTTAACAAATTGTAACATTCATTTGCAACAGAGAACTTATTCAAATATATGCCGCCAACAATTCTATGCTGCACTCCAAATTCTCAATGAGATTTTGTGAAAAATGAATAATAGTATAAAATGTTTCATCAAAATATCCAATTTTATGAAATTAAAATAAATCAGAACTAAAAAGAAGTTAATAATAAGTTATTCTATCAGTGTTAAATACGAGGGTGGATCTAAAAAAAGTTACAAGTCGAATAAAAAAATATTTATTAACAATAGACAGAAAATACAAATGGGAATTAAGAAGCATACGTGCCTATCACTTTTCGACTTGATCACCAAGTCTATTCCGGCATTCATCAGAATGCAGAACCAACTTGTTTTATCCATCTTGGTAGAAATCAGGTCCCTATCCATTGAGCGAGGTCTCGGCGGATGATTTTACAGCGATGTCTTGGAATATTGAAACACATCAGAAGCGACATGCTGTACGTTACTATAACTCAGAATCATCTCTGACGAGATTTCACGCAGTTATCCGTCAATCATTTTGAATCATTTCTCCAATTACTGTCGAGGTGTTGGCAGCTCTTTGTCATATGCTGCTTTCAACATCCTGTCTGCTTGATTGAAAATAGTGATACAATTTCGCTGCGTGTTGTCTGCGCATTTCAGATGCGGACACATTCTTTGCCCATAAAAAATCGAATCACAGATAGCACTTAAAAAACGAGACCAATTTCCTCAGAGTCTTGCCATTTCAATCGTACTGAACCTCCTGGGAACTTTTTCTATCTTCCCGCAAACCATCTGTATGGCAAGTAGCGCCATTTATCTCCACTCTGGGAAAACAAAATTTCTCCACAATTTGTAGTTTTCAAATGATGCGACTTGTAGCCTTCTTTTTGGATCCACCTACGTACATCAACTTGTAATTGCTCTAAGTGCCTCATCCAACAATTTCTTTCCTTTCGATTCTAAGTCGCACCCAATTTTGAGTAGCATTAGCATTGAAAAAAGAAGTGTGGCTTAGAGTCGAATAAAAACGGTATATTACCATTCACAGTGAAGCAATGTAAATAAATGTCAAACGGGATTTGTGTAGATGAAATTTTACTTAAGGTATCCAACTACGTTCGGAACCGTGATTTTAAAAAAAGCGTATAAATAGATAAGTTTCATGATATTTAGTGCCACTCAGATTAGAATACATGCATAGAATTGTTTTAAGGACATTTTGACAATTTTTTTTATTTAAATATAATATTTTGGCAAAAAATTAACTTAGAATAACCTTCTTTCAAAATGTTCTCCTTTTGTGAAAAAAAGATCCATTATAATAATATTTTGCCTGTATATAGCTCAGACCTCTTTACAGAGGCTCAACTAGAGTTTTTGAAAAATTCACATAATTTTCAGAGTTACCACCAATTGAAATAATTATTGGCCTTTTTTCCTTAAAATTGCTCCCCTCTGTTGTCGTAAAATACGAATAAATTCATTTCTAAATTATATATTTCAAAAATTCTAGTTGAGCCTCTGTAGAGAGGTCTGAGCTATATACAGACAAAATATTATTATATTAGAAGCATTTTTCACATAAGGAGAATATTTTAAAAATGGGTCATTCTATGTTTATTTTTTGTCAATATTGTACTTAAATAATTTTCTACTGTAATACTGTTCTTAAAACACAATTTTATATACATTTTCTAATCTAAGTGACACTAAATATCATGAAAATTATCCATTTATGCGCTTTTTCAAAATCACGGTTCCAAATGTAGTCGGATACCTTAAGAAAATGCCCTCAAAATCTTCTAATAAACTAAGATTGACAAGGAATAATTTGTGTTTAAACAAATACTTTTCTTCATATTTGTAAAGTGGAAAGTAAGTATTTACAAATATGAAGAAAAGTATTTGTTATTAGTATTAGTTAAAGTATTTAGTAAGTATTTACATTTTTTTCGCTTTCACGAATGTTTTTACTTGCTATCAATTTTATAATGCATTTAAATTGTATGAATTTATATGAATGAATGGCATTTAATAAATCGTTAGCGTGATTATATCTACAATTGTAAAAAGAGGAATATGAAAGAACAAACATAGAAGCATTTATTATAATTAATTTACATGCTGAATAGGCTGAATATTCATCACAAATTTCCTTTGATTCCGCCCAAGTGGCTGCGGTCATAGTTATTTAAATCGTGTGCGGAGTGTTATGAATTCGAGCCCTAATGCCACTGATGACCCTTCGTGTAGAAGGGCTGAGGCATGATAAATCTCTGTCGAGTTCTATAATTAATTTTCAGTTATTCACATTTTGATATCTAGTTTCTTTTATTTAAGTAAATATTTAAATAAATTATCAAATTGATGTGGTATTATGAAGAATCAGAAAAAAAATAGTCACTAAGATTTCAAAGCTCTGATTTCTAAATTTTTTTTCGGAATTGACAAACTTTTTAACGGAGGCTTAAAAATATTTATTTAAGTAAAATTATCCATACTATGCTCGAGATGTTGATGTCGAGTCGTATCACAAACTTCTCTCCAAGATTGAAAAATTTACATTTTATTGCTTTCGGAAAGTGCTTTATTAAAAATAGGTTTGGTGGAAGATATTTAAATTTTGTGTCGTTTATTTTAAGGTAAAATTATTTTGTAACTCTAGTAGTGTCTGATAAATATTAATATTGAAATCTAACGTGAGAAAATTTATGTGCATTTTTAAAATGTTACAAATTCTTTCCTTTTCTGTTTGAATTCTGTGATCAAACACATTGGATTGAATAAAAAAGTAAATATTTTATAGAACTTATTATTTACACAAATTAAAATTTTTTTCCCGTTTTTAAAAATATTTAAGTTTTGTATTTGATATATATATATAACCAAAACGTTTCTAACATACCAAAATATACTTTTCGAAACTTACAAAAAATGTCTGAATCGCTTAGAATACTGAATACTCATTACCATTTTCGAAATGGGGTGTAGTTTTCTTTTCTCCTATCTTAATTTCTTGAGAGAGGTGTCGGACAGTTAAAATTATTACTTAAGGTATCCGACTACGTTCGGAACCGTGATTTCAAAAAAGAGCATAAATGGATAATTTTCATGATATTTAGTGTCACTCAGATTAGAATACTTGCATAAAATTATTTTAAGGACATTTGGACAAAAATTGATTTAAATATAATATTTTGGCAAAAAATTATTTTAGAATAATCTTTTTTCCAAGTGTTCTCCTTTTGTGAAAAATGCTTCTATTATAATAATATTTTGCCTGTATATAGCTCAAACCTTTCTACAGAGGCCCAACTAGAATTTTTGAAAAATTCACATTATTTTCAGATTAACCACCAATTGAAATAATTATTGCCATTTTTTGTTAAAATTGCTCCACTCTGTTGTCGTAAAATACGAATAAATTCATTTCTAAGATATATATATCAAAAATTCTAGTCGAGCCTCTGTAGAGAGGTCTGAGCTATATACAGGCAAAATATTATTTTAATAGAAGCATTTTTCACAAAAGGAGAACATTTGGAAAAAAGATTATTCTAAGTTAATTTTTTGCCAAAGTATTATACTTAATAAATTTTTTTTGTTAAAATGTCCTTAAAACAATTCTATGCATATATTCTAAACTAAGTGACACTTAATATCATGAAAATTATAAATTTATGCGCTTTTGCAAAATCACGGTTCTGAACGTAGTCGGATACCTTAAAATATCCAACTACTTTCGGAGGCGCGATTTAAAAAAGCGTATAAATGGATAATTTTTATGATATTTAGTCTCCCTTGGATAAGAATACACGTATAAAGTTGTTTTAAGAATATTATTATAGTAAAAAAATAATATTTGGGCAAAAAATTAATTATAATTACCAATTTTCAAAACATTTTTCTTGTATGAAAAATGTTTCTATATTATTAATATTTTGCTCATAGAAAGCTAAGATTTCTCCAGAGAGCCTGAATTAGGATTTTAGAAAAATTCACATATTTTTCAGAATTACCATCAATTAAAATAATTATCGGTGTTTTTTTCTCTACTCTGTTGTAAAGAGTGTTTTTTTCCCAGGTATAGAAGTTTAAGTTGGCATTTCTTTCCAAGATGGCGACCGATTTAACAGCTGTTAAGTGATTTATTCTCAGTTTGCTTTGGCAATTCATCAAAACGATCATCAAGCAAGGCGTAGATTCGTCGAATGGGCACAAAACGAGATTGCCGTTGTTCCCGATTTTCACAAGCGAATTTTGTTTAGCAATGAAGCGCACTTCTTGTTGAATGGCTACGTCAACAAACAAAACTGCCGCATTTGGAGTGAAGCTAATCCACAAGTGTATGTCGAAACACCGTTACATCCAGAAAAATTGACTGTTTGGTGCGCTTTATGGGCTGGTGGAATCCTTCTTCAAAAACGATGATGGTGATCGGTATAGAGCCATGATTAGTAACTTTTTCATTCCTGAATTGAACAATCATGATGTCCAGGAACTGTGGTTCCAACAAGACGGCGCAACATGTCACACAGCTCGTGCCACAATCGATTTATTGAAAGACACGTTTGGTGACCGCCTAATTTCACGTTTTGGACCTGTGAATTGGCCTCCAAGATCTTGTGATTTAACACCGCTAGACTATTTTCTGTGGGGCTATGTTAAGTCATTGGTCTATGCGGAGAAGCCACAAACGCTTGACCATTTGGAAGACAACATTCGCCGTGTTATTGCCGATATACGGCCACAAATGTTGGAAAAAGTCATCGAAAATTGGACGTCCAGATTGGACTACATCCAAGCCAGCCGTGGCAGTCCTATGCCAGAAATCATATTTAAAATGTAATGCCACAAGATTATCTTTCGAATAAAAAAAAATTCATATCAATCGAATATTACATCGTTGTTTTATTGCAATTTAAAGTTCTATACCTCTAAAAAAACACCCTTTATTAAAACATGGATAAATCCACTTCTAAGTTATATAATTCATAAATCCTAGTTCATGCTCTGTATAGAGATCTGAGATACATATGGATCTGGACCAAATATTATTGTTATAGGAGCATTTCCCATAAAAGGAGAATATTTTGAAAGTAGGTAATTTTATGTTCATTTTTTAACAAAATATTGCATTTAAATAATTTTTTACTGTAATCTTTAATTCTTAAAACCATTTTATGCATGTATTCTAATCCAAATGACATTAAATATCATGAAAAGTATCCATTCACACGCTTTTACGAAATAACAGCTCCGAACGTAGTCGCATACCTTAAGGTATCCGACTACGTTCGGAACCGTGATTTAACAAAAGTGTATAAATGGATAATATTTATGATATTTAGTGTCACTTATATTAGAAAATGTATATAAGATTGTTTTAAGAATATTATTACAATAAAAATTATTTAAGTACAATATTTTGACAAAAAATGAACAGAAAATGACCAAATTTCAAAATATTCTCTTTATGTGAAAAATGTTTCTATTATAAAAATATTTTATCTGTATATAGCTCAGACCTCTATACAGAGCCTAAACTAGGATTTATGAATTATATAACTTAGAAGTGGATTTATCCATGTTTTAATACAGCAGAGTAGAGAAAAAAACATCGATAATTATTTTAATTGATCGTAATTTTAAAAAATTATGTGAATTTTTCTAAAATTCTAGTTCAGGCTCTCTGGAGAAATTTGTACTTTACATAAGCAAAATATTATTATTTTAGAAGCATTTTTTATAAAAGGAGAACATTTTGAGAAAACGTTATTCTAAGTTAATTTTTTGCCAAAATAATGTATTTAAATATTTTTTTTTCTCAAAATGTCCTTAAAACAATTTTATCCATGTATTCTAATCTAAGTGACACTAAATATCAGGAAAATTATCCGTTTTTGCACTTTTTTAAAATCATGGTTCGAAACGTAGTCGGATACCTTAAATAACTTTTAATGACTCTCAGAGGTTCTGTTTTCTGAGGTCCTTCGATTACTTGAAGGAAAAAGATGTATTTTTTCCCCTGAAGAAAAATGCAAAAAGGAAGATGCCTATTGTTTACCAAAGGGTCTTCAGACAACAGCTTTGTGATCTCCTGTTTGACATTGACTGAACGCGGTTTTCTTTCCATCCTCAAACAGTGAAAAAAATGAGCTTTCAACCTCTTCCTCCAGAAAGCTTTTCTCCCGATTTCTTCTTTTTTCTGTTTTTTCTTTGACATCTTAATCCATTGAGAGAAAGGCGTAATTTGGAAAGGAAAATCCACCAATTATATTGGATTTTGAGGATTGTTCACTTCTAAAATACTTTTAAGTTTAACTTGTGGATATATAAAAGCCTGCTTGTATTGAGAAATGCTAACTCAAAATTGAAATTATTAATTTTTTAAAAAAAAAGTAGTATATTTGCAAGATGAACATTAAATTTATGTTTATTCACATGAATATAGCGATGACGTTGGTAGAAATTTAAGATAATTTTAATGAATACAGAAAATTAACGAGTTTTCTATATAAATTCATTGTTGTACCGTATTATCTTTATATACAAAAATGGATGTTTGTATATATGACCTCGCTTCACTCCAACTTTATTCAACCAATCACTATGAAAATTGGCATGTATATGTATTTTTTTGATGCAACTCTAAACCGGACGGTGCTACAGCAGATTATTTTCTGCATCGTCCAATCAATCGCCAAGTTGCTAAAAGGGTTGCCAAAAATGGTGCCAATTTGTCTCTATCGCCAACATATCACTGTTTCCATTGAATCGCCATTATAATTTAAAGAGCAACGTTGCTTGCGAATATTACAAGTTTAACATAAAATAAGTGCAACAGAACATAATATTAACCTACTATAAGCATCCAGATATAAATTATTTTCACTATTTTAAGCGTTCATTACACAAAAATTTGTAACAATGTGTGTGTGAGATCAGCTTAGGATGGTGTTTTCAAAGAGAGTTACGGGGCGTTGTTATAAATAAAAAGAAAAATTCTTTTTATCAGCTATTAGATCTACAGATATATAATTTGACAAATATGGTGTTTTTTTGTTCAGCTGAGATATGCAAAAAGCTTTTTTTTAGTTTAATTTGCACTTCACGTAAAATTAACTTATTAAAAACTTCTTTATCCATCAATCTGTTTTGTTTAATTTTTCAATTCACCCATGCGAATAACGGATGTACCAGCTAGTATAAGAGCATTAAAATGTATTTTTAGGGATTTCATTATTTTTTTCGTTATATTAGATTCTTAAATGGTTGAAGTCTGCGTTGAGACTGAAAACCTAATTGCTTAGAAATTTCTAGTTATTCCTCTTCATTTAGAGATTAATTGCATATATATTTGCAACAAAATAATTATGCATGAAAAAAATTATCATATATGAAAAGAAAGACTTAATGGGATCATCGTTTTTTACTCACTTATCCAAGATACAGAATTTATTTAAAATGAATAGACATAATGAAATCAAACTGAGATATCAAGCATCCCTTGAAAAAGCTGCCAAATTTTACAAGGTTTTTAGGTAAGCCATAGATAAATATTTTAAATACAGAGAAATCAAAGACGTAAATTTCATATTAATTCAGAATGGTAAATAAAAACATAATGCAGTGCTTCTCAAACTTTCTATACTTGAGACCCAATTTTCAATCAAAATTTTTGTTGCAACCCCCAACCCCATACAATAACAATGTATTAAATTCACTAGTAATATACTTTGACACTAATGTTACAATAAGACCTTACCCTCTTAAGTGCCACCGGCGTATATAAGCGTCTCATTCAGCCAATGCGTCAATTGCCAGACGTATATATACGTCTTTCCAAAGTACGATCTTCTCTGGGCACTTCTATCCATAAAATTGTTCCGAAGGCTTTGGAAAGTAAAAAAGACATTGAGAGTGTTTGCGACGGATTAACTTATTTCAGAGATTTGCTTATTTATTCCTTTTCTACTCCTTTCCCCAATACACCAAATACGCTCGCTTTCGTGTTAAACGGTGGCTGTGGGGAGCGAATAGCGTAATTTTTAATCAGCATTTAAGGGATTAATTATATAAACCGTATAAATTATCAAGATAAGCGTTGATTTTTGTAAATAATTCTATATATGACAAGCCCATGTGGTCACTGGTAATTGTTTAACAATGAACTTCTTAAATTAGTATTGTTAAGTTAATTATAAAATACGTTGCGCAGTGCTAATATATTTATAAGTGTATATTATATCCGTTTAAATGTGTATTTTATTTGAGTTATTTTTTTATAATGTCAGAATGTATTTTGTTTGTTTACTTTCAGAAAATAAATAACTTTTTAAAATAATATATATATATATATTTTGTTTTCAACCTTTCAATATGCTCGCCCCCCCTCGTAGGGTTATCACGCTCCTTGGGGGGCTGCGCACCCCAATTTGAGAAACACCCGCTGGCCCGTCTGTTTCGTTGGACCATCAGGCTTGGGGCTACTCCATCCCTCCCTGCTTGAGCGAGAGCCTCCAAATTTGAATATTTTCTATTTCATGTTTTTTCACCCAATCTACTGGGTAAAAGTACCTGCGGCGCTGTCGCCCGTTAAGATCTAATTTTAGTAGCCTAGGGAGACACGGCTCACAGTTTGAGAAACTCTGACGTAATGCAATGCAATCTCATAGTCACCAACGACAGAAATCATTTTAGTAACGTTAAGTTCATACTACTCTTTTTAAGCTTATGATGAGTATAGTGAATTTTATGTTATGTTTATGCAAAGAGAGAGAGAGCTGAGACAATGTATTTCATTTTTTGTCAGAAAAGCTGCAACTTTCATTATTCGTACAAAACAGAAATCTGAATTCATAATAATAATTGTTAAAGTCTCATATCTTTCCTAGATAAATGAAAGAATTTGTAATTAAAATAAAATATTTGCCTATTTTAATAAGAGTGTTTTTCTTAAGTATAAATTTTAATCTTTATTATACTTTTTATTAAAATAATATTAATAATAGAGTAAGATAAAATTGAAAAGAAATCATAAATAATGGCAACTTATTTAAATAGAAAATCTCATGAATGTTTTTACCTTAACCCTTCAACGGGTACAAAGCTAAAACACACTTTTCTGTGATAAAGTACTTGATAAAGTACTCTCATCCCCTATATATATATATATATATATATATATATATATATATATATATATATATATATATATATATATATATATATATAGTATATAAACATTATTTAGTCTCAAAAAATTTCTAATCAAGGGTTTTTTCCTGTGTAGTGACTAGACGTTATAGCCACTGAGCACTTAGGACATTTAATTTATTTTTCAGGAGCGAAATAATGAATCATATTACAATAAACTTTTTATGAAAAATTGACATTGATGTAATAACTATTTCAATAACAATTAAAAACAAAGTATAAGTGTAATTAAATAATAATAGAATAATTGTACAGCATAGAATACTTACTAAGGATATATATAGAACTAGCTGCATGGCCCGGCGTTGCACGGGCTATCTCTACTTTTATAAATTTTCCTTTTCTTTCACAAAATCAGAACTTCTAATACTCATTTTCAAAATGACTTCCCCTCCCCCTCTCCACCGCTTAGCCCAGCGTTGCTCGGGCTTTCTATTTTCCTCGTGACACCAGCATTTCTGTGTGTGTGTTTGTACCGCACAATGTGAGTGATTTCTAAAAGTAGGTCAAAAAATTTCCCTTTTTCGACATTTGCTCCATTCCTCTTATTTTTGATTTAAGACCGGTTTCTTTCCCCCCTCTATAGCCCGAACACGGTTCTTTTTAGTGTAAAATTATTGTTCTATCTTCCCCTCCTTTTCACAGTAAGATATAGCTTCAAATTTCGATGTATGACTTATAAAAAAAATATTGCGTTAGAATTAAAAAATTATTAATGTTAAGCAATAATAAAAAGAAAACGATTCTGATGCTAAGAGTAAAGTTTTAAAAAGTAGCGTAATGCGAAATTGAAAGTTTCTGCCTCCTCAGTTTCGAACATGGGAACTGCCGTTCCATAAAGCGCAGCCGATTTAACAATCGCGTCATAGGTTCATTTGGGGAGAAGTATTGAATCGAGCTTTAAAATAAAGGTAGATTTTTTTTTACTATATCATTTCGTTATTCGTTAAAGTAAAAGATTTTTTTCGGGCTTCATTTTTATGTTAATGCTTTCAAACTCACATGAATAATAGACGATGTACTTTTTAATTAGCAAAGAATTCCTTTAGTAATGAAATAATAGAAATAATCCTTTTGAAAAAACATATATATATTTATTAAAATCAAATTTCTATAAGTAATTAATAAAAGAAAAATTTATAGATAGCTATTGAAACGATTGCTTTTGTAATCAAAAAATATGAAACAAAAATAAAGAATGTAATTATAATTAATAAATTATTACTGACATTTTAGGCAATATTTTTTGTTAAATTTTGCAGCCACCGGAAACTCAAAAGTACATTTTTTTTAAAAAAAAGTATTGTTTATGTATGGAACAGAAATTTTCAAAATAACAAATTATTAGATAGTGTTTTAAAAACCTCTGAAAAAAAAAAGAAATTCCGAAAATATTTAAAAAAAATCGTACAATAATTAAATTGAAAGAAAGATATTGTTTTTTTAAGCGTTAATGTTAAGATATTTTATCAATCTTTGTACAGATTACGTATAATATTGTTCTACACGCGGAAAAAAAAGAAAAGCCTGAACTTTTTTTTTAGTGTAAACTATTTTTTCAAGCTGAACAACTTATAATTCGTATTCAAAATAAGGAACCGATTTCGATTCATTTTTTATTTAAAAAAATTTAAAATAATTAAATTGAAAGAGAGATATATGTATAATTTTATTATATTAATTTTTAAATAAATGTATTTATATACAAAGGTTCGTTGTTTTGTAAAACAGAATTTTTTAGGATATTCTCTGCAGATGACGCCACGATGTATATTAATGTGTTTTAAGGTTTTTAATTAATATCTTTTTGACTAATTGGAATATCGGAATATAAATGGTCAAAACGGATTCCTCGGATCATTCCCAAAATTTTGATACCTTTTGCTAGTTTCTGCGTCTTGTGGTTCTTGAGAAAATTGGGATATATACTTACATAGATACATTTGTTTACCTACGAATTCTAATACATGAGATACTTAGAATATACATTGAAATTGGTATATATCGATATTTTGTATTTTATTTAATTATAGTATAAAAGGTTAGAAATAAAGTAATATTTTTGAAAATTTAAATTAGTTATTTCACAAATTTGATGAACTATTTACTGTGGAACTTTATAATATGCAAGCGTTTTCTTCGAGCAGAAAAGCTGTAATGAAAAATTTTCGTACCCGAGAATCTTGTATCATATATTGTAAACAAAGTTTGTTAATATTTCTGACCCTCAACATTCTCACAGGATTCTAAATGTGGAGAAAAGTGAAAATTTCTAGGGCATTTTTCTGATTATTGTGGGCAGTGGATAGAGCCTCTAGCCACATATAAAAGCTTTCCAAAAACCTAAATAAAACCTTTTTTATTACAAATTTGCTTAATTTATTCAGATGAGAGAAAGGTATACTTAAGACATGTCGAAATTTTTTTTCAAAGATCAGAAATTTCATTTAAAGTAATCAAAATACAATTTGTACATTTACACCGATAAAAACTGTTTTTAACTACACATCAGGGGACATGAAATACAAAAAAGGTATTGTGTTGTCATCTGTATTGATTTTCATGCGTTTTAGCTTCAATTAGCTCATGTGGATGGACTATATATTCATCACCCACTTGGAGAAAAACCTTTTAATATGTGGCTAGACGTATTAGACGCTGCCCCCTAAAGGGTTAAGAGAACTTGGTACCCTTTGAACCATGTTTTTTTTTTACTTATGAATTTAAAGTTTATATTTTAGTATATCATATAATGTTTCTATTCAAATAATACGAGATGAAGTTTTTCACATATTATTCACATAATTTTAAAAATTAAAAATTTTTGAAGAAAATTTGGAACATTTTAAAATTCTACTTTTTTGTAATTATTAACTTTTTGACCTAGAATGTTTTTGTAATATTTTTAAGGATGTTCTAAGCAACTTTAGGGATCGATTTTACAATAACTTAATTGGTTTTGGAGAAAAAAAATAAAATGTTGATATGCATGCCAAAATTCAATGAAAAAACCAGACATTTTCTGCATTTTAATTTTTTTATAAAAAAGTGTTCAGTTTACAGCAAAATGGATCCCTAATTTTGTTACATGCTTTATATATAACGCACAAGAAAAAATGGAAGTGATTGATAAATATTTGTGGAAGAAGCACTAATGCTTAAGAAACACAAACTGAGAAAAACCACTTTAAAGTTTAATTCTGAAAAAAAATTATAATAAACTTATATAAAATACCACTTTAAGACATTAGTTATATATTTTTATTTAAAATAATTCCTTTTTCATATTTTTTCAACCCATACATTTGTATAAATGATCCATTTTTAGAGAGTATTAATTGCACAAGAAAATTCAAGAAAAATGTTAATTTTTTTCTGTCTTTACACGAATTTTAATTCTTTTCAAAAAAATATTGAACATAACATTGAATAACACAATATTAATATTAACAATAATATATTAACAATAACATTAAATAACATAATATTGATGTATTACATTTGTAATACATCAATAATACATATATAAGGAATAAGAACTAAAATTATGAAATTATTAATACAAAATGCCTTAATTCTAAAATTTTACTTTCACATATTTCACAAAGAAAAGCAGAATTACATTGTTGAAATGCCTCGGTAATATCCTGCTTTATATATAAAACCTTCTTTTTTATAGCTATTATTTCTCTTTTTAACACACACACACACACACACACACACACACACACACACACACACACACACACACACACACACACACACACACACACACACACACACACACACACACACACACACACACACACACACACACACACACACACACACACACACACACACACACACACACACACACACACACACACACACACACACACACACACACACACACACACACACACACACACACACACACACACACACACACACACACACACACACACACACACACACACACACACACACACACACACACACACACACACACACACACACACACACACACACACACACACACACACACACACACACACACACACACACACACACACACACACACACACACACACACACACACACACACACACACACACACACACACACACACACACACACACACACACACACACACACACACACACACACACACACGCACGCACACACACGCACGCACACACACACACACACACACGCACGCACGCACGCACGCACACACGCACACACACACACACACACGCACGCACGCACACGCACACGCACGCACGCACGCACGCACACACACACACATGTCATGATTTTAAAGACAGAATTAGATTAAAGTTTAAAAAGGAGATCTTTATTCAATCATTCCTACATCTGTTCTAACACTGAGAGCAGGGAGGAAAAAAGCACGACATGGTGGTGGTTTCAAGTGGATAGCACTTGAAAAACACGTGTGGTACGTATCCGGATTTTTTGATTGTATTTGAAAGTTAATGCTGACACATATGGGGGCTGTTAAATCTAACGATCTGGAATTAGACATGTTTATTGGCTAGGCCATATGTTCGGAAGAAATAAATGGGTGATTAGTTTGATACTTGAAGATCTGAGAAAGATGAATCAAGTGCTAGATAGGGACTTTAATTTTTAATCTAATTTAATTGTCCTTACATTTATATATATTTATCAAAACGCTTTTTTAGCTTCTTTTTCAATTCCTACTATTAGCTCACTCTCTATATATGTTTATTTATTTATATATTGTTATAAGAAAATATAATACCATATTATTATAATTATTTTTTAAAAAAACTCATGCATGTTAAAGAACAGAGAAGGGGGGATAAAATTACATCTGTCTATTGCAGATACTAGATTGTGAAATACTGTAACATGAAAATAGCTTATTATGAATCATATGAAAAATAAAATGCCCAAGAAGAAATAGCTTCCTCCTGTGTAGGTTTTTTAAGATATATGGTAAGATTTTTCACGGAACTTGAAGTTTATTTTTAAGGTACTGTTAGAAAAAAAATATTATATATATATATATATATATATATATATATATATATATATATATATATATATATATATATATATATATATATATATATATATATATATATATATACAAACTTTTTAGTAATTAAACACCTCCCACATGGGCAGCCATTTTCCCTGAGCCATTATCCTCACTTTCCAACAGCCAATAGGAAGACACGCTCTTCCTATCTGATTCTAACGGCAAAATCCTTCGAGATGTCAAGATCCATGCCTACTGGCCTGCTGCCGCTCGTCTAATCTCAATGCTTCACTTCTTAACATGAAAACCAAACGGTTTTCCGTGCTGAAAATAGACTTTTTGCACATATATGGGATTAAGGGTTCTTTGAATCCAGATGCCCGAACAAATTCCCGCAGATTTTAGTAATTAAAGTTCGCAACGCTATACAAACAAAGGAAAGAATTTAGGGGAAATTTCCTACAAGTTTGAAATTACTTTCAAACGAGTTGTCCTGATAATAGTTATGTGTTGAAACTTTTTATATTTATATCTTAATTGTGGGAGAAATTATTGCAAGTTCAGCTTGCTTGTTAGTCAGTGTACGAGGGCCTTCCTAAGCTCGAGAGCCTTGGTGCATGATACAGGTGTAGCTACCCAATGGTAGCTACACCACTGGTTACCCTGTGGTCGCGGTTGGAGATTGAGATTCTGAACTATCAGTGATTATTATAAAATCAATAACTTTAATTTTTCTACCAATTTACAATCAAAAAATATCATAAGCCCTGGAAGTGATCAACTAAATCGCTATCCTAAATTTCCAAGATAAATATATAAATCATTTATCTTGCGGATGATTCCAAGTAACAGCACTAGTCAGGCTTGACCGGCATTACTTGATGAATAGGACTAAGTATTATCTTCACTAACTCCAAGCACTTCAGGTTATTAACTTGGGTAACTAACAGAGCAACCTAACAACGTTCACTTCGCGCTAGAGTTTCAATAACACTCAAATTAACATAAAACATGGTTTTTCTACGGGAAGTGATTTTATAAACATACAACAGTTAAGAAATATGTCCCCTCAAAGGATTGATAACAGGCGCGGATAGGACCCATCACAATGTTACCAATATTTATGGAATCTTTCATAATTCCGTTAACAAATTATGCATTATCATCTATGATTAAACCGAAGCAAACAGGTTCAGTTCATAAGTTTTCAACTGAAACTTACTAACTATCAAAACTGTTCTCCACAACTCTAAGTATTGAATTATAGAATTATAGAAATTGTCTACGCTTGAGAAGAATATTTTTCTTTTATAATCCATAGAAATTTTTGGGAATGGTATAATCTTATTGGCTGTGTTTCCTGAAGTAGACAAATTAGTGCAGAATATGTCTGAAGTGGTTCTGCTACTGTGATAAAATTAGTTTCCCATTTCAGAAACACATTATAAAATATGTGGATAGGCAAGATAATGTTTAAAAAAGCGATGTCGAGTACATAGTTCCAAAATTAAAAAAAAAATCTTTGCTAGTCAAGAAATTCTTAACTTACTGGACATTTTTGCAATCCTGTACATTATCTCAGACATTACTGAAAAACTGCTTGGGCTAATCCCAAAAGTATGGTGAGCCAATATTGCCTTAAAAATTTGCGCACTATAGGTTACGAAACTTGGCATAAAGGTACTCGTCAGACAGATGTGTAAATGATTAGAATTGAGCCCGATTTCGCATTGCATAATGCCTCTAGAGGTTCTCTTTGGATTATAAAACATGTATTTAATCTTGCAGTGGGAGGCTGTTTAGTTAGAAATGCCATTGCGCTGCCATCGAAGACAGTATATGAAGCTGCCAGAGCTCAAGAGGGAAGAATCCGGGTGTTCCACTTGGCAAAAAGTTCGCCCTCTAGACAATTCTGTCTCAAATATGAGATGTTAGAGCCAATGGATAAGAGAGAGTTTTGCTACACAACGACCAGGTTCAGGACGCCTTTGGCATATACCGATAATCGAGAAGATTGTCACATCCTACGACAAGCATTTTTAGGGCTAACTATATATATAGGGCTAACTATAACGGCTGACTGCACCTACACTACTTGCTTCTGTGTCTGTCCGTACCATAGCAAGGCGACTAGCTGTAGGATAATTGCTATCGCAGTACTCATTACGTGTACTACCGATATCACTTACTCATTGTTGCATATGTTTGAGAGGTGTCACGTTCGAGGGGATTGGACTGCAATCGAATGGAATCAGATCGTCTTCAGCGACGAATCCGTATTCAATTTGTGCAGTGTTGACAATCGTGTAAGTGTGGGGCCCCGTGGTGAACGTCTCAATCTTGCCTTCCCTGACAGCACCTCCCCCAATTGGTGCGATTGTATAGGGTACCATCACATACAACACAAGATCACCCCTTATATTGATCCACAGCACCAAAACAGCCCAGAGGTACGTTTGTAATATTCTTCCGCCACATGTGTTGCTAATCAAGGCAAGGCTCCCAAGAGCCATTTTTCTACAGAACAATGCCCTCTCACACAGAGTAAAGTTTTCACAAGATTTCCTCTGTTACATTTCCACACTTCCTTGACTTGCGTGATCCCCAGACTTGTCCTCAATGGAACATATTTGGGATAAGTAAGAAAGACAAGTTGGACAGCCTGCGAGTTTGATCGAGTCAGAGACGCGTTTACAGTTACTGTGGAACGAATTATCGCAGGACACCATACGGAACTTTTAGGCCTCAATGTACCACATTTTCACATTATGCATGATGCTAGAGGCATAGGTCAACAAGCTACTGTTGACCCATTCATTTGTAATTTTTTCTACAGTAAATGATCATTTTGCTTTGATTTTGTTATCACTTACATCAAAGTTGCACTTACGTATGCAAAATTTCGTTTTATTCTGGCAACTCTTTCTAGTTGATTCAATTTTTATAACAATTAGTGCATATACATATATGAAATCAAATATTTTAAAAAAATTCTTTTGCACACCTAAAATTGACTAATTATTAGTGTTTTTTGAAAACACCTGTTGCTTAATCATGCATTTCATCCAAGAACTGCTCAGCTGTACAGATAAATAAAAAAAGCAAAAGAAAAGAAAATGACATATTTGGGAATTATCACGTTCACGATAGGGTAATCCATCATCTTAAGCAGTTTTTTTGACACTACAGAAATGAGTTTTTATGATGATCATTCACAAGAGAATAAAAAAACTCAGTCTACCAGTTCTTTCATATTTTTTTACTAAGCGATGAGGATTTAGCATGGAGATTCAACCATATGCTATTCTTGATTCAGTTTTTTGCACATGTTGCTTGTCATGCTAAAACTTAAATTATGACTTTGATTGAATTCGATACTTTATTTGAAGCGACAGTTTTTGAGATTTTTTAAAAAAGCTTTTATTAATGTTTGTTGAGAATTAACTGTGTTTTAGAAATACGCAATTTTTGGGTCGCTTTCAAATAGAACAACAGCAGCAACACATTCCAGTAGATCTCAGAATTATCCAAAATTAGGATTTGCCATTATAGATTTACAGTGCACAGCACAAAAAAGTTAAATTTTGTTTTTACAAAATTACAGCTTTTGTTCTTGTAAAGTTAATGCCATTGACAGAATGCGCTGATCGTCCTGAACTCTGACATTTTCCCTGTTTTGAGTTTCACAGAGTTTTTATAAATTTATTTTCATATTCTAATCAAATTACTTGATTTAGTACATAGCCCGAAAATTTTTTTCTCAACACCAAAAAATTATAAAGAGCTTTAAACATTTAATATATATAAAGAAGTTTATATGTAATATTTTCATAATTTGTGGCTTTCATGATATATCAGCATCAGCGTTGAATCAACAGCACCAGGTGGGCCCTGGCCTTCTCCAGCATATTTTTCCAAGCAATTCTTGTTGCCAGTTCCTTACCCTTATGGTCTTGAAATCAGTGTTAATGAAGTCCAGCCACCGAAATCTTGGTCGTTCTCTAGTTCAACTACCCATAGGTTTATGTCTGAATATCTTTTTCATGATATATTCGCACTTTAAAAAATTGGTTTGCTGTAGTATTATTTGTAGAGAATCAATTTAGTTCATACGTAATATTCACCTTTTTTATGGAATATTTATTTATCAAAATGGCATTGAAATGACGATTCGAGATTATTTTACTGTTGAGGTTAGAAAAAATGTACTTTATGCATTATAGTTTCCTTTTCTTTGAGGAAACTGAGAAAATCTGGAGAGAAAAGTTAGACGCATGATTTCAGATTTTTTGGTATAGCTACACAAAATATGCATACGAAGAAATCTATTTTAAAACTTTTTAGCTACAGTCCAAAAAATTTTATTTTAGAAATATTATTATACTGAAGTAAGCGCCTAATACCTTTAAAATTATACACTGACATATAAAAAGAGATCTCAACACTAAGAAAAAATTATTGTATATGATTGAAATTTGGTCAATGCAATTCTCTAGTTCCCATGTTTAATTGATTAAAATTTCAAGAAAACCGTTTAGTTTAAGCTCAAGAAAATGATTTCATGTGTGAAATACTGTTACATTAATGGCCGGTGTAACTTTCAGAATTTTGAATGCAAGCCTGCAAACGTGCATGCATTATGACATTCAGATGCCGAATGTCCCTTTGTATTATGGAGTTCTATGCTTGTTGTATTAGTTGTATCCTTATTGGGACGATAAGTGTTGGCTGTGATGATGCTGGAGTTGTCATCCAATCATATCTCATACGTGCTCAATTGGAGACATATATGGTAATCTCGAAGGTGAAGGTAACATGTCAACACTCTGTAGATTACGTTACGCTTCCACATCGGTGTGAGAGCGAGCGTTATGCTGTTGGAAAACTCCCCCTTGAATGCCGTTCATGAACGGCAGTACTATAGGTTGAATTACCAGACTGACGAGCAAATTCGCATTCAGTGTGTTTGGGATAACAACGAGAGTGTTCCTGCTGTCATAGAAAATTTTTCCCCAGATCACGACTTCAGATGTAGGTCCAGTGTGTCTAGGTCACAGACAGTTTGGTTGCAAACGTTCCTCTGGCCTCCTTCTGATCAAAACACGGCCAGTTAGTGGCACCAAGGCAGAACCTTCTTTCAACAGAAAAAGAACCAGTCCTCCAATGAGCACTGGCTTGACACCCCGAAATGGCAATGGCTTGGAATCAGTGGAATACACGATACAGGGAATCTCACTTGGAACTGTCCTTGAAGTAACCAATTTCTAACAGTTTGTTGTATAACTGTGGTATCAACTGCAGTTCAAATTTCTGTCGCAGAGGCAGTACGATGCGAAACAGCCGTACGCAGAATACAGCAGTTTTCCCTTTCGGTATGACCACTTGGTCACCCAGAACCTTTCTTGTTGAGGCAGTACCATCCTTTGTCCACTGCTTCCAACTACATGCACAGAGGATATGTTACAGCCATGTCTTTCTGCAATGTCGTGTCAAGAAAATCCACCTCTTCATAGCCCTATAACACGACCTCGTTTAAACTCGGGGAGCTGTGGATAATAGCTTCTTCGTCTTCTTAAAAACATTTTTGGTCGACACCACATGACAATTCATAGACAAATAACTCTCATGAACTTAAGCAGCATGTATTTAAAGCAACCCTGATTTGCGAGTTCTGAGTAGTGCTTCCGGTAAGCGTGAAAAGTAATTCGATGTCATCTTTCATGCGTATGAACACACCTACCACATTTCATTTATCTAACACAAGTCTTTCTTGGTGTTGAGATTTTCAATAGTATAGCAAAAGAATTGTTTTTAAATCCAAAAAACGTCATATTTATCTTCTAAAATAATTTTTTGGAAGTTTTTTACGAGTTCATATTGCTGTTATATATTAAAAAGTGAGATGTCTAGGGAATTTCTTAACACACATTTGAAATCAAACATATTCTTCATATTATTAAACTTTCGAAACAATTAACCCCTTAACCCTTTAGCGGGCAGTGGCTAATAGGTCTAGCCACATATTAAAAACATTTTCTCCAAGCAGGTTATGGACATTTAGTCTATCCACATGCGTTAATTGAAGCTAAAACGCATAAAAATCAATACAAATGGCAGCACGGTACCTTTTTTGCATTTCATGTCTTATGATAGGTAATTAAAAACAGTTTTCCTTGGTATAAATCTACAAATTATATTTGATCACTGTAAATAAAATTTCCAATGTTCGAAAAAAAAATTTCGACGTGTTTTAAGTATACTTTACTCTAATCTGAATGAATTAAGCAAATGTGCAATTAAAAAAAAGTTTTTAATTAGGTTTTTGGAAAGATTTTATACGTGGATAGAGGCTCTATCCACTGCCCACATTAAATAGAAAAATGGCCCTGAAATTTTTGCTCTTCCTCTACACGCGAGAGAGCTCTTAGAATCACGTGAGAATGTTGGAGGTGGGAAATATAATCAAACTTTGTTTACAAGATATGGTACGAGAGCCTTGGGTTTAAAAATCTTTCATTATAGCTTTTCTGTTCGGAGAAAATGTTTGCATATTATTGAGGCACGTAAAATACTTTGAATACTTTGAATATTTCTAATTAGCATTTCCGTTTTATAAGATTATTGTACATTGATTTTTATTATTATTATCAACGTAAAATAGAATTTGAGTATAATTGTGTAACAATACCTAGAAAAAAACTTATCTGTTCAAGAGGCTCTTGCTATATTTGAAGAATTTCCATCAGATCTTGCCAGCAGCTTCTAATAATAGAAGAATGATGAAGAACAATCTCTAATGATAGAATGATGAAGATTATGGGAATCAAGCGCTTGCCTAGCTATAGGTACTATTGGTCAAATTCTCCTGATTTGCTTGATGAGTATATATCTCAACAAATGTCAGTGAAATATTTTGCATATATTATTTCACACATTTGCATATTAATGATAATTCCTTACAGCCGAACAAGGGCAGCGATAATTTTGACAAACTATATAAAATACCAAAATTAAATAAAGTAAAAAAATGTGGATATATACCAATTTTAATGTACGATTTAGTAAGTATTCTATATTGTACAATTATTCTTTAATATTTTATTATACTTGTACTTTGTGTTCAATTGTTATTGAAATAGTTATTAGCATAAATGTTAATTTTTCATAAAAAGTTTATTGTAATATGATTCCTTATTTCGCTCCTGAAAAGTAAGTTAAATGTCTTAATTGCGCAATGTCTATAACTTCTAGCCACTTACTAGGAAAAAGCTATTGATCAGGAATTTTTTTTTTTGTAACTAAATAATGCTTATAGAGGATGAGAACATTACATTTATCAAGTACTTTATCACAGAAAAGTGTATTTTAACTTTGTGACCGTTAAGGTATCCGACTTTTTTTTTGTTCGGATTGATTGATTGATTGATTGAATATTAACGTCGCACTTTTCAGCTACACGAGGGCTTTTGGCGACGGACCACGTAATTTTGAACCATGGTCAAGTGACGTGGACGACACCTGAGCTGGCACCCCCTGTCCTAACTACCACACCACACCAACGGGAGGACGTTTCAGCTCTCGACAGATTTAACGTGCATCGCTGCCCTACACGGCGGGTCTTTTAGTGGTACTGGGCTCGAACCCGTGACAAAGCAAGCCACGGTCCGATACCTATACCACTCGGCTACCGCGGCCACTTTTTTGTTCGAACGGAGATTTTAAAAAAACGCATAAAAGGATATTTTTTATGATATTTAGTCTCACTTAAATTAGAATACATGTATAAAATTGTTTTAAGGACATTTTGACAAAAAAGTTATTTAAATACAATATTTTGGCAAAAAAAAATTATTTAAATACAATATTTTGACAAAAAATTCTTAGAATAACCTTTTTCAAAATGTTCTCCTTTTGTGAAAAATGATACTATTATAATAATATTTTGCCTGTATATAGCTCAGTCCTCTGTACAGAGGCTCAACCGTGATTTTTGAAAGATTCACATTATTTTCATAATTACAACCAATTGAAGTAATTATCGGCGTTGTTTTCTTAAAATTTCTCCCCTCTGTTGTCGTAAAACATGGATAAGCCCACTTCTAAGATATACAGGGTGTCCGAGAAAGATCCGTACAACTTCAAAAATTTATTGAAAAAGAAACAATAGGGTTACAGCTAGGGAGACTAATTAGTACATTAGATAGAATAACTCAAAAAGTTTTTTTCCTATAACTTAAGTTATTACCTTAGGAAATTTCTACATGAGACCCTTTAGTAGCACGAACAATATCAAGACGATATTCCAATTCCATCCACGACCGTTTCAGCATGCTAACATCATCAGTAGCTACAGCTGTTTGGATGTTTTGCTTTAATTCTTCGAGACTGTTAACTTGCGTTCCGTATACATTATCTTTAACATAACCCCAAAAGAAAAAAAAATCCAGTGGTGTTAGGTCAGGAGACAGGAGTGGCCATGCAATGAGACCATCCCTGCCAATCCAACGTGTTGGAAATGAATTATTCAGCGACTCATGAACTGTCAATCCCCAATGAGGAGGCGCACCGTCTTGTTGGAAAAGGACATTCGGTTGAAGGTCTTGCAGTTGTGGGAATGCATAAATCTCAAGCATATCTAAGTAGGTACTTGAGGTCATAGTCTTTTCCGAGAAAAAAAGGTCCAAGGATGCGATCGTGAAGCAATCCGCACCACACGTTCACCTTTTCACGGCTCCGTTGGAGTTCACGTACGGCATGTGGTTGTTCGGAGCCCCAAAATCGAACGTTATGTTTATTGACCATTCCGGGCACATGAAACGTTGATTCATCGGAAAACAGTATTCGATTCAGAAAATGTTCATCGGCATCCAAACGATGCAGCATGTCAACTGCAAATCCGTAATATTTCGCATAATCATCCGGTTTTATCGCATGCAGAACATGAACTTTGTATGCTGTAAGTCGCAATCGTTTATGAAGCACATCGTGTATCGTGGATCTTGGCATTTGTAGCCCCCGGGATGCTTGTCGAACTGATTTTGTAGGGCTCCTTCGAAATGTTTCACGCATTCGTTCCACACTTTCTTCGCTAGTTCTAGGGCTACCATATCCCTTTTTATGTTCCACACTACCCGTTGTCATAAATTTGTGATACTACTCACGAATGCTTGACCGAGATGGTGGCGATTTCCCATACGTCGTTCAATAGTTCCGTTGTGTTTGCGTATCGGATTTTGTTTTGATAAACCACGCAACACATTGAGCTTTCTTCACGCGATCCGCCATTGAAATAACTAAAATGCTTTAATATTCATTCGCGTGACATGTAGCGCCATCTATGGTCAGAAACATACTACAGAAAAAAACTTTTTGAGTTATTCTACCTTATGTCCTAATTAGTTTCGCTGTAACCCTATTGTTTCTTTTTCAATAAATTTTAGAAGTTGTACGGATCTTTCTCGGACACCGTGTATATTTCAAAAATTCTAGTTGAGCCTCTGTACATATGTCTGACCTATATACAGGCAAAATTTTATTATAATAGAAGCATTTTTCACACAAAAGGAGAATATTTTGAAAATGGGTCATTCTATGTTCATTTTTTGTCAAAATATTGTACTTAAATATTTTTTTATTGTAATAATATTCTTAAAACAATTTTCTATACATTTTCTAATCTAAGTGACACTAAATATCATAAATATTATCCATTTATACGCTTTTGCAAAATCACGGTTCCGAATGTAGTTGGATACCTTAAAGGGTTAACTGGTTTGTCTGTATACCGTTTGGGATATCAATGACCACGAATGGTTTTCCCGTACGCTGTACGGACACTGATATTTTCTTCTATCTTTGATTTGCACACTTTTTTACACTCTTATAGGGAGATTATTAGTTCTAGTGTTTTTAACAGATGTATAGTTTGTGTCCATGGTACTGAAATACTTCTCATCCGGGATTTTCTTTGTGGTGAAGGCGGGAGTATTTCATTGAAAGCAGGAATTTAGATTCTTGGAAAATATTTGATAAAGAACAGGGATTGGCATGTCAATGGGCAATTTATAACTTGAGAAGAAATGAAAATGGAAAGATAATACAAAACAGCCTATATTATCTGTGCTCTCATTGCAATGCAAGACTTGTATTACACCATGCTTCAAATTATATATATATATATATATGTACAAAATCCTAAGCCTTTTGAAAAAGAGGTAAGAATATGAAATGTTTTTGTGAGTATATGAGAGAAATTCTTTTAAGATGTGTGAATCACACTTCATAACATATAGGATGTACTTATAAAAAAACAAACCTTTTAAGGGAATCCGAAAATTTTAAAATAAAAATAGTGTGAAAACTTTCAAATTGAAAATTAAAATTAAGTTCATCTTTTTTCGCATTGTGTTAAGTATTACGTTTAGTCCTATGCAACAAGAAAAATGTCCTTTTTTAAAAACTTTTTGGCCAAAAAATTGTCCGCTTAAATGGTAAACGGATCTGATTTCATAAAAATTCGACAAAGGATATTTATCACAAGCATCAAATTTTACTAATAGGCTATAAATTATGCCATTTTTTTAAATCACTCGTATTTGAAAAGAAAACTTTTTACTAACTTCTTACTGTCTTAAAATCTGGTCAACGCACATACCTGTTTGTTCTCTCTCTCTCCTCCATAAGCTGCGAAATAACTATTTTAATATTTTCCACTAACATCATAAATATTAAATGTCAACTGGTGGTAAATGATGTATTCTGTAAATATTGTTGTTCGGAGATAGGCAATTTATTCAAAGAGTTTGTGTAAGGAAACATTTTAGAAAGATTGCTTATGAACGTCCGAGGAAAGATTACCCTTTAACTATGAAATATTTTTCGCGGATAATAGGAAACTAATTAATGTTTCAACATAAGTTAAAAATAGATGTAAACAGATTTTGGTTACTTAAAAAATTAACGTATTTCTTGTATCACGTGGATAAAATTTCTTGAATTTTATTAATTAAGTTATTCCTTCCTTTAGTAAAGGTTTATTAATAAATTTGTATTGTTTTTATTTACTTCATTTCCTTTTTCGATCATTTTGTCAAAAATCTGTATTTTCCGCTTCACAGATTTCTTACAATAAATTTTTTTAAACATACTTGAGATTTAAACTGTAAGGAAACTTGAATGTTTCAATAATATTCATGCGATTTTAGCTACTCTGATAAACAGCAATTAGCAACTAAAACGAGCAAACGGATTGCCACTAAGTTCTGTATATGGTCTAAACCATCGGTCACCAAACTTTTTGACCTCACGGCCCAGTAAATTCATAATATAAATCCCGTGGACCACTAATAGGAATTTTTAAGTTTTAAATATATTTATAAAAAAATTGTGCAATCTAAGAAGACATAAAATGTGCCTAGTCAATAAAATGAAAGATTTATTAATAAACCATAATAAAATAAACAAAATAAATAAATACTGTAAAAACAAAACAATTCAAAAATAATTTAAGTATATCAAACTTTTAGCATTATACATTCCTATTGTCGTCGAGAATTCTATGGAGAGCAAGATGACTGTAACGTTGATTTTAATGTTCTATCTGATAAATGAAGAATCCTTGGTATACGAATAAGTTTATTGATGACTAAACATAACTTCACAGCACTACACTCACACACACACACAAACATTTAAGGACTATTTACAGGGTTTAAAAAGAAACATCGCTTTAAAGCGCTCTGCCTAAAGCATCATGCCTTTTCATGTTAATTCAATCCGTTCCATCGTCGTTCTGCTTATAATTAAAGTGGCGCGTTACATATGTTTATTCTGGCAACCCTGAAGTCGCCAGTTACGTTCGAAGGCACCAACATCTATAGTGATGGATTTTAATGCTTATTTGAAATAAGATTATGGATATTTGGATCCAATGTTCTTACTGTAAGACGGAGAATTGCATTTATTTCAAGCTGAGATCGGTACCGTGTTTTGGTGGCATTTTTCTGGGAACCAGAGAAATTTTCTCACGGACCACCACTTTGGCGACCTCTGGACTAGACGGAAGATCTGCTCAAGAAATATTTCAAATAAGTGTTTTTTAAATTCGAAAACGTCCACGAGATGGTGCTTGGTCTGGAAAAAAGAAATAAAGCTTATATGGATATTCATGTGAAATATTTAATAATGCGACAAATAAAGTAATCTAGTTTATCATAGAAGTGTGGTGACATGACATCTGGAAGAACTCAAATGGGCGAAGTATCACACTGTTACCCAGTTAGATCTGTTGTTGAAGAACCATTTACAGGTACACGGTGGTAGATATACTGTGAAACTTTCATCACATCGTTTTGAACACGCGTTGATCAAAGTTAATTCTTAAGATTTTTTATATTTATATTTAAATTCTTGCTATACTAGAGACATTATTTTGCTATATAATTGTCAAAAGAGAGATCAAGAAATAACCATAATGTGTATCAATGTATTGTGTGAGAATCCCCTGGGTTCCACCTTGGACATTAAGATTAACTTGAGGCAAAGAATGACCAGACGCCATTTGTATAATAATAAATTATATTTATTCATTTAGTTCAAATATTAAATTTCTAATGACAAATATTTAACTATATGTCTACGTCAAAAACTATTAAATTAAATTACGAAATATGAAATTAATCAATTACCAAGCTCAATATCGAAAAAGTTTACCGGAGTAGGAGGTCCGAGAAATACACGCAACTTGAATTATTATCTTTCATTAAAATTGAACTAACTTTATTAAACTAACGCTTGTGGTAAGCGGTACTAAGCTAGAATATATCACCTGGTTGTACTTATGATCTCTCCAGGTAGATTAATCCTCCTAAGGCTCCTTCGCTGAATAATAACAGCAAAACTCCAATATCGTAATCCAATTGAATCCTCCAAATCTTGTCATTACTTCTGCTAGCTCAATCGCCTTCTTCTCCGCTAACTTACAACACGCTATCCTTAAATACCTTATCTACTTTACATATCCTATTTTCTTCTTTTAGAGGTGATAGGAAATATACGCGAATTTACAATCCCGAAAGACGCCTAAGAGTATTAGTGGAAAGGTGCCGTAAAGATTCGTCACAATTATACAAAAAGAATGCATGATTTTTTGGCATTTATTTATTTTTGCAACAATCGTGAACATTTCAGATAACACAACGAGTTGGCAATTCCAATTTCGCATGTGTCGTATATACTTAATCGGCACTCATGTGTTTTGCTTTATACACTGCTGGACAATTGCTAAGGACGGATAACACTATCATCCATAGCAACCACAAAATGAAAGGAAGCAAAATGTGGAAAATTAGAATAAGTGCGGGATAATAGTAAGAAGAAGTATGAGTATGCAAATTTTTTTCCACGTCTGTTCATCACGTGATAGCGTCCACAAGAGCTTTAAAGGTTTTGACGCGTGTGGACAGTTGTTGTTTCAAGTCAAAGTTTTACAGGAAAGATTTAATAGACGAACTTAAAATTTTTGGCATGTCTTCCCGACATCACATAGATGATTTTATGCGTAGCCGAATTATTGGAAAGATCGAAGAAGGGCGAAAAATAACAGATGTTGCCAGGGAGTTCGACATCGCTTACAGCGTTGTTTCACGGCTGCGGAAGTCATTTAAAACTACTGGAATGTGTAGTAGACGGCACGGGGAGGTCGTGTTAGAAGTACGACGCCTGCAGAAAACAGATATATCGTCCTATCAGCAAAAAGGAACAGGCGCACCACAGCTCAGCAGGTGGCAGATCAGTTTCTTGCTGCCTCAAAAAAGCAGATCTCCCGAAAAACTGTTGCCAGACGTTTGAGGGGAGGAGGACTATACGCACGCAGACCTGTTCTGTGTGTCCCATTGACCAGACAGCACCGTACTGCCCGTTTGCAATGATGTCGTGAGCATCACAATTGGACTGAACAGGACTGGGCATGCGTACTATTCTCAGATGAGAGTAGGTTCAGTCTGTCATCGGATTGTAGACGCCAACTGATCTGGCGCGAGAGTGGTACTGCTTATCGCCCAGAAAATATCCAGGAAAAGGACCGATATCCGACATGCAGTATCATGGTGTGGGCCGGCATCATGATCAATGGCCGCACGCGCCTACATGTGGTTGCGAATGGGACTATGACGGGCCAACGATACATTGATGAAGTTCTACTTCCTCATGTTCATCTTTTCCGTGGTGCTGTTGGTAATAAATTTGTTTTTATGGACGACAACGCAACATGTCATCGAACACTCGCTGTTCAGGATTGTCTAGACAGCGAGGGTATTCAACGTCTCGTATGGCCAGCGCATTCTCCAGATCTAAACCCCATTGAAAATGTATGGGAGGCTTTGGGGAGGCAAGTTGCTGGTCGAAACTATCCTCCGACAAACAAGAACACCCTCATCCGTGCACTCTCAGAGGAAGGGTATAAATTGCCTCAACAGCTGCTGGATAATGTTGTGCAAAGTATGGTACGACGTGTGGAATGTTGCATCACACTCCACGGTGGACATATCCCGTACTGATACCTTTCTTTAAGGTGCCTTCTGACTTTTAGATGCATTGTTCCATTTCTCCGTACGCAGATCAAATGAACATTTTTTTTCTTTCAGATGTTTCACAGCTTTTGTACTTTCCAGAACAATAAATATTCTTTATTCTTATGTCTGAACAGTGGGGCAACTATATTTTATCCTACTAGGCCTCATGTCTCGCTTAATGTTATGCTACATAGAAATTTGTGATCCGTCCTTAGCAATTGTCCAGCAGTGTACAATGTCGCCAATAAGTTGTGATAATACGTAAGTACCGATTTTTTTGTATTTGATTGGTAGCAGTCTTGCGAAATTTCTTTACCTTGACTTCTTAGTACGTCTGAATTCTAAATTGATTTAATGATTTGATTTATCCACTTAAAGAAATGAAATTAAAAAGAAATATTATTGGATAAAACGCTTCCAAGGAGAATTGAAAAGGATGGTGAATAGTATTTTAAATTTATATCTTCTCAGAAAGATTATTCAGCGCACACAAGCTTGAAAAAACAGAAAAATAAACGAAAAACATTTCCATGAATTTTAAAGTACTTTTGTTTGATTAACAAAGTTCTGAATTTGGAAAATATTCTAATCATTTAAATACATACATCAGTTTAAAGTAAGCAGTTTAATCTAATGATATTTTTCTAAAAGAATATGAGTCTAGTTATTAATTTTTTTTATAAAATACATTTTTAAATTTTAGAATGTTTCAAAACACACTTCGATATTCCTATAAAATAAAGAAAACATTTCTGTCCAATAGAGTTTCAGTAGTCTCAAACATAAAAAAATTATAGAAAACTGAGATATTGAATAAAGTACTGTGGAAATTTATACATTTTCACTTTATAGCATACAAGACTAACAGATTTATTTGAGTTCATCTGTCATTTTCAAACGGTGTTTTTTCTTTTCCTCGGTTGTTTTTTAATGTTTTCTTTTATTTTCTCTTCCTTTTTTTTTCAATTGAAATATTTACAACATCTTAATGGAACGACTTGGCGAATTTCCTAATGCGAGTTGCTAGATAATTTGGAAGAAAAAACATTTTATATTACCTCTTTATATTGCCATTTCAGCTCTCGGGCTATATTTCAAGCTATTTAGTATTTTTTCAGTCATAAAAATAAACAAATGTTTGTTTTTATTTTAATGGAATAACATTAAATGTTGCTGTTTCCCTGCATTTCGAATGAAGTGGTATTTCTGTTTTACATACTTTTATCTCTTTATTTTGCATATTCCCAGCTCTTGTAAAAAGTTAACGACAAGAAATGTGACATGAATATTGAAAGAAAATGTCATAGTTTAGATTTTTTTTATAAAAGCATTCCTAAGAAAGTATAAAAAAATACATTTTGTTATCGCATATGATTTCAAACTATGTATTGCACTTAACATGGAAATGTTTAAGCTGGTCCAACGATTATTCAACTCTTGCCAACTAATAGCTGCATGAGCTAAATCACTTTAATAAATAAGTAGAAAGGAAATAAAAGTATAGAATATTACATATTGTGAAAAATAATTATTAAAGGTGAATTTCATAATTCTATATTTAGGCATTTGTAATTTACTGTTTTCCATTTTGTATTAACTAGCTGTATTTGTTTTTTTATCTTTTAAGTCTGGAAAAGATTCATTGTAACGTTTTTTTTCCGGATTGGCAACAGTCCGATTGTTGACATCAGCTTGGTTGCAACGTTATCACTTTAGCGAGCAACTAAGCCTAACGAATAAAAGTGTTCTATTAAATTTTATGCAATTTTCTGTACTTAAACGATAAAGGACCAAAAGTTCTTTCAGTCCCCTTCATGTTATTGAAATCAATGTGTTTTCCTTTAATTTTTTTAAAAAATTGAATCAGTTGAAGAAAGAAAATGGCAGAGATTTTGAAGAAATAAAAAGAAAGAAAAGAGGAAATTTTGATTGAAAATGGTTGAAAAGAAGTTTTTATAGCTTTCTCCTTTAATTTTAACTACTCCTAATTTTAAAATTTTATTTTAATGAACTATTTTTATTTCATAATAAAAAAGATGCATTATTTACAAAGTATACATCTAACAAGCTAAGTTTTTTTATAGAAAATATTCCAATTTATATATGGTTTAATGGGAAATTTATCATATCATTTATATTTATTTTATTGGTGTGATGGTTAAGTTTTAATCACTATCGTATCTTAAATTTTGTACAATTCTAGAGGCAATGAACTGTTCTATTGAGAATATTTCATTCTGAACAACAGGGAGCTCATTACGGTGTAGCATATTCCATAACTCCTTTTATGTTATTTGTTATTTCTCGGATTAATTTCCTAATTTGAATTAAAATATTATAATGTATTTACGCGAACTCTTATTCTTTTGAGTTAGTGGATATTTTGTTTTAGAATGGTCCATCAAACTTAACAACGGTAAAACATTTACAGATGGTATTTTTCCCTTCACAGAATCCTTTCTTCCCTCAAACTAAAAATGAATGTTTACCCGAAATATGATTTTCATATTTTGTCTAAAATTTAGAATAAAATAACCATTTGAATTTTAAAAACGTTTCACATAAGTTTTTGGCCAACATAAGTTCGTGTTAGAAAGAGATACACCCGAAAGAAAAGATATACCGTGAAAATCGTTTAGCACGAAGCTGAGGGGACTGAAAGAATTTTCGTGTTAAAAGAATTTCGTGTTAAAGGATATTAGAAAAATAACATACATTGAATAAAATTAAGGTTATAAGAGTTCAATTTATTTACATAGATATGTATATATTCAAGTATTTAATAAAAAACAATAAACAAAAAAAAATTCACAACGAAATTTAATGCGAAATTTTCAAGGTTTTGTAAAAACATAACATTTGCTGAGTTTTTGAAAAATGATTTGATACTTTTTATTGGGTTGTCCTTTTCAGCTTCATATTGTCGAACCAATTGTTTGATGTCTTTCATTTTTTTATTCATTTCACCATTGAATCGTGAGTCTAAATAATTGCACATATTTTACATGATATTCCTCATTTCGGATGACGTGGGAACAGGAGCTGCATTATTCATTTCATTTTTGTCATCGGAATCTGCATCAATGATAATTTTGAGCTTTGAACAAGCTCTAAAATGTCTTTGCCTTTCATAATTGGGAATGTACACACACACATTATCAACATCTACTGCAACGAATTCTTCCGATTATGAATCTATATGGTTGATGTTTTCCGTATTCTGTTCATTCCCAGAAGGGAAATATTTTCGTTTCTTGTTAAGAAAAAAAATGCATGAAAATACATAGTACATTTTTGGGATCGTTATATTATTTCGTGTCTACCAATATTTTGTCTTAAGCATTTTCGCACGTTAAACATATTTCACTGCATTTAAAGATCAACAAAGTTTAGTTTAATCTATTCAGAATCTAATATAGTTTGCAAATAGCTAAAAGAGAGAGATCAAGATAACCCTCATTATTACTAATAATAATTTAATTATATGAAGAAATGCAGACGCATGGGCTATCCAGTCTGTGTTGTGGCTAATGCCACCTGTCTGACGTAGTCAGAACGAGGCCCACGAAATTCATCGTGGCAAGGGGTTAGAAGTACGCCTGTCGTTGACCTAGGCCTTGAGCACCATACAGGTGACAGTACGGATTAGCTCGGCGAAATTCCCGGAAGGGACGATAGATGGCGACACCCCTATCTCCACCTCCACAATTTTGCATTGGGACTGGAGGGGAGGGAAATATTCTCCAGTCCCCTGCACTCGTAATTCAGCCCACAAGACTTTCGGACGCACTGATTTAACGAGCACGTACTCCGTGTGTACTCGGAGGGTATTTGGTGGCATCGGGCATCGAACCCAGGCTTTCCGGTCTGGAGTCCGATGCTCTAACCCCCATGCTACCCACGGTCCCTATCCAGTCTTGACACTGCTAATACGGTCCTATGTCCAGATACGCTGATAATCTAAAAAAAAATCTCAAAGGTACAACTCAGACTGATACTAACCTGTATGAACTCGATTCACTTACTTTTAACAGTAATCTTCATTTGCATATTTCGTGGTACCTTTACAGAAAGAGGTTCTCAAATCAAACAATTCTCTAAAAGAATTTCCTTTTAAGGATTAGTAAAAAGACATGAAGAGAAACTATTACAAGTTGTCAGTAGAAAAACCACCACAGAAAATTTTTAAACATTATTAATTAACTCACTTCAAAGTATGAGCACAGATTTGCGAATTTCCACGCACATGCACTCTTACGTCAACTGGATCTTTCAAATGTCAAAATGAAAATGATGTAGGGAAATTTAAAGGGTATATTCATCAAGACCTAGTTAAATTCAAGAAAAAATTACTGTTATTGTTTTGGAACGTTTAAACTGATTAAATTTAATTAGAATTTACTAACTTTTCTTCAGAATAATTGAAGTTTGAGTTGTGAGTGTGTATGATGAATTTATCCATAATTAAGGGTAATGAAGTTCAAGCAAAGAAAGAGACAGAAGCAAAACAAATTTGACTTATTTGTAAAGTCTATTTATTAAACAAAAGCTAAAGAGCAAAACAGATGCTATATGTTTGACATAATAATTAAAAATTGCGATTTTTACTCCCTGGAGCAAATTTCAAAAAAGAACCTATTTACAAAAAACAGTATAACATGGCTAGTATGATGGCTAATACGGAGTATGTCTCCCGGACGATGCAATACAGGCCTTACAATGCTTAGGAATGCTGAGTATCAAATTATCAATCTGATCTTGGGGAATATTGCACCACTCATCAAGCAAAGCCCTCCAAAGTTCCGGTAGACAGGTGGGAGGGTGTTGATGAGCTGCAATTGGTCGGCCAAGCATATCCCACACATACTCTATTGGATTCAAGTCCGGTGAGTATGCTGGCCAATCCATATGGGTGATATCCTCCGATTGAAGGCATTCGTCTACAATGTTTGCACAGGGAGGACGGGCGTTTTCATCCATAAACAGAAATTCAGCACCCATGGCACGCCGAAACAAACGTACATGTTGTTCCAGAATGACATCCCGATAGATGTGGCCTTTCATCGTTACACTCTGAACATGCAGGTCAGTTCTGGAACCAAGAATAATTCCTCCCCAAACGAGCAATCCTGCACCACCGTAACAGTGTCGTTCAATGGTGTTTTGGTGGTAACGGGTAACTGGCACTCTCCATATTAAAGTCCGGCGAGAATCAGGCTGCAAATTAAACCTGGACTCGTCGGAAAACATCACACAAGACCACTGTTGTGGTGTCCACAATGCATGCCTCTACTCCAGGTTAATCGCAGTCGACAGTGAGATGCGGTAAGTGGAACACATCTGACACGCCTACGAGCATATAGACCATTGTGCCCTAAGCGTTTGTACCCGGTCTGCCTTGAAACTGTTGTACCGGTAGCTGAAGAGAGCTGACGAGACAGGTCTGATGCTGTGCTCCGTCTGTTTCTTTTGGCAGTAACTGCCAAATATATACCGGTCCTCATTCGGCGTTGTAACTCGGGGGCGACCTGTGCTATAACATCTACTCACATTACCATCATCTTGGAATCGTTGCCAAATCCTGGAGATGACCCTCTGGGCGATTCCAAGTTCCTCGGATACTTTCAGCTGGGTACGTCCACATTCCTGTCGTCCAATAATTCTACTACGTAAAAAATCATCGAAATGCTTCCTTTGCGCCATAACTATGCGGTTATTGCACTGAAAGACTTTTAAAGCGCTTGTGAACAATTTTACTTCTTTGCCACCATTCCTTATATACCCCTCTCTTACACTCTCGTCATTGTGACGTACTATCCGCGCCATCTGGTGGTTTCCTGTAATTTGAATATTCTTCAAGATGTGTGTGATAATTTTACAGGTGAAATTTTTATTTTAGAGTTCAATTTCTGTGTGATTCTGAATTATCCTTAATTTATGGACATGAGTGTAACTAATTATTTGTCTTCGTGCAAAATAAACACTTCATTATTTTCGATATTGAGGAGGCGTAAGATAAATTTTGAGGTATGATACTTTTCGAGGTATTTATGATTTTGACTTAAGAAGGATCTTATCAATTTTAATGCAAAAGTTTTTAGAAAATAGATATTTTAGAGTTAAGTTATATCGAGGTAAACTAATGTTTCTGTCTTAGAAGAAAGAGTGTCACAAGTTTTTAGTTGTCACACTGATCATGATAAAAAATGACTGAAATTATTTCCCATCTTCTATCATATATGGAAAGTTTTATATATATTGACACCCTGGAAATCTCAAGTATGTGTAAAGAAAGGATTATGGCAGAAAGATCATTCCAATAATCAGTAAATAATATTACAAACTGGACATATAAAAACGATTTCAGCTTTTTTTTTGACAAAAATTTCGTGTATGCATTTCTATAGACAAATAAGACTTCGTTCTTAACTTGAAATTTATTATAGTAATATTTTAATTAATGTAATTAACGAAATTAAAAATTTTAATTTTAGACAATCATTTCAATCCCCTATTTACAGCTTCGTAAACGCTGTGAGAAGATAATGAGCACTTTAAAGGTTTATAGCAGCCATCATGGGGCTCAGATCACATTTTTTCTTACGTTTATATCATTTACTTGTGCTTTCAAAATTGGATTATGGAAGTGGAAATCAAACAGAAAATCTATTTTGTATAACTGTGATGCGGTATACCACACTGCATTGCGACGTTATTCAGGAGCATTCCGAACATATATCCATAGTTTATACATCGATTATTTTGAATCGTTTATAGACTTAAAGTGGCAACTTCTGTCCTTTCCATATTCATTTAGGATATCATCATCGTAAATTATTTCACCATTTGCTGGCAAAAGTTTGTTTTTGAAAGATGTATTGTGGCAGCTGAATTGCCTTTTCTTAGAATTTATTGACGGTTATGTAAAAAATGTAATATTTTAGTTTAAAAAACCCCCTGAAGAATTGCCATCATGTCACGATTACATGTTTAGTTTTATACACCATTGATATAATGTTACCAAAGTGGACACAATAGATAATATTTAATAATTTTATATATTTACTGATTTTCTGATTTTACCCGTATCTACACGAATAGTCCCAAGACAATGAATTATGTTGATGCTTTAATTTCTGAGATCAATCACACTTGACGTCTTTGAGCTACATTCTAATTGTTCTACTTTTTGCCACTGAGATATCTGTCACTAAGAGAGTTTTAAACTGTGGATAGTGGGGAAGAAATGAAAATTTTCTTTTCACATTCCGTAACTGTCTTGGAGTCTTTGCACTGTCTCACTTATTCATCTTATCAATTGATCATTGAAGCTTTTAAAGCACATCGATTTATCACATTAAAATTGAGATAAATCAGAAATTTTTTTTGTCAAGATCAATCGTTTCCTCGGAAATAAGTGTTAGCATTTTTATTAAAGCATTCTTATGATTTTCCTAAAATATCGATATCATCTCTCGGGATTTGTAAGATTTACATATTATTACTTTTTTGGATTTCTTATTAAAAATAAATTTGGCGGAAGGCATATTTATGCAGGAAAAAGAAAACGAATTAATTCGTGTTTCGTTATAACATTTCAAATAAAATATTATTCAAAGCATTTATTGTAATGAATAAGAATAATGGATGTTTATATAAAAACTTTAAATTTTCGATACGCTCGCGCCCCCCTTGTAGGGTCATCGCGCCCCCAGGGAGAGACACTGCATTATCACCGTTAATATGGTAAAAATTAGATTCGTAAATATAAACCAAATAATTCATTTCGAGGAGAAAATTTCCTCGTACATTTAAAATTTAAAAACAACTTGAAAATTAGATAAATGGAAATTTTTTCCAATTACCCCGTATTATGTAGCTTTTATTTCAGCTCAGTTGTCATTTTCGTCACTTGGCCATGGTTCAAAATTACGAGGTCCGTCGCCGAAAGCCCTCGAGTAGCTGATTATGTGACGTTAATATTTATTCGCTCACCCCTACTCAAATACTAAAATTTTGCGCTCTGTAACACATGAAAGACTTTCACCAAAAATTACAAATTTATCCCCATTCCAATTTTCTGATATCCCCATGGCCGCAATAGCATGCGGTCAAGGTCCCGAATTCGTTGCTGGCGTGTCATGAGTTCGACCCCTGTGTCGCTTAAGACACACCGTTTAGATATGACCATAAATCTGTCGAGACTCAAACTTCTTTTCGTTGGTGTGATATGGAAGTTAGAAGAAGAGAGTTGCAAGTTCAGATGTCGTCCTCGTTCCTTGACCATGATTCAAAATTACGAGGTCCGTCTCCAAAAGCCAGTGAGTAGTTGAAGAGTGCGATATTAATACTCAGTCACTTATCTAACAGCTTAAAAAAGTTTTCACCCTATTAGTGCTGCAGAATTGGTTTAAAAGCACATTTTTTTGGAGAAGAGAAGGTGAGGTGAGTTGTTTACTGCGTTCGAAAAGACGACACTTCCGTAATCTCTTAGTTGACATTGATTGAAAGTAGTTCTCACTCGATCTTCAAAGGAAGAAGGATTGGAGTTATGAAAGAACATGCGGTTTTATCATTTTTCCTCCAGATATTTTTTTCATCTATCATAACTTCTTGTATTTTTTATGTGTGAAACTTAAACGTATTTTGAACGGAATGTAATTTGGAAAAGAAAAAAAAATCTTTCATTAGTACTTGCAGGAAGAGGAGGAATTGCTGACTTTTTTGATGTGTTGTAAACACATCTTATAAAACTATAAGATAAAATATTTTACAAAAAATAAAATAAAATAAAATAAATAAATAAATAAAAAAAATAAAAAATAAAAAATAAAAAACAAAAAACCTGAGTAGAAGACATTTTATTTTTTGGTAAATAAGCAATATATAGAGGAATATTAAATTAAAAACATTAAATGAATATTAAATTAGTATAAACATTAAATTTATATTTTATATGAATGAAAGCTTATACAATGCTATACGGGTTGATTCAAAAGTAGTATGACCAATTTCAGAGCATCAGAAATTTTTATTGAATCAAGTTATTTACATGAAATTTTCATTGTAGCTTCCCTTAGAATAGTACACCCAAACGCTTAGGCCAAGCCAAAAGAGCTTTTTTGACCATTTTTAAGGGTATTTTCCAACTTCCTCATTAATTGCTTTTTGAAGCGCCCTTGAAGTTTTCTTATATTACGTCTATTCAATAGTGTTTTTAAGTATCCTGATAAAAAATAACCGTAAGGAACACAGTCAGAAGATGGTGGGGTTCATCTTAGAAGACAGAATTTTTTTTTTATTTTTCAGCCATTGTATGGTTGGCATTGAAGTATAACTTGGCGAAGAGAATCTTGATGAAAAGCGAAGTTTTCTTGAAGGTAATGGCATTTACTTTCTTTAAACATGTGCTTCAAAATTTGATTCTGATAGTATTTAGCATCAATTTTAGCCTTTGGTTTTACAAAAAACGGCATTGTTGAGCTTTGAGATTACATTCCTATTAATACCATACCATCTGACGGTCAACTTGCCGTTTGCGAAACAGCTGCGCTTTGCAACGCTTTTCACGAGAAATGTATATTGTATCTTCGTTTTGCTAGCTGCGAATGACAGAACTTTATCCGAAGTTACCTATGTTTTGTATGTACCTTTGGGTAACATTAAATACAGAGGACAAGAACGTTTTATTCTTTTTCCTACATTTTTGCAGACATTTGATAACAAACTGGCTTATTCCCTAGTATAAAATCAATTTTCTTTACCTGTGTGAAGACAAATTGTCTATTGCGATACCTGTTATTTGTTTCCTAAAGTTCTTTGAAGCAGAGAAATTTCTTCACCGATAAGTCTTTTCAGCTTAATTTTTCTTTTTTTCCAATGACTACCTTTCATCCACATTTTCCCCCTGGAACTTTTGATTGACAACGACATCTTATTTTTTTTTCGAAGTTTAGATAGTAATTCATTAGAAAAATATTTTTTCTGATTTTTAAGTGCTTTATTTATAACAGAATTTGAGCAACCATCCTTCAAACGTTGTAAAGTTTTGTTTCGGGTTTAAAGTCTTAATATCGGAGCCATAATTTACTTCCACTAATAAAAATAGTTAGATTGGTAATTTAAGGTATCGGAACCGTGATTTTAAAAAAAGTGCATAAATGGATAATTTTCATGATATTTAGTGTCATTCAGATTAGAATACTTGCATAAAATTATTTAAGGACATTTTGACAAAAAAAAATTATTTAAACATAATGTTTTGGCAAAAAATTAACTTAGAATAACATTCTTTCAAAATGTTCTCCTTTTATAAAAAATGCTTCTAAAATAATAATATTTTGCTTATATAAAGTAAAGACTTCAGAGAGTCTGGACTAGGATTTTAGAAAAATTCACATTATTTTCAGAGTTACCACCAATTGAAATAATTATTTGCGTTTTTTTCTTAAAATTTCTCCCCTCTGTTGTCGTAAAATATGAATAAACCCGCTTCTAAGTTATATATTTCAAAAATTCTAGTTGAGCCTCTGTAGAGAGGTCTGAGCTATATACAGGCAAAATATTATTATAACAGAAGCATGTTTCACAAAAGGAGAATATTTGGAAAAAAGATTATTCTAAGTTAATGTTTTGTTAAAATATTGTATTTAAATAAATTTTTTTTGTTAAAATGTCCTTATAAGTTTTTTATGCATATATTTTAATCTAAGTGACACTAAATATAATGAAAATTATCCATTTATGCACTTTTGCAAATCACGGTTCCGAAAGTAGTCGGATATCTCTTAAACGTATCATTTATAGAATACAATTGGCAGTAAAGTGATTAAAATTTACCATAAACAGTTATGTACTTTTAAAATTGGTCACACTAATTATGAATCAACCTGTATATCAGTATAAAACGATCATTTATAGATTAATGATTGTTTTATACAGAGAAAAAGAAAGATTCAATTTTCTGGGAAAAAAGAATCAGAGAGAAAATCTGCAATGGGCGAGGAAATGTACTAATAGGCAAATACTAAGAGAAAAAGGTAATTTTTTAGCATACAGCCTTCAAATTGTTGAAGGATCAATATAAGAATTACTCAGTAAAAATGTGATGCCTATTACTTGTGTTTTTTAAGTACCCCATTTTAGCAATTCTAATTTCGTTGCAAGAAACAAAATTATATTTTAACATACGTAATTGCTCTACACACTAAACAGAATTATATATTAGGTTTAATTTATTACATGCCCTTAAAGTAATTATTTTTATATGAGGTGAGTTTAAGCAGAACATTTAGTGATTTAAAACAATACAGAATTGCTTCTTTAAAACGAACAATCTTTAAAGCTGTTGGAATTTAACAAAATGGATAAAATAAAGCGATTTCTAAAGAGTAAAGAGTAAATAGTAGTTGATACTAGTAAAAAGTAATACTCTTGTAGAAGACTTTTATTACTTTCACTTTTATGGTTTTATAACATACCTAATTTTATTAAATATTTTTAATTTAAAATTGTCAATAGATAGTGAAGATTTTCAAAAATAATTTGTTTCCTCTAAGTCTTTAGTGTAATAGTTTAATCATTAAGGTTTACGAATAGACACAATAATGCAATAAAAAAATTTATTAATAAATTTATTAGTATGTTAAGAAAAATTATAGTAATAATCAATAGAGAATAATAATAAAAAATATTTAATTGGTATTTTTCCGTTTCGCCGGCACCAATCTCACCAGGCAGGCTTTATTGGCGACAAAACACAAAACACATATATAAAATGTTTTAAATGCTAGTTCTCATTGGTTTGTCATCTATTTTTGATGTATTATATTTAAAAAATTACTAGAAAAGAACCCAACTTATTTTTAAATGGGGTGGTAAAATGTTAGAAGCGAGAATATTCCGTTTCGCGTCGTTTTATCATTTTTGGTGGCATTATCGCTTAAGCCGGTGAAACGGAAAAGTACCATTTAATTTAATTTTTGTATTTTTTCATAGTGAAAAATTTTAATAATATAATTCCATATATCTTTGACAGAATATATAATTTTATAAAATATCTATAATAGATTACAGTATAAAACAAATAAAAAGGACTTCGAATAACTTTTTGAAAATAAAAGGCCTAATGTCTTATAATTTATAAATTCTATGAATGAATTGAGCTAAACTAAGATTTCCTATGAAATAAAACAAAAATATTGCTACATCAAGTGGAAAAATAGAATTTTCTTTGATAAATGAGATAATTTTTAAAATATGGGCAAAGAAAAAAAACCCCGTTCTATCCATATCTGCTAAACTTTACATCATTAAAGGCAGACAAATCAAATGAATATAAATTATTTGGAATATATATATATATATATATATATATATATATATATATATATATATATATATATATATATATATATATATATATATATATACAGATATACCAGACAAACCATTGATATAAAGTTGATTGATTTATACTATTTGTTGCTGATGCAAACTCGAACACTTATTTAAACTCGACATTATTTATAACACAAACTTACCATTATAATATCGTTATCAGAAAATATAGATATATTGTATTGAGAATGAGAAATTCTATTATGGCGATAGAACAAAATTCAACAGTATTTTTCGTCATTATGTACCAAATAAAATTTAGAAATTTAAATTTATAATATAATATCAAAGATTTATATCTATTATTTATAAAATCAATATTCTTCTATCCATTAATATTTATTAATGAAATAAAATAGCTTAAGTAGAAGATGTTTCTGTTTAAAAATCTTTTTTGCATTTTTTCTTCCGACAGAAAACTATTTCGATTACTCATCTAAACTCTACATTATATAACAGCATTATAACACCATTATCAAAAACTATAGTTTTATTATATTGAGAAAATCTATATGTCAATTTATAAAAATTCAGCGTTATTTTTCGTCATTATGCACCAAATAAAACTGAGAAATCGAAGTTTATAAAATAATATTATCTCATCAATCTATTATCCGTAAAAAAATCCTTCTATCCATTAATATTTATGATTGAAATACAATAGCTTAAGTAGAAGCTGTTTCTGTTTAAAAAATCGTTTGTATTTTTTTCTTCCGATGAAAAACTATTTATTTTACATTATTTTAAGATTATTTCAAAAAGTAAGAGTGGTAAATTACATTTTGTTTCAATATTCAGCTTTATCAAATCTGATTTGTCCTTGTTCAGAATTTCAAACGAAAGGTTTTATAGTTGTCATTTTTTTGGGGTTGAAGATAAATGGATGCACGGTTTGCGATAAATGTGCTGCTAATTTTTTTTTTATTTTTCCTCTGGAGAAATTCTTTATTTTTATGTTTATTAAAAAAATTGAAAAATAAGTAAATCAGTAAGAAAAAAGCCTATGAAAATGTCTATTGATATTAAACATTTTTCAATCGATATCTGTATCATGAAGCAAATTTTCAGAATACTTAAAATTAAAGTTGGAATGCGATCTTAAAGAGTGAGTCAAAAAAGTTAGAATTGCGGAAAACTATAATATTGTTTCGTAGATTGAGGTTCAAAGATTTTATGCTATTAGACTCAAAGAGACAACAGTTCTTCAGAAGCGATGAAAATTTATTGTAAAAAACAATCCTTAGAAATACAGCAGCAAAATTCGCAAAATAAATCCCTGAAGGCCTTCGAACCTTCTATAGCACTCTGACACAATATTAGTGATTATACGTTTAAGGTTTCTGATGCCCAGCGACCCGGGGATATCATCCTTTAATCTACGCGACCTATATTTGTAGAAGGAAATTATTGATCACCCAAATTCGTCATAATAAATCTAATTTATTACTATTCCAATATACTGATCAACACAACATAAGTCTTACTTATAGGAATGTAATCAGGAGTAATACAACGTAATTCTAAATTCTAAGTAAATAGCGCCTGAAATCCTAATCACTATCTTTATGAAAAGCTATCCTAAGAATCTTTATCTGCCTTATATAGATTCCTTAACACACTAATGTCCGTTCTATAATAACACTTCTATAATTAATATCTTACCAATATCACACGACTATCAGCATCTCAGCTTTCTGTCTTCTTCTTCTATTCTATTCTTCTACTATTCTACTTCTATTATATTTCCATTCTACTAACACGCGATTGCTAAAGCTCCATTATATATCTATTAACTAATCTACATATCACGGTTTCTTTTTGAGAGGATTGGATTGAAATAATGGCCTTCTGGCCCCACAGATTCCCCAAGAAGATTAGTAAGAAAATACGATAAAGCCCCGTCACAGGTTATTCTCAAGCATTCGCTCGATAGTAGCATCTAGCCTCTAGTCGACTCTTTAAAGGTCAAAACAATACTGCCCTAGTTATAGCAAGTGTGACTGCACGGATCTTTTGGGAAAGATCCGCTTACGCTATAGAATGTGATGCTTATAGATTTCTCCAGTAATTTCCAGAAATATCCATATGGTCACCAACCTACCAAAAATGGTGCCAACTTGGTTTTATCGCCAATCTTCCATTGAATTGACCTAACAATGTGAGGAACGACGTTGCTTGAGAATATTACAATTTTAACATAAAATAAGTACAACAGAAATTAATATTTACGTATTACACAACAAGATATAAATTATTTGCACTATTTTAAGCATTCATTACTCAAAGTTCGTTACCATATGTATTTATATGATTTTATTGCAAGAAGATATTAAAATTTTTTTATTCATTATATGAAATTTATATGGAAAACTATTATTATATATTTTTTAAATTTAGTTTAAGTAAAACATGATCTTTTAAACTAATTTGAAATCTTTTTTATTAAATTCTTTTTTTATATTTTTAAAGTGATACTTATTTCAATGTAACTTTATTTTACATTCACATTGTTTTTAACGATTCAAATAATTTTAAACATAATCTTTAACTCCCCCATCAAACTACAAAGCATAAATATTAGATCAGGACAAAATTCCTTAGTCATCCTTATTAAAATAAAAAAAAAAGTTAATTTTCTGAAAGTGTAATGTTTGTTTAAATTATTTTTCCATAAATGATTCAGAGATAATTATCTGTATTTTTATCCGATAAACAAGGAATTCAAAATGAAGTAAACAATACGGTAATGAGATACTGATATGTAATACAATTGGTATATTATAGTAACTGTATACATACTGTGTTATTTTTCAAAGCTGTTTATCATTTTTTTTAAAGTGAGAAATTTATTTTGTGGATAATATGCAGAATTTTGCAAAATTAATTTGATTTAGTGAAATTAATTTAAATCCTTTAAGCTATTGACCACCAATTGAAATCTAAAGGAATATTACAAATAAAATTAAAAGAATTCTAATGATATTTAAAAAATAATGTTCCATATTTAATTTCTATTTTCGTCTACTTGTATTAGGTAACTTAAAATTTTAACACAGAAACAGGATAGAAGAAAAAGAAACGTATCACATTTCATTTCCAACTAGTCCGAGTTATAAGAACCTACTTTAAATATCTACTGCATAATAATGAACTTAACAACAAAGAGATACTTTACATGATTCTTTTATTTTGAAATTCCGCAAGCATAATCATGTCTTCATATTTTTATTTCAATTTTTATTCATATAATTGAGAAATGTTCCCTTTTTGCTCTGAATCAGAGGTCTTTAAACTTTTTCAACGCACGGAATGGAATCCCTTGAGCTAGAAGGTGTTTTTGTAGAACCCTTAGAACTAAGAAAGTATTTTCGTGGAACCCTATTCCACACAAACACACTCTTAAAAGAACATATCTTAAAATAATATTTAAAGTAGATCAACATCGATCAATATACATACAATTAAAAAAGTATGCATTAAATCTAATTTTAATCTACTTTTAATATAATTTACTCATTAATAATATTAATATGTGATCCAACCCATCTACCCATGCATTATGTTTTGTAACTGGGATATATGCTTGCATTTTTTCACACAAACTGTCGAAGTATAGGTCTATGAAGAATAACTGCAATCATCTTACATATTCTGAGTTCAGTAGCGCACACAGGAATTTTTCAAGGGGGCGGGATCGAAAATTCACCATTCTTGTATCATGCTCCTTTGATTTTGTAGATTTTCGGGAACAAAACACAGTAAAAAACTAACTATTGAATAAATAATTAGCATTAATTAATAAAATTAATCATTAATAACAAATACTTAATTAAATTTTACGTACTACATACTTAGAATTATAATCAATCGGAAAAAATAACAAGGGCTTTGGAGGGGGTCCGGACCCCAGGACGCCCTTTCCCCCTTGTGTGTGCCACTGTCTGAGTTTCATTTGTTTTTACACTTTGTTTTTGTACCCACTCATGTTGAGAAATATTTTTCACTTATACACATTGTTCTGAATGGCATCAAAATGTTTACAGCTGTGTGAGAAATGCTGAGTATTTTGCATGAATTTGTAAAATACACATTAAATACAAAATGAACATAAAATTTAGGATTTGTTCTTGCTTAAAGTTAGACTTTTAACATCTGATTTGTTGGTATGTTATAGGTGCTTTACCAGAAATATAAAAAGGTATATTTTCCATTAGAGGACCATTTAGTTTTGCAAGACATTAAACTAACGAGTAAAAAATTATCTCATGGAACTCAGGATAGTAAACAATGAAATATTTAGAATTCAGTAAGTAGTACACATTTATATAAAGATGAAGCATTTTAATACTCTTTTACCATATTATGTAATAAAGGTTTAAAAATAAAAAAAGTACTGCAAATTAAAGTTATAATGTATGAATAAAAGGGATTTTTCTGGTTATACACAAACATTTTAGAGAACGTAAAGCCGTTTTGATTACACATTTATAAGTTTCATTTCGATGTTTTCATTGTGACTCATGGAACTCCTAAATAGGCTTTGTGGAATCCTAGGGTTCCGTGGAACACAGTTTGAAGACCACTGCTCTAAATGATTCCAGGATGTAAAGAAAAAAAGAAACATACCTTTCAACAACCTTAATAAAAATTATGAACAAGATTCTTTGAAGAAAATTTTATCGACTTTATTCAAAGTAGATACTGCCGGAATATGTAATCTAGTTTAAAAGTTGTGTTTTTTTTATTTGCTTTTTCGGATTTGATTATTGAATGAAACAACTTTTTTTTGAGTTCAGTCAAAAAATTGGAAACCTTGGTAAACTATTTAAATAAAGAGAAATATTTGTACCCTACAAATATTCATCTGAAACCTTGAAAATGTTTGAATTTTCTGCGCTTTTTCGAGATATAGTAAAATCTGAGATTGAAAGATAGGCAAATAATCGAAAAAAGAAAAAAAAATATAGGGCTACTTAATAAAATCAGTATTTAAATTCGATAGATTTTCGCGTCCTTTGCCTACATTCACTCAAACTTTTGTAGCATGAATATTCACGACTTTGTTCGACTTCGGCGAAGTTTTCAGTTAGTCAAAAGTTCTGAACAGAGTTTAGTGTAAGAACTATATTAAATTGTAAATCTCTCTGTTACATGTTCTAAACTTAGCTTTTAGAATTCACTGAGATAGTTTTCCAAGTTCAGGTCTATTCCACGAAATGAATTGGAAGGCTTTGGAAAAATGATTTTTGAATATATAAAGGCTGTTTTTTTTGTTGGATAGAGATTAAAGATATTTGATTTCTATTGCTATTTGATATAATGAGTTGATTTGATTGATATTTGATATAATTAATTGATTTGATTGACATTTGATATAATTAATTGATTTGATTGATATTTGATATAATTAATTGATTTGATTGATATTTGATATAATTAATTGATTTGATTGATATTTGATATAATTAATTGATTTGATTGATATTTGATAAAATTAATTGATTTGATTTGATTTGATATAATTATATTTGATTGATAATATAATAAATTGATGTGATTGATATTTGATATAATTAATTAATTTGATTGATATTTGATATAATTAATTGATTTGATTGATATTTGATATAATTAATTGATTTGTGTGGGATTGATATGTGATATAATTATCTATCTCGGGAAATTAGATAAACTTTTTTTTTAAAAAAGTAACACCTTCACATTTTCAGCTTATATTCTTCTTATTATTATTTTCCATAGTTTACTATTTGCTTACACATAGAAATTGTAGGCATAAGAGATCTTTAATTTTTGTTCATATTTCTGATTTTTTTCTTGTACTATTATATAAAAATTTTCTGTTTAAGGTTAAGATTCTACAAAACAAGCTTTACCCTACTGTACAGTTCTAAGTTAGTGACAACTTTAGAAAGCATAATAACTTTCCGTTTTAATCAACTGACTTTTTCTTTATGTATTGTTTTCAAGTTCATTTTCCCTTTTTCAGAACTTTTAAGTACCTCTGTGATTTGTAGGGTATTTAATCTATCCAACATTCCTTAGATTCATATTACTATTATATATATATATATATATATATATATATATATATATATATATATACACTCTGTCGCAAAAAATATATGCACCCAGAAGAAATCAAGCTACAATCACGAAACTCGGCAAGAATGTAGTCTGGTAAGAGATATGCAAATGATTAAAATTTCGAAGCCAATGAGACAAGGCTAGGTGTGCTATGCGCATATATTGCGCAACTGGGAGATTTAAAAGCATGAGTACGAGTGCCGTACGGCTATCCAAATGAATCTGATGACTTTGATAGACGATATTGAGACTTAGGATGCCTCTAAGATGTAACCGGTGGCAGTACGAGCAGCTGACGGACTTTGATAATTTTAATAGGCCTCAGAAAATTGGTCGAATAGACGTCCAGCCGCCACCTCGGTCGGATATTAGTTGCTCGGTGTTGGCAACAGTGGATCACAGAAGGTAGAGTGTACCGTCGCGGAGGGTCAGGACGTAGGAACACAAATGATCGCGAATCGTGCAATCAGAAGTCCACTTCGGCACCAACAACGTCGCTAGCATCGATTCAACGCCAGACATCCAGTGCCATCAAGAGAAACCACCAACTGACCGAAGTTGGCTTGATCGTCCGCTAAAACCACTGACCCCACATCATAGGCATGTCGATATATGGATTTTTGCCGACCTCGGGCAACTTAACAACTGGAGACGTGTCATCTTCAGTGATGAATCCCGATTCATACGTGCTGATGACCACCGCACACGTGTCTGGAGGCGCACCGGCCAGCGGTCCGATCCGGCATTTATTGTCAGGCATAAATTTCACAAGGTGTGACAGTGTGGGGAGCAATTTCTTGGGACAAATCATCTTTATTTGACAGCTCGCAGATACGTGGACGATATTTTAACGCCGATTGTGCTACCCATGCTATCAAGTCGCCCAATTTATCAACAGGATAATGCTCGTCCAGAACTGCGCGACTCTCCCAACAATGTCTTCAAATATGACGTCCTACCATGGCCAACCAGATCTTTCGCCAATAGAGCATGTCTGGCGCTGGGAAGGCAACTGCAGCCATCCCGAGATACAAAGAATTAACTGCAGATGCAAAGACTATGGCAGGATCTTCCACAGTATTATTTATTATACGATGCCACGCCGAATTTCGGCTTTTAGCTGCCAAAATGGCTTTACTACTTACTGATTTTTAACCTTTTGCAAGCTGTAACCGCTTAATAAAATGATATTTTGTTCTGAATTTTTAATCATTTGCTTATTTTCATATAATACATGATTCAAATTTCGTGAACGTAGCTCAATTTCTTCTGGGTGCATATATTTTTGCGACAGAGTGTATAAAAAATATAATTCTTATAATTTTTTCTTGAAAATTTTTAGTCCAGAATGGTTCTAAGCTGTACTTCGTGTAATAATTAATTTCTGGTCCACCCTTCTCACCTTGACCGGGATGCAAAATAAAAACTAAAAGTTCAGTTTTTTAAAAAAAAACTAATGCAGTGCAACATCCCCCGAGTAGTTGGACCAATCAGAAAAAAATTACCGGAAATCATATGATTTTTGGAGTTTCGGGTTGCCCATCAGTATAATTAGACGGAATTTCTGGATAAAACAAAGGCTGCTTTTAAAACGTCATGTAAATCGCATTTTTAATATCTTGTTTTGTGCTTTGCTACTTGTTTTATATATGGGCTTTTTTTTGCTGAAACCAAACAGATGTTAAATTAAAATTACTAAGCCTCATCAATTCCTTTCATTTACTGCATGAATTTAACTGATTCCATCACACAAGAATGTCTTATTTCGAGTCCAGATTGCTTCATTTATATGAATACTCAAACTCAGTGGCGCAACAGCCCATGAGGTTCAGGGCCTCAGATTAATTTTTAAGAATAAAAAGAAGAGAAATATTAAGAATAAAAGATTAATTTTTAAGAATAAAACTTTTTTTCCAGAATATAATTGGGCGAGAGTTCCACCAACAACATTGTTTTTTAGTAAAAATTCTTTATTGGATTTTATTGTATTCTGAGACCATTTTTGATAAATGAAAAAGTGAGGAATATAATGGGAAAATTAAGGAATATAAATCAACCTTACGGTCTATTTTATTATATGTAAATCCATTAATGTGTGAAAGATTTCCTTTCTTATCTCAAATCATCAATCAAAAAAAATCACCCTTTTACCTTAAACTCATTGATTTATAGTTTTGCAAATCTTACGCACACGCAATCGGTATTTTAATATTTCGCAGCATTTTTCATCATAATGCTTTAACATATGTAAAACCGAAAATATGTTATTTATGGAATAATATGAGATATATCTAGGTATTGGAAGAAACATTACTCTCTCCTCTGAACATTAATAGATACTATTGACATAAAACCGCTAATGTGGAAACTACCTTTACTTAAATTGCTGTTCATATTTTCTTACGGCGGGAAAAACGATTTATTTATGTTTAAGGAATTTTATACAGAACCGAAGTAATGAAATATATGAAAATAAACTGTATTTTTTTTTACATTTGTTTATTAAAAAATCTCTTTTTATCCATTTTCAGTTTTCAAAATGTTTTATGATGTTTCATATGAAATCGAAAGGAAAATATTCTCTCTGGTGGAAAAGTAGTTTCCTTATAATTTCAGTCTGATCTTAAGTAAAAAATAAAAGTATTTCATATATATATATATATCTACGGGGGAGAGATTCAAAACTTTTCATTCAAATATCATGGGAAAGTAGGGAATACGCCAGGAAATAGATTTCACAAAGGAATGTTTGTCCCCTATTCTGCTTATGCGTATGTATGGGGCACTGTGTGCATCTAACCAGTATGCCTGTGTGTATCTGCTTGACTACTCCTGTTGTTATCATTGTACGAGCTGGCTTACTAGTGACGAGATGAATCGTTTTACGAATCGAGAGCTATCGGATATACATATCGCATATGGGACAGCAGGCAAAAAGAGCCGCCGAGATAGGTAGATTTACTGAACACCGATATCTTGAGGGAAGAATTCCATATCATCAAATATTTGCACGTGTGCATCGTAATCTGCAATCGTGGTTCACTGCAGTGCCAGTTTAAGCTCATTTCGGGCCCTTGGCACTGGTGGATCAAAATTTATAACAACAAAATCTAGTTAAGTCCATCTTATCCGGGACCTAGTGGGTTCCGGGTCCCTGAATGCCAGCCCCGAGTGCCCAATGGATAAACCAGGACTGGTTTACTCTGCAGCAACTAGGGCAATATGGGGAAAATACGACTGACACGGTCAACGTCGAACAAAGAGAGTCCTACATTCCTTTGAAAATAATTCTAATACCATCACGCGCTATTGCTCAGCAACATTGGACTTGTCAATCAGCAGTGTGGTAGATACTGCACGTACATCTTTACCATCTGTGAAGGGTGCAGCTACTGCAATCTAACGACAATGGTTCATGCAGAAAGGAGCCGGGGGACCTTAGTTTCCCACCTTCTGTCTTTTTCACAGATGAAGTACCATTGAGTCGTCAAGATGTGTTTAAAGCATTCAATTCCCCTGTGTGGGCTTACGACAATCCTCATGGTACGAGAAGTTCCGTTGCGCAACATCATTTTGCCGTAAATGTGTGCGCTGGAATCATAGATGACCATTCGTTGGAATCTTCCTTGCTACTACCCCCATTGAAACGCCGGAAATACCTAATCTTTCTGGAGACCGACTTTTCTGAGCGTTGTTCCTGCGCATATCTGCCAAGATATGTGATTTCAACATGACGGAGCTCCATCCTATAGCACAATTGCTGTGTGCGATTATTTGAACGAAAAATTCGGAGTTCGATAGATCGACAAAGGAGGAACGATCACTCGGACCGAATCACCAGATTCATCACTCTTAGATTTCTTTTTTTGCGGAGTTACGAAATATGCGTACGAGACATTCGTCGACAATGAAATGGTCCTTGTTGCACGAATTGAGTTGTTGGCTGCCGCGGGTATAGTACCTGATATATATAAGGCATTTATGAAAATGTTCGGTGGTCAATACAATGGCGCTGTGGATTCCTGTGTTCATGTAACTGATCGCAATTTCGAGCACCTATTGTAAACCTGTACTTTACCTTGTTGGAATAAAAGTCACATTTGTTACCACTTAAATGTACTATTTCTATGTCTTCACTTAACTTATCCATTTTGTTCGTATAGATGACGCTTGAGGATACACTTTCCTGCTTGATATCGTTTTCCTGGTATATTCCCTACCTCCCCAAGAAATTTGAAGGAAAAGTTTTGAATTGCCCTGTATGATTTGCAGACAAAATTTTTTTTTTAAATAGGTGAAAAGAACTTTAAGAATTTTATTCTTTAAATATTTAGCAAAATAGAAAATTCACACACAAAAAATAATCTCACTGAAAAATTCAGAAAAATTTACATATACTTTTCATAGAAGAATACACTACTAGTAACAACGCTTATGTGTGATTCATTTTTAAATGTTGACAATATCCAAAATACAAATATTGCCAGAAACGAAAAATTTCAAAAAATTAATTGGAGTTTTTAAAGTGTTTTCTTTTATAGTCATGATTTCTTGCCAAATAATTAATAATATCCATTAACATTTTTTCCTAATTTATTGATAAAGGAATGTGTGTGTGTTTACACGAAATAAAATTTTTACTCTTATATATTAATTTACAGGTATTACCAAGTATACTTTCACATTATTTTGTAATTTAATATTGTAGAAGTGAGTTTGCTTAGTTGTGTTTTTGAATCAGAAAAATATTCTTAAGTGAAGAATATATAAAACAGATTGAATACATCTTGATATGCATGTTACGTGAGTCAAGTTCCAGCACTCAGATGTCACTCTTAGCATTTGAGAGTGATTCAAAATGATGAGAACAGTCACAATGGTCTTCAAGTTTCTCTAACATGACGCTTATTCTTAGAATTAATATTCACATTGTTACGTATATCCGGATTCGAGGATTTCATGCAAAACAATCACAAAGAAAATAAACAGTTCTTTAAGAGTGATGCGAATTTATTATCAAAAATCCAATCCTTTAAATACAGGATTCAGCAGCAATATTCACAGAGTAAATCCCCGTAAGTCTTCACACCTTCAACAGCAATCAAACACAACAATCAGTGTTTAAAAATACACGTAACTAAAAGATTATTCACAAGCACAGCCAAGCTAATTGCTAGTCAAAACAATCCTCACTATTCGCTGGATAAAATCAGACTGACTGGTTGCAGCTGGCACTGATATTTATAGGCACAGAAGAAACTTCCAGAAACATAACCACTCGTGTCATCGAGCGTGACGTTAATGGAGAGATCCACTACTTTCTAGAAGAATCCAGAGGGTTCCGAACTCGCCAACATGGTTACCAATGACGCTAAAATGGTCGCCAGTCTCCAAATTGGTCACCAACTTGGTCACCAAAACTGATGCCAACTTGGCTTTACCACCAAGATTTCGCCAAGTTCTCATTGAATCGCCATTATAACGTAAAGGGTGGCATTGATTGTGAATAGTAGAATTTTAACATGAAATAAATATAACATAGAGTAACATAAATGCATTAAACACCCAAACATAAATTATTTACATTATTTACACCAAATTCGTAGTACTGCCAACTTCTCAAAGACTGCCCGTCTCGGGCAGTACAATCCTTGAGTAAGAGGTATCTATTTACAGACATAAAATACTCATATAATAATCAAATCTAAAGTAAATACTCAACAGCATATACAAAGCAAATAAAATACATGAAAAGATGCAAACATAAATAGAATTAAGGAAGTAGAGAAAAGAGAAGTAATTTAAGTTACTTACAAAAAAATTAGTGACCATAGTCTGCATTTAAGGATTTTATTAATCATGGCCAAGATGAGAGGCTAGCCTATTGTAATGTATTGTCTTCGGTTTTTTTTGAGTGTGGTGATTTCTGAATCCGCACCACAACGTCATTCAGTCTTTTTAGGACTGTGTAAGGACCTTCCCAGTTGGTCTGCAGCTTTGGAGAGAGTCCTTTGCGACGTTTCGATTTCATAAGCACACTTTGTCGTCTTCGTGGAAGTCGTGTATGGCTGCTCTTGCGTCGTATTGAGTCCTCATCTTCTCGGAAGCCATGCCGATTCTTTCCCTAGCCAGATGATGCATTTCCTCCATCCATGCCTGGAGTTGCTCGATATACTCTTTAGGCGCCAAGGGTGCATCTGGTGGCTGGCTGAACAGAAGATCTGCAGGCAGACGAAGATCACGTCCGACGTCCGAAGAGCATCTGGGATGGGGAATAGCCGGGGGTTTCGTGAACGGCACTCCTGTAGGCAATCAGGAAAAAGGGCAATATCTTTTCCCAGTCCTGTTGATTACTGGATACCAGGAGAGAGAGACTGATCAGAATGGTTCGATTGAACCTCTTTACCATGCCGTCAGACTGAGGATGTAAAGCTGTCGTTCTGAGTTTGTCGATGGCGAGTATTTCACACAGTCTTTTGCAAACTGCAGAATCGAAGTTTCTCCCTTGATCGGAGTGCAGTTGTAGAGGGACCCGAATCGTGAGATCCAGTGTTGAACTAGAACCTCTGCAACAGTTGAGGCCTCTTGTTCGGAAATAGGATAGACTTCAGGCCACTTAATGAAGTAGTCCATGTTGTTGTTGCCATCTGACGATCTTGGCAGTGGGCCTAGGATGTCAAAAGCTATTCGTTCGAAAGGCGCTCCCACATTATACAGCTGCAGTCTTCTTCTAATGCGTTTTCTGGGACCTTTGCGTGCAGCACAGGGATCACATATGCGACAACACTTTTCCACGTCACTCCGCACATTGTTCCAGTAGAAGCGCTCACGAACTTTTTGTAAGGTCTTCATAACTCCAAAATGACCTCCAGTTGGAGTCCAACTCTTGTCTTTGGGAGTATTAATTGCCACGTAAATGTTTTTCCATCGTCAGACTCCTATTTTCGATATAAAGTACCATTTCTCAGATTTAGAGATTCCGAAAGAGCCCAGTAAAGTTTCATTGTAGGATAGAAAGGGGCCATGTCTTGCCAGCTGGGATTTTCGTTGGACGACTCTTTGAATTCTATGATAGTTTTATCTCGGGATCAGCCCGTTGACCTTTACGGACGCTCTCATCATTCCACGGGTCTGATTCTGATGTTGATGGCGTTGTAACTTGGAGGAATACTGGATCTATCACGCCAAATTTCTTTTCGACTCTCCAGCTGTCTGTACAGAGTCTTCTCAAGGGGGCTTCAATATTACAAGCTTTTATTTAACTTGCAATGTAAAATGTTCGGGTGGAATCTTCCAACGCAATTTTGAAGCTGATGCCTTCAACCGACTGAGCTGAAATTTTCGATACACGTTTAAATTGGATGACAATGTCTGTTTTGATTATTTATATTCTAATATCGCAATTAGTTAAAAAAGATATTAATTAAAAACTTTTTACCCCTGTTAGAAACTTACTTTACCAATTTATACCAGCCCTGGTGGCGTAGTGGTTAGAGAAGCTGATTTCAAATGAATTGCTCCGGGTTCAATTCTTGGGAGCTCGCCGTTTTTAAATAATTTTAATTTTCCTTCGAAAATTATTTCTCTTGATCAAATTTAAATTTGCACATTTTTTAATGTGTTTTTACACGTTTTACTTTAGCAATTTAAAATGTTCGGGTGAAATCTCGCAACGCTATTTTGACGCTGATGCCTTCAACCGACTGAGCTGAAATTTTCTATACGCGTTTAAATTGGATGACAATGCCTGTTTTGATTATTTATATTCCAATATCGCAATTAGTTAAAAAGATATTAATTAAAAAACTTTTTACCCCTGTTAGCGTTTTTTCCCGCCGATCAGCTTATCGGATTGAGAGCTTAAAGAAGTTCCGATTTTTTTACCTTTTTTACAAAGCCATCTGATTCTTTCTATCAAACTGAGACATAAATTAATTACATAATCGGAAAGATCATTTATTTCGCCACGATACGGTATAATTCTTTTTAAGAAATAATGATATTTTCTTTTTTTTTACGATTTTTTCTAAAATGAGGCAAAACGATGCTTTTTCCTGAAAATTTCTAAATCGTTCCGTATGAATTATGTTTTTTTTCGTGTTAATGAATCGATATTCGGCACTAAGAAAGTTCTATCGTTTCTCTTTAGAATCAGTCATTTAAAAAATAAATGTCAAAAACTTTTTTTTGTTACGATTTTTCAAAAAATAATCGAATTTTTAATAAAATATTTTAAAACTTCGTCATTTTTAAAGATAATCGCACGAAGCTTTTTTTTCGTTTGTAGAAGAGTATTATCCAGTTTCTGCACAAGGATTCAAAAAATTGGCTTACAATTACGGAGTTTAAAATTTTTCTTGCCTTTTTAGTTTTTAATATAGTATTATAGTAAAAAAAATAATTTTAATATTTTGATTAATTTTGCTTTGTCTAATGTTGTTTTGGTCTTACAGTGTTTACCCCTGCCCCCATTAACCTCTTGTTGCGGCCCAAGTGAAATTTTTATCATATGTACATGGCCTGGCGGGAAAAAAACATTAAGTATCCCTGAGCTAGCCTGCTCAATATTAACAGGCAAACGACCTTACAACAATGATGCGTTGAATGAGACGAACAGACTAAGAAACTTGTCTAGCGATAACTAAAAAGTAAAAAATAAATTAAAAATAAAAAAGAACTTTTTAAAAACAAGCTTTTATTTAAATGCTCTGAAAAGAATAAAATAAACTTTTCTCTTAAAAACTTTTTTTGCTATGGGCTTATAACGTCATTACACATTTTATGATATAAAAGCTTTTCGCGAGATTTACCTGTGTAAATAAACAAGCAAAATAAATAACTTGATCTGATTGATTCTAATTTTTAAAATTTTGAAACTAAGTAAATACAAATACTTAAATCTCGCGACAAGCTTTTATGTCATTAATTATGTAATGATGTTATAAGCTCATAGCAAAAAAAAATTTCAAAAGAAAAGTTTATTTTATTCATTTCAGAGCCTTTAAATAAAAAAGCTTGTTTTTAAAAAAGTTTTTCTTACTTTTAATTTATTACGACCAAACTTAAGCGAAATTATAAAAAATCATCAAGCTCAAATTTCCCATTAAATGTATTTTTATAAATAATTTGTAATTAATTACTCTATAAACATTTTGTTGTCTTTGTCGTACATATTATTTTATTTAACTGAAAATTATTATAACGAACTATTTTATATTGTGTATTTCATATAATAAAAGTTCTTTAAAATTTAGTTTATTGTTAGTGTTTCACCAAATTTTGAAATAATTAAAAGTGTACCATGTAAAAAAAATGGTTGAGCATTACTGTCTGAGATGAATGTTTTTTACATATTGTACATCAACGAGAACCTCTCGGACAATCCTCCAACCAAATTTTCTATCTTGAATAGGACAGCACTGCACTGATGGTACATAACATTGGCACAATCACTTATGAGCATGACAAATAAGTCTAATAACGATAGGAAGGTCAGATAGTGCAATTGGTACTGTGTATTTCTTCTGATGCCTGTAAATCAGCGTTTCTCAAACTATGGAACGTGCCCCCTACGAGGCGTGATAACTCTATGATGGGAGGCGCGAGCATATTGAAAAGTCGAGAGCAAAAGATCACTTAAAAATTATTAATTTACTGTAAGTAAACAAATAAATACATTCTGACATAGTAAAACATAAAATACACATTTGCCTTTATGTAATACATTTATCAATGAATCAGTACTGCACAGTGAATTTTAAAATTAATTTAACAATACTAAGTTGAAAGCAACATTAATAACTACCAGCGACCCCATAGGCTTGTCAAATATAAAGTTTTGTACAAAAATTAACACTTATCTTGATAATTTGTATAGTTTATAATTAATCACTTAACTGCCGATTAATAGTTCGTGATTACCCCAAACCACCTTTTACCAGTAGATGCGCGTATGTGAGAATTGGGTAAACACTGTCAAGGTCTTTTATTGCATTCAAAGTGTTCGGGATGAAAAGGAATAAATAAATAAAACCTTTTCTGTGAAATAAGTAAATCCTTCGTAAACACTGTCAAGGTCTTTTTATTGCATTCCAAAGTGTTCGGAATAATTTTATGGATAGCAGTGCACAGAGAAAATCGTACTTCGAAAAGACGCATATATACGTCCGGGCAATTAATGCTTTTGCTGAGAGAGACGTTTATATACTCCGAAGGCACTTAAGAGGTTAAAATCGTATTGTAGCTTTAGCGACAAAGTATAGTATTCCTGAATTCTATACATTGTTATTGTATGGAGGGGGCGTGATTAAAATTATAATTGAATATTGGGTCGCACATATTGAAAGTTTGAGAAGCACTGTTGTAAATCCTTAAATTGATTGAATGCTGCATGTTCAAATAAGACAGTGTCAAAATATCGTTTTTAACTCCATTCATCAGTATTTGACTGTAAAATAAACAGATTTATCGTATTGTGAGATCATTTTTATGCTTATAATTTCCTATTCTTCAACAGATTTTCTTATTAAAGCTTAAAAATAAATCAGAAAAGTTGAACTTTACAGGAAAAAAGTTCATTGTGTAAAGAATTATAATTATTTAATATTTGCTAATGGTTGTACTTTAAAGTAACGAATACATCCGGTTTAAATGGCTAGTTGCATTTGTTTTCCTATTGGAAAAAGCATTTATTTGACATTATCTCTAAGCAGTTTCATATTTTAACACACAAAGCAAGAAAAATAAAACATTTCTTCTGAATATATCAAGATATAAGAAATCCTTTCCTTCTAAAATTCAAACTTAGTGAATATATTTTCCATTTTGTAATAAACGCAATGTATTTATTGGTGTTTGGGAGTTTGAGGAAAGATCAGCCATAATCAATACAAACTCTAATTTCTTGTTCTCTCACTTAAATTAACAACCCAGGGTAGGAAATGCACACCTCTACTAGCAAGGGAAGGGCATGACTAAGGAAATTCATTTAGGATGGGAACTTGGTTTAATAGTAGTACTCCTTTAGGGTGTTCACCCCTCAATGTAATTTCTCCGAATGACCAGTCAATTCGGAGAAATTAGCCTTCAAAATTCCTGCTTAGCTTTTATACAATTAAATTTTAATTCCCCGCAATGAGTTTGTAGCTTGATAGATAAATCGTCTGCTTATTTTGCGCGAGGCCAGGGTTCGATTCGACTAGATCAACTTTTTTTCTTTAATTCATTTAATTATTTTTTAAATTAAATAAATTTATTTATGAAAGGTTTATTAAATATTAAATGATATTTTACGTAATTATTTTGTATTTTAAAAAGTAAAAAAAATTAAATAAATTTATAACATAAATTATTTATTAGTAAAGTTATTTAAAATTATTGATTAAAATATTTAAAATAATTATTAATGAAAATTTTTAATAATTAAAATTAGTAAATTAATTATTATTTATTAAAATTAATTGATTAATTATTATTTATTAAAATTAATTAATTGATTACTATTTATTATAATTAATTAATTGATTACTAAGCATTAGTATTAATAAGAAATATTATTAGTTTATTATTAAAATTATTAATTTATTGTTAACATTATTTAAATAAATTAATTAAAATTATATAAACTTTTTGAAATTAAATAAATTTATTTGAGAAGAACTTATTAAATATTTTTAAAATTATAAAACAATTAAATTAATAATATATAAAAAAGACATATTTTTTACTATATTTATTATAAAATATTTTATTTAATAATAATAATATATTTTATAAATTATTTTATATAATATTTTATTTATAGTATATTGTATTTCACATTATAAAACTATTTCTAACTAATTTTTATGTAAAATATCACTTAATATTTATTATATATTTTATTATAAATATTATTTATTGAAAAAATATCTTTAAAAAATTAATATAATAATTATTTATATAATTACAGTAATTTTTTTACTTTATAAAATGCAAAATAATTACATAAAATATCATTTAATATTTAAGAAACCTTTCATAAATAAATTTATTTAATTAAAAAAATAATTAAATGAATTGAAGAAAAAAAGTTGATCGCGTAGAATCGATCCTGACCTCGTGCATAGTAAGCAGACGATTTACCGATCAGGCTACGAACTCAGTGCAGGAAATTAAAATTTAATTGTATAAAAGCTAAGCATGAATTTCGAAGGCTAATTGCTCCGAATTAACTGGCCGAGTAACTCTCGATTAGCTATAGCTCTCAATTACTTTCCACTAACTTCGCGTACCTAAAAGTCAGTGCTTAAATATAACCCTTCATTTGCGTAAATCAAGTCATTTTCATTGGGAGAAAGTTTTCAATCAAACAGTTAAAAAGAAATACATTTATCTCAAGAGTAGGTGACAGTCTTGCGGATGTACCCGTTACAATTATTTATATATATATTTTTCAAATTAAGTGTTTCGCTCATTGATTACACTTTTTGTTTATTTGCTCGCCTATAATGTAATGCTATGAAAGCTCTAATATTTTTTGAAACAAGGCACAAAAAACAAAAAAAAAACTTGACATTGCTGAATTGAACGTGAAAAATTATTTTACATTGAGGCGTAACTTTTTGTAAACATAGTGCAAAGTTTATGATTAGATATTAAAAAAATAATGAGAGGGTATTAACTCTTAATAAGAAATTTATTAATCTATATCACAAAAGTAAAAATATTTTAATAATTTTTTGAATACATATCTTATTACATTTATATTTATTCTTTAGACAAATATCTTATTTATTTAAAGTGCATTCAGAATATCTACTTTAAAACTATTATCGCTTAGTCATATAACTAATTTAAGCAAACACTTTTTTCTAGAAAAAGAAACACAATTCGATTGTAAATCGGATCGGTCTGATAGTAATAGTAGCACTATTAAATCCTTATAAAAATTAATAATTTTATTCAGAAGCCGATCTTATTTATTATGTGCTGAAGTATGGCAACATCAAACAAATTCTTACTACCGAACCGTTAATTACAATTTTCTGATTAAACAAATATACATCTAACACAATATATAATTGTTGGAAATTTTTAAGTATTCATTCTCTCTCTCTCGTAAATGCTTTAAAGAACAATTACCACACATCATTAGAGATTTCAAAGCGAAATTCTTCGTCTTTGAAGTCAGCAAATTTTCTGGACCCATTACGTTTGCTTACGGCAGATGATCCTTTCATAATTCTTTGATATTCTTTGAGAAACTCTGAGCAGCGTGACATAACACGAGAAAAGTTTTGGGTTTAAGGAATGAAAACAACTGAAATGATGTTTTTCGAGTCAATGAAGTACTTCTCAAAGTTTCAAAATATATTTCCGACCCAATTATTCAATAATAATTTTAATCCCCCCATAGAATAACAATGTATTTAACTCAATAATACTATACTTTGACGCTAAATTTACCATACGATTAAAACCTCTGACGTGCCACCGGCGTGCATAAACATGTCGCTCAACCTAAGCGTTAACTGCTCCAGATGTATACATACGTCTTTCCGCAGTATGATCATTTTTATGCACTGCTATCCTTAAAATTATTCTGAAGGTTTCGGAATGCAATAAAAGGATCTTGATAGTGTTTGCGAAGGATTTAGTTATTTCTCAGACGATTTACTTATTTATTAATTTTCTACCCTCCCCAATATATTACATACGCACGGTACACATACGCATATCACATACATTGGGGAGCTAATCGCGTAATTTTTAATCGCCAGTTAAGGGGTTAATTATAAACAATAGAAATTATCAAGAAAGATCGTAGAAATCATTAAGAGTTAACTTTTGTATATAATTTTATGTATGACAAGCCCAGGGGTCATTGGTAATTATTAAGGATGTTCTTAACTAATTATTGTTGAATTAGTCTTATAATACACCGTGCAGAACTGTTATATTTATAAGTGTAAATGTGTATTTCTTTATTTTGTCAGAATATATTTTGTTTCTTTATACTTTCGGTGAATTAATAATTTTTTAAAAATAATCTTTTGTTTTCGATTCTTCTATATGCTAGCTCCCTTCTAGGGGGCGTGTCCCACAGTTTGAGAAACGATGATTTAATGAATTAAAATTTAGAAGCTTAATCCTAATTCCTTTAACACGACTGAAATTCCTAATTAACTAATTGGAATAGTGGAGAAACAAATAGTGCAAAATATAAACAGAGTCGCGTTGCTATTGTAAGGGTAGTTGAAACTTAACTCTTTTACCTAATTACATTTCATAATGTGCATTGCCCACTCTGAAAAGAATTAGGAACTATTATTTTCGATTGGTTGTTTTTGGAACGAAAAACAAGATCTCTTTGACAAAACTGGAAAATTAAATTCAGCCGTTCAGCCCTTCAATGGGTCAATAAATGAATACCAAACTTGCTTGGGAACTAAACACTAGGGGTTTCGCGTCAGACCAACCACCTGACTGGAACATCTGCATATGCACTTTAGAACCAAAGGGCACGAAAACTGAGATGATCACATTTGGTCTTGGCCCTCATGTGCTGTTGCGCAACTGAGTTTAGTTTAATTTAGAAAGTTAAATAGATTATATATATATATATATTTATTTTGTCTAATTAGATTTATCATAGTCACTTTGTACATGAATTTCTGGAACATATATATTGATTAAATAACTGCGTTGGTAACTGATAAAATGAAGTTCATTTGATATTTATCGTTGATTTTCCATTTAATCATGAAATGGGTTGTAAAAAGTAAACTATAGCCTATTCCTCCATTCAAATATCTGTATATATATATATATAACAAGTTGGGTTGTATATTATTTATACAGATAGCTTTTAATTGTGCCTAGAAGGGTTATTTAATGTGTCCAGGATTATTGGTTCAATACAAACACCCCCTGATTATTACAAAATTACTATTTTAACTTCAGAAAAATTAAAATATTTACAAATAAAGCAGAATCCTAAACAACATTTTAGGGGTTCTACGAAACCCCGCATTCCGAGGGAAAATATTCAAAATTCCACTTAAACATTTAATAACTTCGCCATTTAAGAAAATAATCGCACGAAACTTTTATCTATCTTGTAAAATTTTATTATCCGTGTTTTGATAGAAGATTGAAAAATTGGAATCAAAATTATGGATTTAATAAAACTTTTGTGTTTTTCGTCTATGTAACCGACGTTTTTCGAGAATTCATTTATGCAGTACTTTTCTTACATTTTTTTGTTAAAAAATTTATAATTTTTTTGACAATATGAGAAATTTGAAAACTTTAACTTAAAAACATTTGCGAACTACGTTTATATAAAGCAAATGGCATAATTGGCGTCGAAAAACAGTTTCCAGTCAAACGAAATTTCATGGCATTGCTCTTTCGACTGTTAAGCTGATACATAATATAATAAAATTCCTTTAAAAAGTTATGGAATTTTGTAAATTTCTATTTTTTCTGTCCTTTTTCCTACATAAAACTACTTTTTTTTAAAAAAGTACATTTTCGTTTCTGGGGGCAAAAAAAAAAAAAAAAAAAAATGCAACGAAAAAAATTCTCAAAATTACTAAATGTCAGCAATAATTAATTGTGGTAAACCTACCACAAAATTTGAGACTTTGAATGCTAGTTTGGGGAAAAAGAAGGCTTTGGCAACATTACTCCTCTCCCATCCTCTTTTATGCCACTTGCGGTGGATTTCAATTAACTGGAATTCGGGTTTTGGTGTCATTTTTTAAGCAAACGATATGTTACGTTTAATTGGAGAATGAAAAATTCTAAAGAATTTTATTATTTCAAACCTTAAGAAAAAATTATTATCATAAAATAATGAATATATTAATTTTTAATAATATATTTTACATCACATACGTTTCCATTTTTCTATAAAAATTTCTTCCGTTTGTCAACCATTCACTTAAATTATAAGATACGGAAAGAAACCACTGAAAGTACAATTTTCAAAATATAAGAACAAAATGTTGCAATGTTTTGATCAGATAAAAATATTTTCTTTTAGAATGTTTTTTATATAGTAAATGTAAAAAATGAAAATTTCAAATTCATTCTGTTATTTGAAACTCCAAGAGTTTATATATATATATACATACATGCATATAAAACAGTGGACGTGAGCTAATCAAATATTCAAACGTCCAGAAATAAGCAATCATTTCAATAGCTAACGGTAAGAATTTTTTAATTCTTTATTTAATGATAATGGATTTAAATTAGTACATTTTTTAAAAATACTAAAGTAGTATTTTCTATAATTTCATTACTAAATCAATTATTCAGTAATAAAATAGTACATTGTCTTTTATTTTGGATAAAATTACATTTTAGTTTTTAGACATTTCTAAGCTGACTGTACGTAACGATTGATTGATAAATGAGAAAATCTAAAATCCATTTTCTTATTTTACATCCTTGGAAAGTAATTATTGTTAAAAAGAACAGAATATATTCTTAATTTTTTTTGTTATATTCTTAGTTAGCATCAGACACGTTTTCTTTTTATTGCTTTAAATTAATAATTTTTTCAAAACTAAGACAGTATTTTTTTTTGTCGATCATTGATTGAAATTTGAAGAAATATCTTAATTTTGAGGGAAAAAGCGAAAAAGGGAGAAGAGGAAAAAAAAAAAAGTTTTTCTCTCAAAAAAGCCCGTGAAGTGCTGGGCTAAGGGGTGAAAAAGAAACCTGTCTGAAAATGAAAAGAAGTGGAAGAAATTTCCAAAGAAAGAATTATAATGATATTAATATAGAAATCACACACAAACACACCAGGAAGTGCCAACACGGAGAGGGGAAGGGGAATTTACACGTGTTCATTGTTTTTAAACTGTTGATCGAGGACACCTGTGGGTCCCCAACGTCTCTTTGTGGGTCCACGAACGTCTCGTTTCAAGTTAAGATTTATTTTCCTCTTTTACCGACTCTGATAGACTTGATATAACAGCACTTGTAAAAAAGATTCTTCCATCTCATTAAAAATATTTGTTGTTGTCGTGTATGACGAAGTGTAGAGGTTGTAATAATAAAACATAAAGATATAGTCAAATATTGCCCAAGGCGTGAATCACTGCCGTGGCAACATCCATGGCACGATCCGAGTACAGAATGCCCATGCTGCAGTCATTGTCTATTTTAAAAAAGGGCACCAACATTGGAAAGATAGCTAAAAAGGTGTTTGGGATCCAGTTGCGAGCCTAGGCAGTGCCTGCATTCCACATATGATCTGGAACCATCGGGAAGAATCTTCATGCCCTTAAAATGCTTTGTACTTAGTCTAGCTATTGTAGTCGCAATTTCTAGGCTATAATTTAATACTGGCAGAGATATTTTTTTCTTGGATTTAAGCAGAACTTTTGGTTTGCGACTTTGTTGGCTTCAAAGACCGTAGTAGATGAAGTTGCAGGCTCAAGTGTTCTGGCTTCATTGACGAGGGAATCGACCATCTCGTTCTCTTCGGTGTCGACATGGGCAGGGGTCCACTGGAGGGTACATGATTTGCCCAATGCACCAATGGAGAATAGAAATGAATTGATTTCTTAGATGAGCCCCATTTTTCCTTCCTTGATGGCCTCAAGAGCAGATCTACAATCCGAGAGCACAATGATGCCATCGGAATTAGGGATATTTGTCCGTGTAAGGTAAATATCTAGGGTTGTCCTAATTGCTATGAGCTAACACATGAAGTTGGAAGCAATTTGACCTTCAGAGACCTTGTGCTTTGAAGTTTTGTGTGTTATCTGGGTACTTAATAAAGACACCAGATCCACCTCTATTGCACTCTGAGTCTGAGGAACCGTCGGTTAAATGAGGCCTCATAAGGTCGATAATTGTGTCCATGCCCTTCCTTTGAATTGTGTCTTTAGGTTCCTTTTTCGTACAAGATTCAAGAGGGCCTAAAATTATTTTTGTAGAGGTAGGTGGATTGACTGGAAAACAAGGTACTTGAATGATGTCAAAGCTTGTGTGATTCAAGTTAATGTCGTTTCTTAGGTCATTATCAAACTGAAGTGTTGAAGATCTCTTCAGCCTATTTTTAGCTGTCCAGGAGCGAAAAGTGATGCTATTAAAATATTTATTAATACAATTAAGTTAATTATTTATTTGAAAATAGTATTTTTTAATGAGATGTTTTTTTAAAGGAAAAAAAAGATTTTATAAAAGTCTATGTAAAAATGTCAAATACTGAGAAATGTCAATTATTGAGAAAACCTTAAATCTCTCAGCCATTTTTTGGAAGTCCGGGAGATGTGTTCAAAATCAGGTTGATACATAAAGAGGGATGGGGGAGGGAGGCACGGAAATTGAAAGTTTAAGAACCGTTGCCACGTTATGTATTTGTGAAAGCCTGTGCAGCTAGTATATATATAGTCAAAATTCTCTACTAAAGAGAGATGAATATTCAATAATAAAAACTGAAAAAATTGAAATTGGAAGGTAACCAGACATATATATGTATATATATATATACTCCATATTAATTTAAAGAATATTATACTTTTAAGTTATATATATTAACAAATTATTAATGTAATGGCTAATAGAAGCATGCTTACATATTTACGAGCTAAATTTAAGTAGCTAATATCACCAGATTTCTTTGTTATTCTTTAAATTCTTATTCTGAATGTTATACAACAAGTAAAATATGTTTACTACGTTGTTTGAAGAATTCGTGTCGAAGGAGTTAAAATTCTATTTAGGTGATATTGTATACGGTAGGTAAATATAAAAATATTTTGCAAGCCATCTTGCAATGAAAATATAAAATAAAATTATTTAAGACATTTTTTAACAGTCGTATACGTATGGGCACTTTGATTCTAGTCATTTTATATCCTATAGAACTATAAAAAAGACGGCATCATTGTCATAGAGTCGCGTCTATAAAATATTGGATCTCTCGGCTTTTAAAATTTTCTGGGTACCTTTCATGTCATAAGGATGAGATATTTTTGACCCTGAACTGGATAACTTTCATTTGCGTTTTGGTCCTAAACTCCCATATGACTATTTAAAATATATATTTGAAAATTTTAAATTAAATTTTAGTTGTTTATTGACTAGAGGTTCAGTTGGAGGTGTAATGTCGGCTCATGAGTGGAACACTCCCAGACAATACTAGTCAAGATTTAAGTACGAGTGACCAAGATGTCCAGATGGGGCATTGTATCTCCCAAAAAAGAACGGCTATTCTTCTCTAAGGCTTAGGGGATAACCGATTCTGAAAACGGCTTTGATGTCCCGAAACCTTTTCTTTCTCCGACATCCAGATGATTTTAGTTTCAGAAATATACAGAAAAAAAGCTTCTATATTCATTATCTATTATGTTGGGTTCCCTTCTCACATGTGGGCCGCGAACGACTTGAGGAAATAAGAATGCCGACCTGTCTTGACAAATTGACAAAGATATACCCTCAGAGTTAATGTGACAGGGTGAATAGCCTTCCAGATGGTGAACTAGATACAGTGTCCGAGTGGAGTGAAACGTGCCGATCTATTGTCTCCAAGCACCAATGGAGTGGTACGAAAGTGAGGAAAACCGTGTGCCGATCTGTTACACTCCTCAATCAGAGGTCATTGGGATCAGCCCTGGAAATTTAAGTGGTCGGCTCTCGATCTCCTTCAATCTTCGAAATTACACCACTCTTCAGTTTTGAGTTTGCGGGGGTAGCCGCAATTCAAGGACCAAGGGGAATGGAAATGGCAGGCATTTGAAACACGGAGTGCAAGCGACGGCAGAGAAAAGGCTGGAATGTGCTGACTTTGAAATAAAACACTTCTACAGTGAAAGGCTGTGAACTTAACTGTTTAATAAGGAACATACTTTTATGTTTATTCGTGTCTGGAATAAAATGCCTTTTGGGCTAATAGTGAGTGATGGCTCACTCTATCATGTTATGAAGTAATTTAAAGGGATCACGATGCCACAGTGGATTGCCTACAAAATATTTATTCAAGCAAAAGGTGGTGGAGGAGAATGATACTTGTGATGGATCTTTTGACCTGTTTCCAGATAGTAATAAATTAGAATGGATGTCGCGAAAGCTGTTCTACGAGAACCGGAACGTTTTATTTGTTTAGAAAGAACCTGTATAGTTAAATGTATATTATTTCGAGAAGGACACAGGATAACCGAATTAAAATAAGAATTACAACTTACCCTGATAAAAACATTTAGAACTCTTTTACCAATTATCCTCTTACTAATGCCCCAACTCTGGTTCTCCACAATCGCTTGATTGCTTACTAATGTCACAGTTTTGAAAAAATGATTCGAGAATGGTATTAGATTTCCAAATATCATTCATTCTAAAGAGTTCATTTTAACATCAACTCTTTTAATATCTCATTCTGCTGCATGTGAGAAAGGGCTTCACAAGCATTATAAAAATATAATTAAAATGAATAGATAATCAATTGTGTTTTGTCTAAAAGGGGTAAAATACTTAAGCGCATCGAGATTTTAGTGTTTTGTGCAATATTTAAACGTATATGCTTCCTATATTAATTTAATATAATGCAAGACATCTTCAACTAATTAAAACCAACTTTACAATTTTGAATATTAATTCCTGCCGTAAAATACAATTTTCTATTATTAAATGGGAAAAGTTAATAGAATGCACTTTAAAGGTTTCCCATTTTAATATTTATATAAAAAATAAAATCTCTGTTTTTATTGCTGATTATAAATTTGACAATTTAAACCATGTATTTTTTTATGAATAATGCTTTTGTATGTATAATACAGCCTCTGATAATTAAGTTCGTTGAATGAAGTCAGAACGGCCGATCTAGCAAAACTGGAGAAACAAAACGCTGCACATGCGTAGTGGCAAGTGTTGACTATCTGTCCCCCCCGGTAGTTCAGTTAAGGGTCGTTTGCATTCCGTGTAAGATTTGTTTTGCAAAGTGCTTGTTTAGTGTGTAGGTTCCTAACTGAGAACAGGAAAATGAACGAAAAAAACATCAATTAAAGTTTTGTTTTAAGCTTGGCAACACACCGAAAAAAAACTTCCTGGTGTCCTAAAGTCATGGTGTCTCAGGTACGACCCTGAAACGAAACGACAAAGGATGGAATGTCGCTCTCCACCCTCACCTCATCAAAAAAGGTCAGAGAAGACAAATCCCGCATCAAAATCAATACTCATTACCTTTTTTGGTTGTCAAAACGTTATCCACAAGACATTTCTACCTGAGGGAATGTCGATGAATGCTGCAAGGTACATTAAACGTTTGACCCGTTTCATGAAACGTCTACACATGGTCCGACCTCAACACGCACAAGTTTCATGATTTTTTGTTCACGACATGCTCTCCTTCACATAGCCAATATCGTCAAACAGTTTCTGGCAAAAAAGGGAGGATGCAAATTTAACATTCAACATACTCGCCAGATCTCAAGACTTCTTCCTATTCCCCTGACTTAAACTCACTTTGAGAAGAAATAGATTTGGCGATATTTTTAACATCCATTGAAACGTGACAAAGCTTTTGAACTCCATCCCAAAAGAAGACTTCTTGCAAAGTTTCCAAGACATGTATTGCAGATCTCAGGGGTGCATAGTTATGGGAGGTGACTATTTTGAAGGAGAGTAAGGTAACTTTTATTAATATTTCATCTCTGTTAATGTTACAGGACTATTCATCGAACTTTATTGTCAGAGGTTGTATAATGGATACTTTATGTATGTATAATATAATGCAAGACATCTTCAACCAAATAAAACCAACTTTACAATATTGAATATTAATTACTGTCATACGGTCGTAAAATACAATTTTCTACCATTAAATGGGAAAACTTAATAAAATGCACTTTAAAGGTTTCCCACTTTGAAATGTATATGAAAAATTAAATCTCTTTTTTTAATGCTGATTATAAAATTGAAAATTAAAAGCATGTATTTTTTATGTATGGATCAGTAAATTTTATATTTGTAAACGATGTATGCATTCTGGATTTTCACAATCAGCAAATTTTACTTAGGATTATTTAAAAGAGCTAATAGCTTTCTAATCTTTCGTATTAATAACAAAAGAAATATTTTAAAATTATTTCCAACATAATCCTTTAGGATATTTCATTAAAATTTTTATAAGAATTCGCCCTCTATTAATAAAATTATATTTTTTGCTTAGTATTTTATTATTTCTTTACTATATAAAGATGTATTAAAAGAAAAGAAAAAAACTTGTTCCTTTTAACTATTTAAACTAACCAAAACCTTTCCTTCTTCTCGAATAATTCATAAAAAGAATTATGCTTCTGTAACAAAAACGAAAGATCGCAACGGTATCTAAATTTGCATATACCACATATGCATTGGAATTCCTGCATTTGCATTTTGGCATTGTTTAAAACATCGAAAAGTAGTTGAGACATCCAATAAAAAGCCAAGACAGCTACGTTGGTAAGGACAAAAAGTTTATTTAATAATCAGATTAGCATTCGTATTTTAAAAGCTTTTCGTTTCTCTACGTTGCTTTCAATCTTCTATGGCATCATGAATATTCAGAATTGTATTCCCCATTCGATTTGTTAAGTCCTAACAGAGAAAAGTTCGAAATACATTTTAGTTCACAATAACAGACGTTGAAAAGCAAATTAAACTGTCCGCCCCTCTTTTACATTTACACAGTTTCGCTTTTAAAAGTATAGATTTCGATTAGTTAGTGCAGAATTTAGTTGAATGCTTTTAGTGGGACTTTTGACTATTCGTAGAAAATACTTATGAATATTAATAGCACTTTCTTATGTAAAATATTTCGTTAATGGTTGAACTATTTTTTTACGATATGATCTATTGTATTATATTCATGCGACTTTTAACTAAATAAAGGATTGTAGAATTTGCTAGAATATTATATATACAATACAGAAGAATTTTAATCATAAACGATGAAACATTTATTGTACATATTCAATAATTTGAATATTGAAACAAATTATTTTAATTTAAAGTTGAATTTTATATTTTTTGAATATTTGAACAAGTGTTTCAACTACCGGTTGTGTTAATATTTAATTTCATGGTGTACAAGAAGATTATTCAATAGGTAACCATTTTCTTATAGAATACTTCAACTACGCGCTAGCACGGAACAGACTTTTTCTAGATGTAAAACTATTCTTCAACTCTACATAACGTGTAGGCGCATGATATCTTAAAAAAAGATTGATTTAATGTAAGAGAAAAATAAGTACCATTACACAACATTATTTTTGTATTCACTGTATTACAAACATTTATTACAAATTACATAATGATATTAAAAATTATATATACCAGATTTTTATTTACGTGCCATCTTCGCATAAACTGAACAAGAGTCTTGAGATTCCCCATAAATTTTAGTGAAAATAGTACATTTGCTTTTTCCAATAGGAATATTGATTTTTGCACTACTTTTGAAGTATTTATATGGAAAAGTTATAGAACACATTAATAACTATCAACCTAAATTTAAAAAAATATATGTTTGACTATTTAACATTATATATATAAATATTTTTTAAATATTATTTCTATTTATTTTAATGTTATATTAAGTGGCTATATTTTTATTATTTATATTCATATATTACTTGTAACATTTTGAACTGTATCGATACTGATTTAATATTTCCAAGTGATATTTTGCATTCAAATTGTGGCAATATATTAAAATAGTTTTTCCCCCAAAATATTGATTCGAAATCTGTTCCTTTTTTAAAAGAATGAGATTTCGAAATAATTTGTTATGAATTAAAATATATTATTTAGAGTTTAATGTCTCCAAGTTTAAAATATAGGCGCCACACAGCTTTCCAACTTAATTTTTTCTCGCAGTTAAAGCAAGTAGTATAATTCAATTGTCACTTTAAATTGACTGCAGCAAGCACTGCGATTTTGAGAAAGAAATTGGTCAATGGGTACTGAATCCTTTTCCCAATTTATATTTCTTACGACAATCGAATCATACCTCTCTTATATAGCTATTTATCCGATATGTTCTTCATGATCATCTTTCTATAGACATCTCTGAGGAAATTGATATTTCTCCGTCACTTCCTGAACTAAAATTACTCGGGTGTTCGACCGATAACTTATCCAAGAAATCTGCAACTTCTTCATGCGGTACAGGCATTAATTATATTGTATTTTTCTTTCATTTGGACGTGAAGGGCTTGCAGAATCAATACCTAATTTATGTTACAAGATTAATTTTTCGAGGCAATACATTCGAATAAGGCAATACATTCGAAACTATATACATTTGCAACTAATTTCTTGAATCTTTACTTCACATCAATGCAAATATACACATCAAAAACCATTGCTGATTGAATTGGAGAAAAAAAATTATAAGTGTAATTTTAATGGCATCAGTTCGTAGTAGGCAAATAGGAGCGCAATCCAACGTATGATTGACCTATCAGCAACACCACTCCAACAACCACAACACCAGCAATATTTTACTGAATATGGAAATGTCTGAATAAAATAGTTAACCTTGGGTAAGTTATACATTCATCCAACAGAATAGAATTTTTACTTAAACGACTAATAATGTTTTTGAGTACAATTTAAACAAATAACCGTAGTAATATGAAAAAATGAAAAAAATAAATAAAAATGATAAATTTTACATTTTCTAAAACTTATGTTTTTTTTAAAAAAAATTTCTTATTAGTATAAAAGACATTCAGGCTGGTTTTCTGTATTTAGTATTATTTAGAATAATAACGCAATATAATAATTAGATGTATAAATTGTGAACAATTTTACTTCTTTGCCACCATTCCTTATAAATCCCTCTCTTACGCTCTCGTCATTGTGATGTACTATCCGCGCCATCTGGTGGTTTCCTGTAATTTGGATATTTTTTCAAGATGTGTGTGATAATTCTTCAGGCGAAATTTTTATTTTAGAGTTCAATTTCTGTGTGATTCTGAATTATCCTTAATTTAAGGAAATGAGTGTAGTTGGCTGGACGCGTGCATCTTTACGATGTGGTGGTCTTCTCGATGACTGATCTGTCGGGGGCGTCCTGAGCCTGGACTTCTTGCAAAAGACATCTTTCGGATCCACTGGTCCCAACATCTCCTCACGACACAATCAGAGCGGTCTAATTGACGAGCTACTCAACTAGCTGACCACCTAGCTTCCGTCATGCCGATGATTCTCTCCCTGTCACACTACGACCGCTGCTCATATTGTCTTCGAAAATGGCGTAATGGCATGTCTACCTCAGTTCTTCTTTTGTAAACTATTCAGCAACCTCAAACAAGCTTTGGTTACTTGTTTTATACTCCACGGAGGATGACGTTAAAAGCCCTGTACCGGCTATACGTAATGCACAATCACGCTGAATTTCTTATCATTTGCATATCACCCCGACATTTATCTTCATGCCAAGTTTCGTTACGACCCCGGAATTATTTCTAGGTGCGCTGATTTTTTTGTCCATGAATGTATCATCTTAAATTTTATAGAAAGAAACAATGATTTAGTTAGTGATCATATGTTAAAAAAGCGTAATTATGTTAAACTTTGCAATCTTTGTCTAGAATACAATTATCCAAGTAAATTTATTTTTAAATTTTTTTTGTTATATTACCTCTATTTTTATATAATTTATTAATTTATTTAAAATAGCCTAGGTTTATTTTAATTTTAAAATTTCTTTCGAGCTTAGTTTAATTGCAATTTTTTTCCTACCTAGATGGCGCCACTGTTTTCTTCTTTACATAATACTAACACGTTCATTTTTGCAATCAGTTTTCCCGGCAGAATGGTATAAGAAGCTTGGCCGTATTTTTTTGATAATTATTATTACACACATGTAAGTTTTTATATCGTAATTTTTTTTCTATAGAATTTTTCTTATTATTCCTCTCTATGAGAAAAACATCATTGTTATCTTTTATTAATTTCAATTTAATTTTCTGCCTGGTTTATCAGCTATGTGTGCTTGGAATAGGCTTAACTTTTCAACATGGCTATGTTTTTTCTATGTTTGTCTGCACTTACTTTGAGGTTTATTATTCCATGTATGTTTATGTTTTTCAATAGAATTTTTCTTACTTTTCCTCTATATGAGGGACATTATTGTTCTATTTTGTTAATTTCATTTTACTTTATATTGCCTGGTTTATCATTCACGTGTTTTAAGAGAATAGGCTTAACTTTTCAACAAGGCTGTTTTTTTCCTATTATGTCGAAAATTTCTATTGTACGGGGAAGGTGGAACCATAAAGAATTGATTAACCCTAAATCACAGGCCTAATTCAGCGACAGCTCCAGAAATCATAATAGGTCTCCTGTTTAGTCCAAAGACTCTTTTTGTATCTACATTTGTTGTGTTTCTTGAACACTAATTTCTTTCTTATTAGGCTTTGTAGGTTTTAAAAATTTTTCACTTAATTTCCTCTTTTATTTTATTATACTATATATATATATATATATATATATATATATATATACATATATATGTTTCATATCTATATATTTGTAATTCTTTCCATAACTTCAGTTATTTTTTTATGAATGGCGAAGATTTATAAAGATATCACATTACATTTAAGCAGGATTTTAAAAAGTTTAGTTTTATTTCACGTATATCATTTGCTTACCTTGAAATTCAGCGCCTAAAATTAGTCTCTTTTCATACATATTTTAAAACTTTTGTAACTGACAGATTTTAATTCTATTATGTTTAATTCAGTAGTCATTGTATCTGTGCACAAAATTAATTCTATATTTTATAAAATACTAAAGTATACTGGTTATATAGTTGCTCGTAGTTCTTGCATTTTTCATCAGTGTTCATGGAAAGCTAACTTAATTTTTTTATACGATTAACTCCTTAACTGGTCAAATTTTTGCCCAAAGTTATAAAAAGAAGGCATATTTTTACTGTATACAGCCAAGCATAATGCTTATTAGAATGCGAAAATGGAAGAGTTTTATTTTAATTTTAAAACCTAATGCTTTCACACTATTTTTTATTTTATAATTGTAGAACACAAAAAACTCTAAATAGATTTTCTTTTTATAGGTACAATCTACATGCTATAAATAATGTTTCACGTATCTTAAAAGAATTCCTCTCTTGCAAATTGATATTTAATTAAAAATTTATTTCCCCCATCATCCATTTCTAAAAGTATAAATGTCATAAGGAAAAAGAGTCTAGTATAAGTTGCTCTCTATTATATCCATCACATTTGGCATTACTATTTAAAGCGAGAAGACTTCAAAACGTCTTAACCCGGGAGAGCAGGCGCGCACTCGATACTAACGTTAATAGTCGCGAGAGATGACTGAGTCCCCCAATGTTTTATTGGTTTTTTATACAATTACTTTTATTGTACACGATAAAAATCAGAATTCCAGTGAAGAATTTAACTAAGAGAAAATATTCTTACCTACTTTCAAGGACTTTTTATTTTGTCTTTGATAATTTGAGAAAAAATCCATTAAAAGTGAACTAAAATGTTTCAAAGGTACGTAACCTTAATAAAGGACATAAATCACAGACACTTTTCTCTAACATTTCAGGAATGATATTTGGAAGCAAAACCGTCATATTTGTTCAAATTATTGTAGTTTAGCTGTCCTTTGACTTTAAGCCCCGAGCAACCGCTCCCATGTTAAAAGTGTATTCAATTTTTAAATATGGATGTTAGTTCTAAAAACGAATTGTGTAAAACGCGTATTTCATCATGTTTTACATGCTTCAGAATACCCATAAAAATAAATCTTAGCCAAATAATCCTTCAAGGACATAGCTAATCATATAAATAAATTCTTAAGTCAAACGATGATGACTCACGCAAATCTGCTTTCTGGGTGAAAAGTGAATAAGTCTTCCTTTTCTTTCTAGAGATATTGTACAGCATTTCAATAATAATAACAGTGATGAATTTTTATCTTCCTAGAATTTTTCTCTGGTTCTGATTTTTTTTTTCTGAAAGAGTAGTATTTTAGGTTTAAAAAGAAAACGTAATAAAAAAATCTCTCATCGTGCCATTACAGTAAATAAAACAAAATGCGTTTTTTATTTAGTTATAGGATCAGATAGTTAATGAACGTATGGAAGTGGAAACTTTTATATTTGATGAAGTAATATCCAGCTGGCATATTTAAATTTCATCAGTGTAAATGCGTAGTTTTTTATATGTTAGAAAGTGTTTTGTTTACTTATAGTTCCAGTAAATTAATTTTTTAAACTCTTTATTTCGGATGTGCTCGTGCCCACCTTGTAGGTTTATGACGCCCCCTGGGGGCACGCCCCATAGTTTGAGAAACGCTGTAGTGAGGACAGACATAATATCGGGTTTTTTTGGATTATCTTCCCATTTTCATTTCTTTTCAAGCAAGTTGCATGCTTTTTAATCTAATATTTTCAAGAATCTAAATTCTTGCCTTCAATGAAAAGTTACTGCCTTCGCTACAAAGAACATTCAAGAGAAGTATTTTAGTATCCTCTAAAAACTGCATAGTTTCAGAATTAAAAATCAAAGACAGAAAGAAGAAAATATTAAAGTCCGTACAGAATACGGGAAGATCGGTTGTGGCTAGCTTTCGGTATCGCCTACGGTGTACGAAGAAACCAGTTAAGCAATGTTTTTCAAACTGAGGGAGGAAGGGGAGAGAGAGAGAGAGAGAGAGCATTTCAAAAAGTCTGAAATAAATATTATTTAAAAAAATTATTAATTTACTGAAAGGAAGCAAAACAAAATGGTTGCTGGTATAAAAGAAAGACTCACATTGCTTATTTATTGCAATATGTTCCAATTTAAAAATTAGAAAGGAAAGGCAGCATGACAATTATTGTATTACTTAAAACATCAATTAATTAAAAGTAACACATGCAAAATTTATTACTTATCTTGATAAATAGTACGGTTTAAAATTAAAGTCGTATTGTAGCTATATCGTCAAAGTACATTATCATTGCATTCGATAAATTGATATTGTAAGGGTGAGGGTGCAATTGAAATTAAGATTGACAACTGGGTCGCAAATATTGATAGTTTGAGAAGCACTGAGTTAGGGTTTTAATAATCGTAAATAGCTTTTTTGGTTCTTTTATAATGTGAATTATTAATATATTAATGTTCTTATTTTCGAGATTTTATGGATTAAGAAAAATCTTAAGAAAATTGTATGAATCTGTGAAATAAATGCAAAATCAAGAATTATTTTGGAATATTTATTGAAATGAATTGAATCAAAAACCGTTGCCAGTTCAGCATACTATAAATCCGATTAAACATAATCAAAATGCTATGCGGTCAGATTTTATCTTTTGATTAATCATTTTCTGTATTCACCAAATAATGCAATTTACGGGACAATGCAAATCCAGATATCTTCATTTCATAAACGTTTCAACGAATAATTGCAGCATTTTTAATTCATTAGTTAGAAGATGGTGCAAATGAAATCCCATTCCTTGACGTCAGTAGATTACAAGCACAAAAGACAAACGATACGTGCAGTTTAACGTATTCCCCCTCCTCCGTTGTTTAAAGAATCCCTGCCTGGATTAATTCGGAAAGGATGAATTCTGGCATTAAGATCGGACGTAATGCTGTGATGTTCTACAAGTTAATGAATCAAACCAGAAGCACCAAGCCTTAATTCCGTTACTCTTATTGGGTTTCCTAATTAAGGTTTGAAGAGGGGGATCTAACTTGGATAAGGCTAGAGAGTGACAGAAGTGTAAGTCGCGTGGAATTTAATCGCTGTGTTCATTTACAGAAGGAATTCGATAACGCGTGTTGAATGTTTTCCGAGGATACCCGAGAGCAATTATTTGTACCAAATTATTCCCATTAATCGTAGAAAGGTTTATCTTAAGGATTGTATTGAATGTAAAATATATAAATCAATTATTTTTGTTCTGTTTATTTGGTGTTTACAAAAGAATACCGGAATTTTTAAAATTACTGTGCTTAAAGTAAATAATGTAGAATCTTTTTAAACAAATCAAATTAAAAACAAGCAATATAAATTTTTTTTTAAAGTCAATTCCTACTTAGATCAACAAAGAAAATTTTTATATATTTTAGCTACTTTTTATTAAAAAGTTACAATTAATATAAATATGCATATACATATGACAGAATCACAACATTAAGTTATCAGTCAAGTATCGTATTGTCATCCAATACAATCGTGTACATAAAATTTCAGTTCAACTGAATGCTTTAAAACGTGAGAAATAAACCTTTTCAAGTTTTGACACGAGTCACTAAAAATGATGCTAACGTGGCTGTATGTATAATTCTTTAAATAATTAGTTTTAATAAATTAATTTTTATTAATTATAATTAACTTATTGAATCGTCATCCAAAATAATCATGTATATAAAATTTCACCTCAATTGAGCGTTTTAAAACGTATTTTATTAACGATTGAAAACTCCACCAAGATAAATAAATAAATATATAGAGAATTTGAGCTATGTATAATAGTAGGAATTGTGGATAAAGCTTTTAAGTCAACAAATTGTAAATGTCCAAAGGGATCTTTTTGAGAAAAAAAAACTATATCCATTCGATAAAATACCCCCCTATTTTTATCAGTATTAAGCCTTAAATGCATGATTTTTTTCTTAGAATTTTAAAAAATACGTTTCTTATATAAATGTATATATATATATATAGTCAAAGGTTACGCACAAAACAAATAAAGACAAAGTAATAATATCGAATATTTATTTTGAAAAAGTTGTATGTAGACTTTTGACAAGTTACCAGAAATCTGACATATATCCAATTAAATTTTCAAATGCAACATCAGACATTGATAGCTTTTTTTAAATTAAATATTCATTCTCCTTTACAGGAAACTCAAAAATAGGAACTATGTTTCCAAGTAACATACTGAAATTTATCCTCCATCGCATTCAAATGCCAAAAAATATATATCTTACTCGCGAAAAGTGTTTTCCAGTTTTTTCTTTTTCGCATAATTTATTGCATATCATAGTCAGCTTGAGTTCTGAAGCTCACACACTCAAATTGTGGAAATGGAATGTAAGCAATTCACAACAATATGCATTTAGAAACTAAGAGTATTTATTATAAATAGGATGAATACAGTTGTTTGCATTTTCAGCTCATTGATATTTGCCCTTAGTGGCGGTAAAAACATTTTTATCTTTTACGCTATCTTAAAGAACAAATTTGTCCCAAATTAATCCTTTATAAATCCTTGAGAAGTATACTTTCCACCAACTTTATCATTTTTTAATTGTCTATGGGAAGTTATTTTCACACCTATATGATTCGGGATGCTAGCACAACTTTTAGGGGTAATATAAATATAAATATGTAGGGTGGTACATAGATACTGGTATTGTGTGTGGGTGTTGTTCTGGAAAGTAATACTAGAATCAAAGATTGTCTTTTTCTGGATTGAATGGTAACACAATAAACTTGAATACATACATACTACATCTATACATTGAATGCATTGATACTACATCTATTCAAACTGCAAAAAATTGGTGACGAGTTCTCCGATCAACTAGCTTTCTTCTGTGTTTTTGGCGGTGATTACATTAGAAATTCATAATTTTGTAAGATTCAGAATATAAATTTCAGTTGTAAAAGGTTGCAACTTCATTGTAACGAGAGAAATTCAACAAGTGAATGTTAGTGTATTCTCTGATGCAAATATGCTGTTCAGTAAAAACATTAATGGATTCATTGTTTGAATGAACAATTCTGAGCTAAAAATTGTTAATGGTATAGTACTACATAGTTTCTAACTAAAAATATGATTTGTTGAAACACTTTTTTCGAAAACAAAAGGTGAAATCTGATGTATTTTGTTTGAGATCAAATGACTCAATATAAATTTTGACTCAGGTTTAGTTTAATTGTTTCCCCCTATGACATATGCTTCATTATAATATGATTAAAATTGATAAGTTTACAGGCAAAACACAATTATTTAAGTTACTATACTCTGTATATTTTCAAATACATACGGAAGCATAAATTCTTGATTAAAATTGACTTCAATTTATGCATTAATTATTACCTTGAATAAAATAAACTGCAAAGATAAAATCTTCTTCTGGGTGTCTACAAGAATGAGATAGAAATAATTATTCGATTTGATAAAAATATTTATTGTTTGATTACTCTATTTCTGTGTAGATACAATAAGTATACATTAAACATTCCAAAGAATTATACATCTCTTTGTATCGCACACGTATTCTAAATTAAAAATGATTCCTATTCATCCTTTAGATATTGTTGATAAATCTAATTTGTTGACAATATATCCACATGCGTGAAATTATTCTTTAATTAAATATACTTCGCCTTTGTTAATAATTAAATATTTAAGTTTTGAATGCATTAAACATTTAATTATTAATTTTTTAACTCAAAGACGACTGGAGCAAACATTTCAGACACTTGATTCCGACAAAATTTCTATTTAAAATTCGGTTAAAAATCAGTTAGCTTGTGTTTACAACTCCTGAAATTTGTATAATAACAAAATTTAAGCAATTAGCTGGTTAATTTAGTAAAAGTAATTATAAATGTAAATATATGATAATTAACTGTCTGTATTTTTCTCAACAGGGGGAAGGAGGGGTGGGATTTAAATCCAAGAATTCGATTTAGAATCTCATAGCCAATGCAGATGAATTATTTGTGCATTGATGTGACTTTTTGGAACATAAAAAAACTCCATAGAGGCTGAAGGAATTTACCAACTACCCAATTTCGATATTATTGGACCTATTGAAATAATCCATTCCAGATGTACAATAGTAGGAGACATTACATTCAAAGTGATACATTTAATGGGTGATATTAAAGGATCATAAAGCTTCAAAGAAATCACTTTCCTTGCGGATTTTATGCAAATCCAATCCCTTAAAAACTAAAAGTGTGTGAAACCTTTTCAAAAGAATAGAAGATCAATATCCGAAACCACTTCGCAAGAAAGAGAATTACAATTCGACGGAGTCTTTCTCTATTTTTACACACTGCATTGTTGGAAGAGAGGATCACTTTTCAAAAATTCAATCCTTCAAGAACAGCTCGAGCTAAATTTCCTCTCCTTTTTGGGAGATAAAAAATAAAAATCAATCCTTTTTTTCTCTTTTTGATGTTCTTTTGGTCTTATGTGTTCAGAAATGACCGTGGTATCAATAGGATCCCCAATTTATTCAGTTTCCAATTTTGTTTTTCTTAAAGGAGAGTGGTTTATTTCATGAAATGTAACGGAAAAAAAGAACGGTAAATTTTAGGGGCATTTTTTTCCATCTGAAAGTGTGCCAAATTGATAATCTATCGAAAGAGCAAGGACTTCGTTGAAACTCGTGAGATAAAAGCAACTACTGAGGAAGAGTAGTCGTTATTATTGAAAGTTCTAAAAGTTTGTGTGAAAAGTTCCTGATATTCAGTTTTTAGAATGAAAAGCAATATTTTTAGATGGCGATTTGCGAAAATGAAGTGAAATTTTTGACCATGGAAGTTTCCTTTATATTAAATTTGTTTTTTTTCTCTCGGGGAACCATTAGCTCCTCAACATTGTTTGCTTGCAAAATTATGTATTTCTTCTAAGTGGGGAGCTAAAAAAAAGATTCATTTTCCTGCATTAATTTAGAATTTAAAAGAACCTTCGATTGCAAAATTTTGTTGTTTATAAACTAATGTTTCAGCGCTTGAAAAAAATATGATTTACTATTTTTCTTTTAAATTAATTTATCTCCACGTTAATTTCACATTACTGTAATCACAATTCTCTAGTAGTTAAGGTCGCAAAACATTCTACTGATTGATTGATTGTTTATTAGGATCGTACTAAGATGCTGCATGAGGGCTATTGACGATGGACCTCATAGTTTTCCACCCTGGTTAAATGATATGAACGACATTTAAACTGGAACCCCACTTTCTAAATTTCTACACCGATGTGAGTAATTTGAGTCTCGAAAGGTTTAACGTGTATTATTTCCTCTACAGAATGGGTATTTAACCCCTTAAGCGGTCACTTTGTTTGCCCAAAATGTTCTACAAGAAGCACATTTTATCATTACATATAACATTATAATACGTAACAAAATACGAAAATGGTAGAATTTTTTTTTAAATTTTCAAATTTGTAGTTTTCGCAAAATCCCCTAAATGTTTGTTCTTTTTAGTACACTCTCTGCATACCACTTATCCGGAGGACAGAACATGGGACTCTTGGATCCAAAACCGAATAACTTAACCACAATACCAAAATGATCCCTTTATTACGGAAGATGTTACTGGTTTATATAGAAGATATCACTACAGAGACTTCCCTACCAGTGAGTTGTTGTTTAGGCGAATGAACAATATAGTTGTTCTTGCGAGCGGTCAGTTGGTGTGAATTGGAGGAGTTGCGTCAAGTGAGTAAGACGACTTCGTTAGCTACGTCAAGTGATTTAACGAGTTGTGGCTGCGTCAAGTAAATTTTGATGAGTTATTGATTACTCTTTTTACGGATAGTTGGTGATTCTTGAGAAGGTTTCCTAGGCCGTCCAGGGTTACCAATGAAGTGACGCACTTATCCGGAGGACAGAACCCGGGACCTTTGGATCCGAAACCGAGTAACTTAACCATTAAAAATGGTCATTTTAGTAAGTAGGTTGTTACTGGCTTATACAGAAGGTACCGTTACACCATGAAGACTGTTTCATATATCTTAAAAAACTTATCTCTTACTTACACAATAAAATTCATGTTCGTATTTTTTCCTCCAAATTGTTGAGGATTTTGTGTGTGCATGCATATATATATGCACACACAATTGCAATAGGGACATGGATAATATCGGCTTTTGTGGATTATCTTTCTGTTTTCATTTTTCCAAAACAACAAATTGCACAATTAAATGAATTGCTAATATTGAATATTAACATGGTAAAACTTATGAAACATTTGAAACATTGCAGCCTTTTATATTACGAATACAAATTTGCAATGTTTCGTTAATTTATATCTTTTTACATTCTTATTATATAATTATATTTCATAAATTCTTATTTTGGAAATAGCAATTTTATAATAGAACATATTAAAATAGTGTCAGTAGTTGTTTCCTAACAATTTATGGTTCACGAAATTATTTTTTTAAATATTTAAGCTGCAAAAATGATTTATTTATCGAAAATACACACAACAGATAAAGGTCCAGTTTCAGAGTGCAGAGTAAAAAAACGAGCAGCAAAATTCTAGCCAGCACAATGGAAAATATAAACAGTTAGCAAAACACATATAAGCTACAAACATAAGAGGGGTGATAAAAAAGATTGCAAGTCGAATAAAGGAATATTTATTAACAATAGACAGAAAATACAAAAGGAAATTAAGATGCATACTATCCCACCACTTTTCGACATAATCACCAAGTCTGTTTAGGCATTTATCAGAACGCAGAACCAACTTGTTTAAACCATCTTGGTAGAAATCAGGTCCCTGCTCATTGAGCCAGGTCACGGCGGATGTTTCCACAGCAATCTGAAGAGAACCATCTGCAGGATGAGTGCTACTTCAACCTCGGAAAAAGGAAATAGTCACTGGATGCCAAATCTGGACTGTGTGGGGGTGACTATCGTTGACGAACTTGGTCGGCCGCTCCCTGCCATATTGCAGTTTTCTATACATCCTGTCTGCCATAGAGTGACAACATTATATATATATATATATATATATATATATATATATATATATATATATATATATATATATATATATATATATATATATGTGAGAACCCCCCTGGGTTCCACCCTGAACACTAAGATTAACTTGAGGCAAAGAATTACCAGACGCCATTTGTATAATAACAAATTATATTTATTCAATAGATTCAATTAGAAACCTTCTATTACAAATATTAAACAATATGTCTACGTCAAAGGGATTTACCTTTACTATTAAATTAAATTATGAAATATGAAATTAATCAAGTTCTAAGTTCAATATCGAACGGGTTTACCTGAATAAGAGGTCCGAGAAATATACGCAACTTGAATTATTAATATTCATTAAATTTTCACTAACTTTATTATATATTAACTCTTGTGGTCAGATAGACTAAGTTATAAATATCACCTGGCTGTAATGTCGTTCTCTCCAGGTAGATCAATCCTTTTTATGCTACTTTGCTGAATAATAACAGCAATACTCTAATAACACAATCTACATGAATCCTCTTAACTTCGTCACTACTGCTCTTGGCTCAATCGCCTTCTGTCTGCTAACTTACAACGCTCTCCTTAAATACCTTAATTCATTTGCATATCCCATTTTCTTCTTTTAGAGCTGGTTGGAAATATACGCGAATTTACAATCCCCAAAGACGCCTAAGAGTATTAGAGGAAAAGTGACGTCTAGATTCGTCACAAATATATATGAACTTTGAGAATAAAAATTAATACATATTAAGTGCTCAAAAGCAAAATCTAAAAACAATAAAAGATATATGAAAAAAACTAAGCTCTTCAAAAAATCCGTTAAAAATTTTATGAGGCTGATACATTGAGAAGTTATATACAGTGGACCACAAAAGTGTACGTACACTTGCAATTTCAAATAGAAATTTATGTTTTCGACTAATAAAAATTAATATATTGGAATTATAATTTTTTTTGTTATATGCAATTTTGTTCATAATGGAATGGCAAAATCAATATTTTAAAAATAGTGTAACTATTTTTTTAAAAAGTTAATAATCAAAAAGCTATTAAAAAATTACGCCACAAAAGTCTTCGTACACTTAACAAAAATCTCAACATAGCCTTAAATATTGTATTTCTTCCTTAATTTAGTACTTAGTAGGATATCTTTTAGTGCCCACTTAATTTTTAAACTTGTTGGTATAGATTTAATCAGTGTTTTTGTAATTTCTGCTTTGATTTTCACTCTATTCATCTTTGATTATTGTTTTTACTTCACATTATGTGTTTATATGCCCTGTTTTCTTTTTTTTTAAAAAATCAAAATCTCATCAAATATGTTCTACTGGGCTAAATAAAGTGATTGAGGAGGTGTTTCAGAATTTGGGGGCAATTATAGAGGCATCAGCGACGTACATTGAGAGCAGTGCGCTTGGCGTCATTACTCTGTTAAAAAATGAAGTCGTCTCCTATATTCAAATTTTAGACGGATAATTTAAAATTTCTCTTTAAAATATTTAAATAGAGCTCATGACTCAAAAAATCATAAAAAGTACCAAATTACATAATTCTGAGGCCGATTTACACCCCTACACACGAGCACTTCCAATTCCATGGTTCATTGATCCAACTGGATTCTTGGGATTAAGTATCAGAAAATACAAAATTGACAGAAAATTGATTGGGATGATAGAAAATTCAACATTTTTGGTTCTGATGGGCATATAACAGCTTGTAAATGAAAAAGTGAGGAATTTAATCCCATGAATTTATATATGTGGAACAAGAACTCCTCCATCTCCATGCTGAAGTATGGAGGTGGAGGTGTTCTTGCGTAGGGGTGTAAACCAGCCTCATAATTAGTAATTTGGTATTTTTTATAGTATTCTGAATCATGGGCTCTATTTGAATATGTTAATGAGAAATTCTAAATTATCGGCCAAAATTTGGATATAGAAGATTTCATTTTTTAACAGGATAATGACGCTCTCAATGCACGTCGCTGGTGTCTATATAACTGTCCCCAAATTCTGAAACACCTCCTCAATCACTTTATTTAGCCCAATAGAACATATTTGGAGAGATTTTGATTAAAAAAAGAGATAACGTGACATATAAACGCATAATGTAAGATAAAAACAATAATCATAGAAGAATGGTCGAAAATCGATGCAGAAATTACAAAAAAAAACTGATTAAATTTATACCAAGACATTTAAAGTTGTTGTAGACACTAAAATGCAATCTACTAAGTACTAAATTAAGAAAGAAATACAATATTTTTGTTAAGTGTACGAAGACTATTGTGGTGTAATTTTTTAGTAGCTTTTTGATTATTAATTTTTTAAAAAAAAGTTATACTCTCTCTATTTTTTAAAAAAATTGATTAAGTCATTGCATTAAGAATTAGTTATTGATATTATAAAAAATTATAATTCTAAAATATTAATTTTTATTAGTCGAAAACATTAAATGAAAACATTAGGAAATTGCTGGTGTGCGAACACTTTTGTGGTCCACTGTATATAAATGTTTCTGAATAACCTATCTTCAAATAAGGAAAATAGTTTCTTAAGCGTGTCGTTGATACTAAAAAATGAATATTATTTAAAATATCATCGTATTCAGTTCCCAGTTTCTTAGAATGCTGAATTTTTTTTTATTATTTTCAAATGAGTAGAATTTTTTAATATTTCATCCTAATACTTTTTGAAAATAATATGGTGATTCTCTGAAAGAGAGAGGTATCTCTATAATTCTCAAGAAATACTATAATTTATACGAAACAGCTGTGTTCAGTTTACAACCAGAAAGAAACGACTTTTTTCCCGAGAGAAGGTGAAAAGGAAGATGATCATTGTTTTCTAAAAGAGTTTTATTCAGACAACAGCTTTGCGATTTTCCATTTGACATTGGCTGAAGGCGACTTTTACCCATCGCGAAAAAATGGACTTTTAATGCGTTTCCTCGAGAAAGCTTTACCTCTGATTTTTTGTGTAGTTCATTTGACATCTTAGTCCATTGCGAGAAAAGAGCAATTCAACAAGGAAAGTTCACCAATTAAATGGGACTGTGAGGGTTGCTCTTTTCAAATTATTTCTGAATTTCTCCTGCAGATGTAAAAGGTAGTCTTAAATTAGAAGTAAAATAACGAAGTTATTTAAAAAGATTTATTGAAAACAATTACGTTTACAAATTAAAAAATTGTTACCTTTCTAATTTTAATGGATATAGAAAAATAACAAAGATGGTGAATATTTTGAGATAATTTGATGGATGTGACGACTCTTTCCGCCCACTGAAGAAGAGAGCGTGAATATGTAAATTAGATCTTTTATATATAGTTTAAACTTTAAAGCTAGATTGATTGATTGATTGACTGATTGAATATTAACGTCGCACTATTCAGCTACACAAAGGCTTTTGGCGACGGACCACGTAATTTTGAACCATGGTCAAGTGACGTGGACGACACTTGAGCTGGCACCCCCCTCTCCTAACTACCACACCACACCAACGGGAGGACGTTTCAGCTCTCGACAGATTTAATGTGCATCGCTGCCCTACACGGCAACTTTAAAGCTAGAGAGAGATAGGATAGTTTGCTAGGGGAACAGTGATTAATCAAATTTATAGTGTGACGTAGATATTTGATATTTAATAATTGTAATAATTACAACAGCGTTTCTCAAACTATGGGGCACGCCCCCCTTGGGGGCGTGACAACTCTACAAGGGGGGCGCAAGCATCTTGAAAAGTCGAAACAAAAGATTATTTAAAAAAATTATTAATTTACTGAAAGTGTAAACAAATAAAATACATTCTGACAAATAAAAAAATAAAATACACATTTACACTGAAATAATATACTTATAAATGTATCAGTGCTACACAATGTATTTTATGATTAATTTAGCAATACTAAGTTAACAACAAGTTTATTAATTACCAGTGACCTCATGGGCTTATCATATATATAATTTAAAACAAAAATTAACACTTACCTTGATAATTTTTGTATGGTTTATAACTAAACCTTGACTGCCGATCAAAAGTTACTCGATTCGCTTCCAAATGCCAACTGTTTTCCACGTAGGCACGCGTACGTGATGTATTGGGGGGAGGAATAAGAAAGCAAAAATAATCTGGAATAAGTAAATTCTTCGCAAACATTGTCAAGGTCCTTTTATTGCATTCCAAAATCTTTGGAATAATTTTAGGGATAGCAGTGCACAGAAAAGATCGTACTTCCGAAAGACGTATATATACGTCTGGAGAATAAACGCTTTGGCTTAGCGAGACATTTATATACACGAGGGGCGGGGAGCTAAAGAATTTAAAGTCGTATCGTAGTTTTAGCGTCAAAGTATAGTATTATTGAATTCAGTATATTGTTATTGAATGGGGAGGGGGGTGCGATGAAAATTAGGATTGAATATTGGGTCCTTAATATTGCAACTTTGAGAAACATTGAATTACGGTGATTATTTTTGTCACTAGAGATTGAATAGAGATTAGATAGATAAGAAGGCAGTGTATTCGAACCTGAAGTAAAGTATTGGTGTTTAAAGTCTTCTCATACTTCGTATTCATTGTTAACTGACTTCATATAGCTTTAATTGGGTGCAACTCTTAGTTTTGATTGATTGAATTTATGTTGTTAATTGTGTTACAAATAAATTAACTGATTTTGAACATGGCTAACCTTCCTTCTCTTTCTCCCACATCTCAAGGCGTGGACTCGAGATCCTTACAGAATTCAGGTATTGAATCAAGTATTAATTATAACCTCACACTTATTTTTTCAGCATTTAGTTCGACTGTTTTATTAATAACGATACAAATTTATTTGTGTGTATGTGTAGAAAGTAATTCAATTCCTACTATTAGCTCACAATTTCTATTTATTTATTTATTTATCTTGGTGGAATTTTCAATCGTTAATAAAATGCATTTTAATGCGCTCAATTGAGCTGAAATTTTATATACAGGATTATTTTGGATGACAATAAATACAATAATATAACAATAATTAAAAAAATTTATTGATTAAAACTAATTACTTAAAGAATTACAAATGCAACCACGTTGGCATCATTTTTGGCGACATAGCAACCATTTCGGCGACTTGTATCAAAACTTGAAAAGGATTTTTCTCAAGTGTTAAAGCATTCACTGGAGCTGAAATTTTATGTAAGCGATTGCTTTGGATGACAAAGCGATACTTTAATGGTAATTAATAAAAATTAATTATCGCTTAATGTTGTGATTCATTCATAAGAATATACATATTTATATTAATTATAACTATTTAATAAAATGTAGCTAAAATAAAGTAGGAATTAACTTAAAAACTTTTTTTTATATTACTTGTTAGTTGAACAATATCGGTAACATACTCGACTCTTAACACATTTTCATTTCAGTGTTTGTGATAGTTAAAAGGACAATATTAAGAGTAAAGAAGAATTTTTAATATTCAAAGGCATGCACCTTTTGGATTTTATAACATGCACAAATTGCACAGCTTACCGTACAGCTGTAATGGTTCTCTTTAAATAATTTGCGAAAGAAATACAGAAAAATGTAATGGTCTAATAGGTATGTAATTAATGGTAAAAATGTAATGGTAAAATCTGGCGTATAACGTGCACTTTGGAAGCAAAAAATGTGATCGAATTTTACGGATGCGCGTAATACGCTGGATATAATAATATATCTTCAACATTAAAAAAAAGATGAACATAAAAAAATTAGACTTCTATATAGATCGTAATATTGTTTATTTAAAGGAAATTGTGACGGACTTTCATCGCGATTTCTACTAATATCCTATTGGGGTTCTTTGGGGCCAGAATGGCAATTCTTTCCAACCAAATCCGGAAGAAAAACGTAAGAATGCAAATTAGGAATCTAATAAATAGTAGAAGTTTAGCGTTCGTGAGGGGGCTATGTGAAGTGAATATACGAGGTCTATGTTTACAAACGCCTAAGTTAAAGCGAGAGGAAATCCCGAGTTCAAGATTTAATCTATTCGTACCTGTGCGATCAAGCTAAATGTGGATACTATTCCACAAGGATAAAAGCAACGTCAGTTAGAATCAAGCGAATTGTTGTTTACCCAAGATATAGTGGTAAGACTGTTAAATTAAATTTTTAAGAACTGTGTAGTGACTGAAGTTAGAAATAGTCGGTAGAGTTAGATGTAATGGTCGGTTACGCGATTATTTGGTAATGCGAATAGTGTGTAGCTTCACTCTAGATTCCCATGAATTGAATATTATTATTATAGTATATTGTTTAAGTTAAGATCTTAACAATAAAGAGATATTAAGATAAACGATATAGCTGCTTCTTCGTTCCTTTCCACAGATCTAGGTCGCGAGGATAACGAAGAAGTGGGACACCCACGGGCTCATGCCTCACAAAATGACATACCTAATGAACTTAAAGGGTTGTTCTCGAAGTATACTGTGTTTTTTTCAAAAGTCTGGGATTATATATTTAATAAATGACTTCAAAACATAAGAGCGTTGCACACATACATTTCAGGTTTCTTCGCTAAAAAGTTGGTGCATGTTGTGCTCCGAATATACCTAGAAATTAAAAAAATGTAGATTGAAATTATGGGTGCGTGTTATACACCGATGCGCATTGTACACATGATTTTACGGTACTGGAAATATTCTCCAAAATGGCGAAATATGTCTCTAATGGTCAGTGTTCTTGTTATATTGGGATTCTAACATAAAAAAAATTAATCCTTACACAGCAAATATCCATGAAATCTGTCTATCAAAATTTTTTTCATGAAGCTTACTGCAAAATATGAGTGGTAAGGTAAAAATGTCTTTTCGCAAAATATGTACTAATAAAGAGTGTTTTTTTTCAGGTATAGAAGTTTAAGTTGGCATTACTTTCCAAGATGGCGACCGATTTAACAGCTGTCAAGTGATTTATTCTCAGTTTTGTTTGGCAATTCATCAAAACGATCATCAAGAAAGGCGTAGATTCGTCGAATGGGCCCAAAACGAGATTGCCGCTGTTCCCGATTTTCATAAGCGAATTTTGTTTAGCGATGAAGCGCACTTCTGGTTGAATGGCTACGTCAACAAACAAAACTGCCGCATTTGGAGTGAAGCTAATCCACAAGTGTATGTCGAAACACCGTTACATCCAGAAAAACTGACTGTTTGGTGCGCTTTATGGGCTGGTGGAATCCTTCTTCAAAAACTATGAAGGCCACAACGTTACAGTCAATGGTGATCGGTATAGAGCTATGATTACAAACTTTTTCATTCCTGAATTGAACAATCATGATGTCCAGGAGCTGTGGTTCCAACAAGACGGCGCAACATGTCACACAGCTCGTGCCACAATCGATTTATTGAAAGACACGTTTGGTGACCGCCTAATTTCACGTTTTGGACCTGTGAATTTGCCTCCAAGATCTTGTGATTTAACACCGCTAGACTATTTTCTATGGGGCTATGTTAAGTCATTGGTCTATGCGGATAAGCCACAAACGCTTGACCATTTGGAAGACAACATTCGCCGTGTTATTGCCGATATACGGCCACAAATGTTGGAAAAAGTCATCGAAAATTGGACGTCCAGATTGGACTACATCCGAGCCAACCGTGGCAGTCACATGCCAGAAATCATATTTAAAATGTAATGCCACAAGATTATCTTTCGAATAAAAAAAATTCATGTCAATCGAATATTACATCGTTGTTTTATTGCAATTTAAAGTTCTATACCTCTAAGAAAACACCCTTTATATACATTCTTGAGATTTTGAATGTTTGAACAGATCAGGACAAAATAAAGCAAAATATTAATGTTCATAACATAGACGAAAAACAAAAGTTTTTCATATGCAATTGCGACTGAATCATTATTTTTTTCGTGCATGGCCCAGATGTACAAGGATGGAACAACAAAAAAGGACATAATTGGGGAACTGTCACGTCTCTAAACGGCAATCCATCATCACAAGTACTTTTTTTGACATCAAAGGAATGAGTTTTTATGACGATAATTTACGAATGGAGGAAAACAAAAAAAGATTTTCGTAGTTTTTCAGGTCTTGCACATGGCGATTGCCTTTGAGCATGGAAGATCAGTTCTTTTCTTATGATGCAGTTTCTTCGAACATTTTTTGGATTAACACAAAATTAAGGAAAGGGCATAAATAACAATAATAAAAATAACCCGTTAATGCAATGTATTAAAAATACAAATAAATTTTTTTGAAAATTTCCGTGTGCACTATATATTTAGCTAATGAAAATGTCATAAAATGTCTAAATTTAATTAATTATGCATCTTTTTGTATTCATTTTAAAAAAGTTCCTTAATCTAACTTCAGTTACGTGACTTAATTTCTTTATTCTTTTTAAAGAATTTTAATTTCTTCACCAGAAAGCTATTGATGATATATTTTATACGCGATTTGAAATGCATTCCTAATTTTACTATATGCATCAATCATGGGTACTTGAACAAGGGAGGTACCTCCTACATATTTCGTGCTTTTTTAGCAGTTTTCATTTCAAAGCGCAAATTTTTGGAACTGAATTAAAAAATATGACATTTATGAATTCCTTTTAGGTGAAGAATGTTTTAACGAGCAAAAATATTTGGTAATTTTACACGATACAAATTTTCTATTCCTTCAATATTATAAGGCATTCTAAGTGTTTATATTTTAATTCCGAGGTGTCAAACTGGTGGCCCGCAATATCGGCACACAATAATATATAATAAAATAACACACAAACCGACTTAAATATATAAATATAAGATAACGTTTCTTAATTATATTCTTTTTTTCTATTATTACACAAAATGTGTACATTTATTTTGAATGTACAACAATTGGTAAATATGGTACCTACGTTTCTATGATAGTGAGTTTTGCTTACTTTTTAGTGCTTTTAATGCTAATATTAATAGCTTTTAAATTTCTTCTATTTGTCATTTCTTGACTAAGTCAAAATACTTAGTGTGGATATATTAGAATCGCATTTTTTTGTTGGGGGGAAGGACCAGTACATGTTTTAAACTCTGCTTATTATTACCAGTTACAAACAGTTCCTTCGTTAAATCTTGTAAGGTCTATATCAGTGTTTCCCAACCTTTTTGTGCCATGCCCCACTTTAACCTTTCTAAAGTTTTTATGCCCCCCCATGTAACATACATAATATTTAATATTAAAAAATTGATTTGTTCACTTAATAAACATAAATGATGGATTCTAGGAAAAAATCACTATCAAATTGTTAACAAAACACAGTAAGTAAAATTTCAAAATATATAATGAAAAACAGAAATTAAAATTCAAAATAATTTTAATAATGATTTTTCCATATTAATTTGTCATTTTAATTTAGTGAGATCCTTGCGCTTGATGCTTGCTGCAGAGAGATTTTATACTGGGTTCCAATTTGGTTAGCTTGAGTCTCAAATCCCCACGTTGTGTTATATCCAGTCGACTTCTTTTTTTTATCAGTAAATCATTTACAGCACTAAATTCACATTCAGCCAAAAATGAAGATGGAAACGGTAGTAATAGCTGTTTTGCGCATTTGGTTCAGTTTGGGTATTGATTTCCGTTTCCTCACAAAGCCATGCCATCGCACTTTTTGTACTAAATAAAGTTTTAACTGAGTCATCATTTTGCAATTAGGCAAGTTCTGCTTGATACTGCATATTTGATATATCAGACAAATCCACTAACTTTGGCTGCATCATCCATGTTGGGAAATCAATTTGTTTTAAATCTAAAAATCGTTTTTTAAAATTGCCCGATAAATTATTCAAATGATTTACAAGTACAAGTAAAGCGGTATCAGTTACTTCACATTTTTGGAGCCAGTGGAACTGTTCAAAGTTTTTGTTGTTAATATGTTTCTGACGTAACTCGGTATTGGTAATAAAACCAAATATCTTCGCTTTTGCATCGACATGAGTTTTATTTGTTCCTTGAAGTTGCTTATTTAATATGTTTAGTTTTTCGGATATCGGCTAAATAACTCACAAATGCTTTACCATCGATTGTTAATAGGTGCTTCATTTCTGGTTTGTCATTCAAAAAATCACTAAGAGTATCAAACAGTTCCATAAATCTTTTCAAGCAGTTTCCTTTAGATAGCCACCTTACTTCAGTATGAAGTAAAAGTCTCACATGGTCTTCATTTTGTTCTTCACAAAATAGTTTGCAAAGACGCTCGCATTTGGCACTAGCTTTAATAACATTAACACATTTTATTACATTATGTAGTACTTCGTTTAGAACAGGCGAGATGTTTTTAGCTACCAAGTTTTGCCTATGAATAACACAATGCGCAAGAATCATTTCTCTGGATTCGCATCTTTCAACAATTTTAAGCAGCCATTTTTCTTGCCCATCATATTAGGAGTACCATCTGCAGCACAAGATGTTATATTTTTCATTGGTATATCATTGACATCTATAAGTAGTTTTTTAGCTTATTAAATATATCTTTGGAGGTAGTGCTGCTTTCTAATCTTTTACAGAACAACATTTCTTCTGCAAAATGCCCTCTATCAATATATCTTACGTAAGTTATCAATACAGCCTCACTATCTCTCAAAGTTGATTCATCCATTTGCACTGAGAATTTTCTTGTTTTCAGCTTTTCAACAAGCTGTTTTTCAATATCTTCGCCCATTTCATCTATTTTTCTGCTAACAGTACTTTTACTGAGTGGCATAGCTTTTACATATTTGTCATCTTTTTCAAGAACCGTTTTGAGGAATGCTGATATTGACGGTTTTATTAAATTCTCTCCTATAGTGTGATTTTTTCCAGTTTTAGTGATGAAAAAAGAAATTTGATAACTAGCTTCAAGAACACGATTATTAGTTGAAGTATGCGCAGTAAATAGCGACTTTATTGTTGTTCTTTTTTCAAAGTTTTCCTTCAATGTTTTAAAGCAACTCAAATCTGTATTAATATGAGCACTATGTTTCGCCTTCAAATGCGCCTCAAGATGACCTCGTTTCATTGATTCGTTATTCAAGAACGGCTGGCATAAAAGACAAAAAGGAATCCGCTCATCTTGAACAGCAGGTACGAACACAATTTTTAAATATTCCTCCGAATATTGACAAGTTTTTTTCTTGCTTGCACTACTCATTTTACTATGGGCTATAAGAAATAAAAATAAAATCAATAAAAAACAATATTAAAATATGTGTTAAATTTAATTCACCGTGACAGAGCAAAAGTATACTAAAAATGCATATTTATTTAAATTTATGCAACACATTTACTACACTGCCACCGCAAATCAAAAGGTACCTATATTTTTTCTATTTAAAAAAATCTCCGGAAAGTTACACTTCTAAAATTAAAATAAATAAAAATACTTACCAATTATATCTATACAATAAATATGTATATTTATAAAAACAACGAGCTTCTACTACAGTTTTGACGAACATTTCAGATTATGACCAACAGAACGATGAAAAGCACTACAGGTGTTGTGATAGGCTAATTAGGTGCAAACAACTGTGCTGTTTCGCAATTTTCTTGACTGGACGGGGCTATGTCCCTCTCCCGGCAGACGGCACAGTCCGCGGTGAACCCCGGACGAGGCCAATCACCCAATTGATATTTTGGTCTCGTCAAACGAAATTATGCCTAATAATTATTTAAGAATTTGCTTTTTTGATAAATTTGGCACCGATATCTAGCATTGCATTTAAATGGCCGGAGCGGAAGGGTTAGTGTTGTGTCGTATCCATTTTCGAATTGCCCCCATGCGCGTGGGCCCCATGTTGGGAAACACTGGTCTATATGGATTGGAATGCAGTTCTAAAGAACCGTTAATAATACATTGGGAGACGAAACTTATAATGTGATCTTATTTTCATCAGTTAAGTTTAAAAAATAGAGTACATTAATAAGAACACATTTGCATAATTTCATGGTGCTGTGTAAAGCAATATATATGAAAATTTTTGAGTGCGTGATTGATTGATTTGGCAGTACCGATAAGGGATTGTAGATTATAAATGCTTATACAGTCAGCGTAGTTGTATTAAAAACTGAATTAGTGGATTAAACTGCTAATAAGGAAATCTAGAATATTAAGCAGCTATTAATTAATTGAATTAACATGTTGAAGGCTATTAATAAGCTGAAAAAAGGTCGTAAAAGATGATGCCTCCAGAAAGTTCAAAATCAACTGCAATACTAGTTCCCGATTTTAGGCATCATTTTAAACAAGTGATTTGTGTAGAAGCCACAAATTGGGTGGTCATCCTTTCAGTAATACGGACATTGATGACAGATATATCGTCATAATAGTGATGAGGCACGGTCGCAACACAGCTGATGAAGTGTAAAATGAATTTGAGTTTTCAAAGTACTAAGATATCATGGTAAACTATTTTCTGATATGAAATATTATACACTCAAAAGTTTGTTGTCCATTGAAAAGAAAGCAGCACAACTCACGTTTGCAATGGTGTAAATAACATCGGTATAGAACGGAGAACGGCTGGCTATGTGCTTTTATATGATAATAGAGAGAGATTAAGTCTTTCATCTTAATATAGATGCCAATTGACCAGGAATGAAAGTGGTAGTGCCCATCGATTTCAAAATATGTCCCCGATAAGTTTTATACTGGGGGTAATCAAAATAATGGAAGCACCTTAGATTTAAAAAAAGAATCCTTTATTAATATGGTATAGACTGCTTTCGGTATGCAATACAGCTTGGATTCGCATAAGAATCATCAATTCATCCAAATATTGAATTGCATTTAGAGTAATATTGTACCATTCTTCACGGAGGTATTGTAAAAGTTCTGAGAGATAATCTGGTGAAGGATGTCGATTCCGAATTTCACGCACTAAAATAGACCATATTGGTTCATTACACTGACTCGGATGACTGTTAGGAACTAGGTAGATGTTTAACATCTTTGCGTTAATTAAACTATGATTAAACAAGTCCCGCTGCAGGGATCGGGACACTATCATCTTGGAAAATTCATTCTCCTACAGGAAAAAAAGTTTGCACATATGATGGACATGGTGAGCAAAATTTCTCTATACTTCATTCTCCCTAGTGGTCCTTTCTTTCAGGGTTAAGATTGGTCCACAGAAAACTAAGACATGGCTGCCCATATCATGACAGATCCACCTTTTTTTGAAAAATGGATAGTTTCTCATGTAGCTGACTTTAGGGTCATATCTTTTGAGGTGCTTTAGCTTGTAGTCGAATTTTAAATATATATTTTTGGATGCAGCCTCTTTGGGTATGTCATACCCAGCGCGTGAATCGCCGTTACAGTTCTTAATGCCTGAGGACGTTTTAAATCTTCCTTATGCTATGGCGCATTATTGTTATTATGATGAAGAAATATGATGTTTAAGTAATTTAATAGACACAATTAATTGGTATAGTACAACAGTATTTTTGAATGAAGAAATTCTCTTCGCGCTTATAATGAGGAAGAATCAAATGATGAAGAGTAAAACAGCAAGTATGATTCCTTCGCTGTAATCGATATAGATTTAGAAGAAAGAGAGACTGTTGAAAATAAATGTTTTATATGTAGAGACACAAAAACATTTTGGAAGAACGTAATTTTATAGGAAACTACTGGTACACATCTTATCCACTTTCAGATGAACTTTTGAAAATAAAAACTATTGCTGGAACAATAGGAGAAAATAAAAAAATAAATTCCAGAATTTTTGAAATTAAAGAACAGAGAAGTTTACTCCTATATGTTTAGTATTAAAAAGATACAGATTGTAAAAAGACTAAGATCTAGTGAAAACATCGTATTCACTCACGAAGAGATTAAAGGAGTGTATAAGCAATGTAATGAATGCCCTTATAAAAACAACAGAAAAACTAAATTTAAGTGTGAAAAATGTAATAAATATATTGTGTGTGCATTGCGTACTTTTCTTCCTTTTTAACTTTTGTTCACAAATTTTACGGTAAAAACAGAATGTAACCTGCGCGAGAACTTTCGGTCGGTTTTTTCACGCGAGTGATGCCGGGTTAAATCTTACTTTATAATACAGATCAAATGTATGTTCATACGTTGTTCTTCAAAAGCTCGTGTCTTTTAAGCTGTTTTTAGTCCTTGCGCTCCTGAATTGAAACATTTAGAACAGCTTAATTCAACTATATGGCGAGTTTCCTAATGCAAAATGCAAGCCTATTTCGATAAAAGAAGCAATTTACATTTTTATATCACCCTGTCTGCTTTCTAGGTACATTTTATGACCTCACATTTACGTATTTCTTTCTTTACATAATAAAAATGTAAAAATGGCTGTTTTTATTCTAATGTAATTACATTAGTTGTTAATATTTCTTTGCATTTTAAATGAAGTTGAATTGGTGCTATTACAGAATGAATTTTTCTATATGATCCTAATGCTTGAAACAATAAAATTACGAGAAACGTGACATGCCTGTTTAGAGGAATGATAATGTAAACTTATTTAAATGTATTTCCCATTTCCATGGAAATACTAAAAGAAATACATTCTGTTTTAGTATAACAATTCAAAATATATTTTACCCTTAACAGATAACTTGTTTTCTTTCATATTACCGAACCAAGTGAAATGGAAATTTTTTACAGCTCTATTTTTAACTTATTTAAGTTTTGTAGTTTAAAGCTTAAGTAATGAAATCTAATAGAGAAATGTGTATGTCTTTTGTTTTCGTTCACTGTCTACATATGTGTAAATTCTTTTTATTTCTATCCTACAAAGAAAGAAGATAAACATAATTGCAACAATTTATGTATCTAAATATAATTTTTTCTACTTCTGACGATTCATTTAAAATTGTTTTTTGTATTGATAACCGAATGTATTTTGCTGCGAAATCATATTTATTAGTTAACCATTGGGTGAAAAGAAAATAAGATTTTTCTTTTCTTTTAAAGCAGCGGTTCTTAAACTTTCGTTCGCCGTCCCTCCCCCTTTTATGCTTAAGCATGACGTCACGGTTCCCCAGGATTTTGAACACTCCTTCCTGACTCCCAAAACATAAATTGAGAGATTTAAAGACTACTCAATATTCCTAGGACTGCTTCTGTTAATTATACACCTTTTTAAAACCTTTTTTTCCTTTAAGAAAATAAAAAAAACACATAATTAAAAATGTTCCAAAATACTAGTTGCAAACAAATAAATAATGTAAACTGAGCTAAACTCAGTGTCGCAACAGTCCATGAAGGCCAAGGCCTATTGTGCCCATCTCAGTATTCGTGACCTTGAGCCCTGAGATGCATAAGCCGATGTTCTGGTAAGGTGGTCAATTTGACATGAAACCCCAGTGTTTAGTCCCCAAGCAAGCTTGGTACTCATTTATCGACCCACTGAAGGGATGAAAGGCTAAATCGACCTTGCCCGACCCGGGAACAGAGCCCTGGACCAGTGGTGTGGAAGGGCGATACGCTACCACTCGGCCACTGGACTTAAATAAATAATGTAGTTAACTGCATTAATTAAAACTTTCAATGAGAAAGATGGCGCTGCATTTCTTTTACAAGTGTTGTAATATCAGATGTATTATTTGAAATCTGTAGTCTAAATTCCGGTCCTACGCTTTCCATACAGCTTCTGTACTTAGTTTTAAGAGCTTAGCTTAAGAGCTGATAATGTTCTTTCACATTAATAAGTAGTTTGGAAAGGCAACAGACATTAAAAGCATTCGTGGAAAAGTCGGCTGTGCAGTTATACACAATAAAAAACTTAATTAATATTCTTGATCGAAGTACATGTTCTAGTAGAGTTTTTTATAGAGGCAACTGAGGGATCTAGTTTAGGATAGCAGATTTTTCCTATTTTCCACGAAACCTTTCGTAGTCTGTAAACGAAAGCAATCTTAACATTAAATAGGGAATTTTCACCGAGACCAGAAGAAAGGTGTTGGGGCCCCCCCGGAGGCCATAATTTACATATCAAGTTTACTCTGTACGATAAAGTTAAGACTTGCATTAATGTCAGAGAGAACTCCTGTGATTAATTTCAAGTCGGAATCTCGCGAAATAGTCCACTACAAAGTGTATTACTTATTAGAAGTAAAAAAATCATTATCAACAATTTTTAATAGTAATATTTTATTTATTAGCACTTGAGAAAGTAAAATAATGTAATTCTTAAATGAAATCTACACGTATAATACATACGAAAACTAAAAGCATAAGAACTGAAAAGTATTTTATTAATTGCCAGTTTGTAACCTATTCTAGATTAGGCTCATAACAAATACAGTACTTTTTCGTTTCGTCATCCCAAATCTCGCCAAATAAGCTTTATTGATGATAACACACAATATACACATGCAAAGATGTTATAAAAGTTGGTTATTGTTTTTTTTAAATCTATTTTTGATGTATTATGAAAAAGACGTTATAAAGCAAATACCATAACTTGTTTAAAAATGTGGGGGAAGAAAGGTTGCCAGCAGGAAAATTCCATTTGGCATCAGTTGTATCATTTTTGGCGACCTTATTGCTAGCGCCGGCGAAACGAAAAAGTACAAAAAAAAGTTGCATTTACCAAATATATCATTACTCTATATTTATATCAGAATTTGCTTAACATTTCAATACTGTGGAATTTTAAAAAATGCAGTTAGATATATAGTTTTTTTTGAGAGAATTAGTCGAACGCGCGCGCGCGCGTCTATAATGCGAATTTTTCTATGTAACGAACTTTTTCCTGGAACCAAGAACATTTCACGATTTTCTTCGTAAAATAACCTCCCAATAGCTAAGTGCATTTTCTATATAACGAATTTTTTCTCTTGTAATTCGATTTTTTTCCTCCCAATTTTTGAAGTATTTCTGGACATTTTGAGTATTCCCACGTTTAGCAAGTGTATGTTAGATTAGATTAGAATTAGAGTTAAGAATTTTGTTTTAAACGATTAGATTTAAATATAGAATAGTACACATCAAGAATTTTCATACAAAAGGAATTCAACAAAAGAAAGGACTCACCTCTTCCAGGTTTTCTATTTAATGTATATTCCAATTCTCACAGGATGGTACAAATCAGACATTATTCGATTTCGAATAAGAATTGATTACAACTTGTTATTTCGAATAAATGAATTACATTTGCTCAATGCAGACAGTAAATATCGTATAGTAAGAATCTCAATATCTCAGAATTAAGAGTCCGAATCCGAATGGCGAATTTTTTTATCTCCTCCAGGAGTGCCTGCAGAAAGTTTCGGTTTCGATTCCTGGAGCCCTCTAGTGGTGGATTTCTGAATCTCCATCCTCCCGGGCGCAAATTGGCAGGACAACAATTTTGTTAATCGATCTACGAGTTAGTCCAGATCCGGTTTGTAGAATGGCTACTCTATTGGTTCCATCCGTGCCTGGTATGAGTTTTAGTATTCTTGCCATGGGCCAGGAGAGAGGGGGTCTGTTGTCATCAGATATCAGAACTACATTGCCCACTTGTACCTCAGATTGGGAAGCTTTCCACTTGGGCCTGGATTGGTAGTGATGTAGAACTTCCTTGTGCCAACGATCCCAGAAGTGTTGACGTAGCTTCAAAAGACTTTTCCATCTGCAAGAGAGACTTAAAGAAGTATTAGTTATTAATTTACTCTCAGGAATTTCAAGTAAGGGTTTTCCGATCAGGAAATGCTTTGGTGTGAGAGCTCGTATATCTGCTGGATCACTGGAAAGTGGGACCAGGGGTCTAGAATTGATGCACGCTTCTATTTGGTACAACAGAGTCGATAGTTCTTCAAAACTCAGAAGATGTCCTTTGCAGGTTTTGATAAGATGCCTCTTGGCTAACTTGATTGAGGACTCCCAAAGACCTCCAAAATTCGGAGCATAGGGGGGTATGAATTTCCATCTAATATTTCTATCTGTAGAATACTTTTGTATTGAGAGTTCTTTCACTAGCATATAGAGTTGTTTCAATTAGTTGTTGGCTCCTTTGAAGTTAGTGCCATTGTCCGAATGGATTTCAGACGGATGACCACGTCTAGCAATGAATCGACGCAGTGCGGCTAGCATGGCATCAGTTGATAAAGTGGAGACGAGTTCAAGATGAACTGCCTTTGTAGCTAGACATATGAAAAGACAGATATAGGACTTAAATTTGTTAGCCTTTCGAAGGTGTTGACATTTAGTCAAAATAGGTCCGGCAAAGTCTATGCCGACGATTTCAAATGGGCGAGTTTGGGTGATTCTTTGTTTCGGTAGATCTCCCATTTTAGGGTACGATGGTTTAGAGTTAAATCTACAACATTCGATACATCGTTTTATTTCTCGTCGAACAGTCGATAGTCCATCCGGTATCCAATAGTGTTGCCGAATTAAAGATAATGTCATTTGAGTTCCTGAATGAAAACCACGAAGGTGGAATTGTCTAATTACTAAAGTAGTAATAGGATGATGTTTGGGAATGATTATTGGAAATTTTTGATCGAATGAGAGAGTAGGCTGTTTGGTGAGTCTTCCACCTACCCGAAGAATTTCATCTTCATCTAAAAATATATTTAAAGATATTAGTTTACTGGACCTAGGTATGGGTTTATGATATTTTAAATGACTTATTTCTTGCGAATATTCGAATTGTTGAATGGTTTTCACAAGAAATTTATGTGCTGACTCTACTTCTTCTGATTTTAATTGTCCTTTTACCTTAGATCCTGATTTGCAATTATTGATGAATCTTTTACATAGAGCAATAACTCGAATAAGTTTGGTAAAGTTTGAAAATTTACTGATGATAGATTTGACTTAACGACCAAAGGTATAGAATTTAATACAGAATCAGCTTCGACTGTGCAAGTAGTTAGAATTTTGGTTGATGCTAATTCTTCTTTTAAATCATTGTTGATCCAATCTGGACCCTTCCACCAATAATCTGCATTCATTAACTGTTGGGGGGATAACCCACGAGTCGTACAATCGGCGGGGTTAAGTTTTCCTGGAATATGATGCCACTCATCGGTTGAGGTTAGATTTAAAATTTTAGTTATTCTATTTTTTACGAAAATGTTTTCTTTAATGGGGGGTTTCATAAGCCAAAACTTAAGACAATTTTGGAGTCAGTCCATAAAAAACATTCAGCTGGTTTAGTTCTGAGTGCTTTTTGAATCACTGATATGAGTTCTGCTAATAGTAGGGCTCCACAAAGTTCTAATCTTGGTATCGTAAGTTGCTTGATTGGAGCAACTCGGGTTTTGGCACTTACAAGATGTATTTCTTGTTTAGGTTTGAGATAGAAGACTGCGGCGTACGCTTTTGTAGAGGCGTCGCAGAATCCATGTAATATGATATCAGAATTTTGATCAATCCCCATAAAACGAGGTATTGAAATCGAATTTAAATATTTACTTTCTTTAGTGAATTTATTCCAATTTTCCAGAATGGATGAGGGTATAGGATCATCCCAAAAGGCTTTAGATTTCCGCAACTCTTGTAACATTATTTTGAGAGTTATAACCGAGGGTGAGAATAGTCCTAGAGGATCAAAGATTTGCGCAATGACGGAAAGTAATTGTCTTTTTGTTTTTACAATTTCTTCATGTACTACTTTAACTTGAATCGAATCTGTTTTCAAGTTCCAGATTAACCCTAGCACGCGTGGTTTAGATTCTTCATCACCTAGAGAATGTATCGGCTTCGAAGCTAAAAGTGATGCATCTAGATCTTGAAGAACCTTTTGGTGACTACCTGACCATTTTCGAAGAATAAAACCACCCGATTTCAGTAAATTTTGAATTTCAATGATAATCGATTTTGCTTCAACTTCTGTGTCTGCACCCGATAACAGATCGTCTATATAAATATTTTCCCGAGCTATTTTTGCTGTTAAGGGAAAGTTTTGTTCTTCGTCTTGGTATAACTGCTGCAGCGTTCTTAAAGCGAGAAACGGTGCGCATGAAGTACCATACGTGATAGTTTGGAGTTCAAAGGACTTTAATGAATCAGAGGGAGTGGCTCGCCAAACAATTCTTTGCTACTAACAGTCTTCATCCGAAATTAAGATTTGGCGATACAGTTTTCGATATCAGCTGCGAATGCTACCCTGTACGATCGAAATTTAATTAAATGATTAAATATTTCAGTTTGTAACTTAGGCCCTGTCATCAAAACATCATTTAATGATTTACCATTTTTTGTTTTAGACGAAGCATTAAAAACAACACGACATTTGGTTGTGGTAGATTTTTCATTTATTACCATATGATAAGGAATGTAGCAATTAGGTGTTTCGTCATCCCGTTTTTGAGATATCTCACGCATATGTCCGAGTGCTAAATACTCGTTCATGAAATTTAGAAAATTGTCCTTGAATTGTTGATTTTTGTGAAATTTATTTTCTAAGGCATACAATAATTGTACGGCTTTTTCTTTGGATTCTTTAAGAGGAGGTGCATAGATTTTTCCAGAGAGGATATATCCCAATTTAGTAGGTATAGCTGTTGGTGTTCCAGCAGGTTCAAAAATAGGCATTCCTTCCAACAGATCTGCATAAATTTCCGCGCCTAATAATACATCTATTGGTTTTGAAATGTTAAAATTTGGATCTGCGAGTTTCAGATTTTTTAAATGTGGAAATTGGCGATTTTCAAATTGAAAATTAGGAAGAGGTGATGTAACTTTATTAACTACTATAGCTTCAAGATTAAATTTTAGAGACGAGAAATGAGGAGTGAATTCGATTGTACAACTATGTAGTGAAGTTTCTGCATTTACCCCGTTGATTCCCGAAATTTTGTTTTTCCGATTTTACAGGGATGTCTAATTTTTCTTTAAGCCTTCCCGAAATTAAAGATAATTGCGAAGCGTTATCTATTAAAGCTCTGCATTCAATGCATTTTCCCGACTTAGACTTTATTTTTATGATCGCAGTCGAAAGAAGCACGGGACTGTTTTGTTTATTACCCTTCAGCTGACAACCTCGAGAAACCGCCACTACGTTTTGACTATTTTCACTCAACGCGGAACCGTTTACGTTATAAACATGCAATAAAGTATGGTGGTGATCTTTGCAGACTTTGTATCCGATGTTTATTCTACATTCAGGCGTGGTGTGATTTTTTCTGAGGCAATTTGTACAGCAAATCCCTTCAATGGCTTTTATTCTCTCTTCAACTTTCATTCGGTTAAAAACAGGACATTTATATAACGGATGACTCGCGTTTTCTTTACAAATCGCACATGAGAATGAATAATTTTTATCTAAGTTTGCATTAAATACTAACGATTTCTTTGGTTGATTGAAATTTCTCTGACTAAACTGACTTCCTTTTTCAAACCCTACATTTTTTCTACTCTCTGCGTACGATTTGTTAATAATTTGATTACTTGTTCCGAATTTCGATTTGGGAGCGTCTGCATTTCCACTTAATAAACCTAACGCACGTGCCTCCGATTCTATAAACATACGAAATGCTTGCAGTGTTGGATAAGTATCTGGTTTCAAGGTTAACTCCCAGCGATGTGCAATTTCTTCGTGTAGTTTAGAAGTGCAGTGATTTATGATTATTAGCTCACTCAATTGATTTATTTCCAACCCTAATACAGTTAGATCTCTTACACTTTCGTTACAATTATCTAGAATTTCAAACAATTGTTTTGCCGAGTTTGCTTTGTTTGTACGTATACTAAATAATTTGTTAATTTGGCAATTTGCTAACTGATTTTTATTTTCATATCTCTCACATAATAATTCCCAGCAATTTTTTAAATTTTCTTTTTTAATTGCGAAACCTCGAATTAATTCAGCAGCGTTACCCTTTACTGACGCAAATAAATATTGCAATTTGTCTATTTCTGTTAAATCTGAATTATCAAATACCGTCGCCTGAAATAATTCTTTGAAAGTTATCCAATATTCCATTTCCCCATGAAATTGTGGCAATTCAAGTTTAGGCATTTTTTTTGCAACTAGATTTTTATTTTCCAAATTTTCTTTTCCGGTTTCTTTTTTGAATGTATGTGTCACCTTTTCTAACGATACAGAGCAATTTAATAATGAATCCTGCATATCGAGGTATTTTTCCCATTTTTCATCACCTACATCTATATTCAATTCGGAAAATTTCTCGATTTTAGATTTTAATACATCAATTAGCGCAGCCGAGCAATCCGGTTCGGCGATTGCGTCACGAATTCTCTTCTCGAATCTCTCGATCTCTTTTCCAACATTATCAAAATGTTGGATTGATTTTAAGATTTTTGCTTTAGAAGCCATTATCCATCGGGCTCTTCGGCAAATCGACGGACCAATAATATATGTATGTTAGATTAGATTAGAATTAGAGTTAAGAATTTTGTTTTAAACGATTAGACTTAAATATAGAATAGTACACATCAAGAATTTTCATACAAAAGGAATTCAACAAAAGAAAGGACTCACCTCTTCCAGGTTTTCTATTTAATGTATATTCCAATTCTCACAGGATGGTACAAATCAGATATTATTCGATTTCGAATAAGAATTGATTACAACTTGTTATTTCGAATAAATGAATTACATTTGCTCAATGCAGACAGTAAATATCGTATAGTAAGAATCTCAATATCTCAGAATTAAGAGTCCGAATCCGAATGGCGAATTTTTTTATCTCCTCCAGGAGTGCCAGCAGAAAGTTTCGGTTTCGATTCCTGGAGCCCTCTAGTGGTGGATTTCTGAATCTCCAGCACGTGTTATGGTGGTCATAAATCTTGAACTGGTTATATGAGGTGACTAACTCACCAAGAATAATAGAATTCTGAGAGCATTTCATCCAAGAAGAGCAACCCTTAACCCCCATAGTCCAGTTCACTGGAAACATCTTCAGTATACTCTTTCACCTTCAGTGGAGTCTCGTGTACTTAAACTAGTCTCCGTTCATTTGTAGTATTGATCAGTCGTACCAGTAACTTCATTTCTTGTACCGCGATATTTCCAAAACATACGTGCTTGCGCATCAAAGAAAAAAATTTAATTCTTCATTAAGTGGATAAAGGTGTCAAAAAACTTTTCTTGCAGTTTGTCTCTTTTTTTATATGTATAAGATATATAAAATAAATATATATTAATTCACAAAAAGGTGTGAATAATTACTTTTCTTAATACATTGTGTTTATGAATTTAAAATTTTTATGTAGTTTATAAAGAAAATTGAAAGATGAACCTCTATATAATGAATTTTTCATATAACAAACTTTTTTTCGGGATTAAGCGACTTTGTTATATAGAGGTCCAACTGTATTTACATAAAAATCAACCGACTTACAAAAATGGAGGAAAATGACTGAACTTTTTTAACTTAAAAGAAATGAAGAATATTCAAACTATCAAAAATTTAATGCATATGAAAATAACCCTTGAAATTTTAAAATGAGTAAAAAAAATCAGTGCAGTAGAAAAATACCATTTTACTAAATTCATGCAATATCAAACTTTGTACTTTTTAAAACATATTTAGAGTTAATATTTATACAATTTTTTACATTTTTAACAGACATTCATGAAATTTCACAAGACAGCTCATTTTATTAAGAATTCCCCTCCTCAAATGCAATAACCAATGATTATTGTGGCTTTCTTTATGTTCTCAATATCAAAATAAAAAACAAAAACAGCAAAATGATGCAATAGTCAATGAAAGACTACTGGGCTTCGCAAATTTCTATAAAAATTGCTTGAAATTATTAAATACAGTCGAACCTCTATATAACGAATCTCCATATTGCGAATTTTTCTATATAGCGAACTTTTTCCTGGAACCCTTAACATTTCACGATTTTCTTCGTAAAATAACCTCTCCATAGCCAATGCATTTTCTATATAACGAACTTTCTCTTTTCTGATTAAATTTTTTTTCTCCCCATTTTTAAAGTATTTCTGAACATTTCAAGTTATTATCTCTTAAATACATTTTATGGCGGTCATAAATCTTTAACTGGTTTTATTAGATTCTAGCTCACCGAGAGCAATAGAGTTCTGGACGTTTCACCCAAGAAGTGCAAACTTTAACCACCGGATAATGCGGATAATACGTAGAAATATAGATTTATTGCATTGCTTATTTGTTTTATGTCAATACATATCGTAATCCCAAACTCTTTTTTATTATTAGGATATCAGAAATAAATTCAGAAATTGAACTACAAGATATGATACCGTAGATTAAATAGTTATTTACGTGGTTATTCTAACCATAGAGACTTATTATTGGAATAAAATAAAGTAGAAGCTCTGCTTAAAAATCGATTACCTGTTTTTCTTCCGATACAAAAAACATTTTTCTTTATTTTTTTAAACATTGCCTTTAAGCAGCTTTATAATTTGTCTCTTGAAGCATAAATAGTACACATTGGGTTTTCATTTAATTAAAATTTATTTCCTTTCTATTTTGAACTTAGGAAAAAATTCGTATTATTTTGAAGCTTTTGTTGAAAGATTGATGGTTTGGAGGAAACCGTGCTTCTCTCTCTAAATTCTATTTATTTCCTATCAATAAATATAAAGATTAAAATTAATATTTACTCAACAAAAGAAAATACAATTGAGGTAAAATGAGCCTCTCTCTCAATTCGAAATATTTTTACTTTTATTCTTGTCTCAGGGATGTCAATTTTGTCTCAAGTACTGAAAATATAAACGAATTTCGATTAGACACTATTCTTTGAAGAAAAAGCTGAATAATTTGATTCTCTTGCGAGTAAGTATTGATTTTTTTTGACGCAAGAGCAAAGTTTGGCTATAGTGCGCCCCACATTCGTTAATATAGTAAAATGTGAAAAATATATTTAAATATATATTTATTGTGCGTATATATAAAATGTAATTTAAATTGTCAGATTAAAAATAATATAAAACTGAGCGAAGAGAGTATTTAAAAATGCAGAAATGTAAAATTTTATAGATATCTCTTTTTTAAAAAATCTAATGGTACAATAAAATCCTTAAAAAATTATATCTCATGTAAAACATCAATTGAGCGTAAAAATGCAAAAAGGTTTGGATGAGGAGTTTCTTCAACCAAATCAGTCAAAGTTAAAAGATTGGTTTTAAAAAAGATGTTTCTTTTTAAGATGAATACATTGGACATTCTATTAAAATGTGTAAAATGGAAAGGTCACATTGACAAAAGTCGCATACTGCGGGACTCTCTCCTAGCAACTAATGTCTATGCGTCAGACGAGTGTGTCTGATACAAAGTCGAGTCAAGCGGACATCATGTCTTCGTCACCGCTGACCAATGAGCAGTGGGAGGATGAATGCTATATAGCTTGTTAATGACCTGTTGATCCCAAGTCTCTTGCCATATATGATGGATATAGTGCTGTATGGAAATCTGTATAGATTCGCTTGCACATTATTTATAAAAGAATGATTTTTCAAAAAGAAAAAAATTGTAAAATGTTTGAAATATGCTCATAATTTTAAAAAATATAAGCATATAAAAATAAGAAGCATTTCTGTAAGAAATATTAAGTTTTACGTTGCGAATGATAATGTCTAAAATAGTAACTATAATTACTTGCAATAAGTTGATTTATAAAGTTAAATATATCCTTATTAAACAGTTGAATTTTTATGTAACGTAAAACCTGGAGTATAACGTTCACCGTCATATAACGTGCATTTATAATTTCAAGCTGCAAATTTTAATTTTTAAGTATATTCGCCGTATAATGCGCACCCTTTTTTTTTACGAAGAAACTTGAAATATACGTGCGCAATAGGATTTGAAGTCTTAGGTTTTGAAGTCATTTTCTTAGGAGTTATTCCAAACTTTAGAAAAAAATTAGTATATTTATAGATCTACAATCCTTTAAGTTCAAAAGAAATGTCATTTCTCTTAAATAAACAATATTTTGATACACATATATAAGAGTCTAATTTTTTTCTATGCTCTTTTGGTCTTTTACTATTTAAAGCTCCTATTTTTATATCCGGTGCATAACGCGAACCCGTAAATTTTGATCTTTTTTTTGTGTTAGAAGTGCGCGTCAAGTGCTATACGTCAAAATTTAAGAGATATAGAATAACATATAGTATTTAAAAAATAAAAATATTACATTAACCATTTTTTTTAAAATTTTAATATTTTTAAAATTTTTTGAAATAAAAAAGATACACAATACTAAAATTATGGAAGGTTAAAAGAGTATAAAACATTTTATATAATTCTATAAAGTTTTATATATCAAAGGCAAAGATTTTAGAAAATATCATGCGCAACGTATAATTTACTTAATATTTATCTCAGAAATGTTTCTTATTTTTATATGCTTATAATTTTTAAAATTACCGTTTTATTTTAAACATTTTACACTTTTTTAAAATCTTTATTCCGTTATAAATAATGTTTAAGAATCGAATTTTTCAGTTTTAACTTTAAAGAACTATACCTTTATAAAAAGAATTAAATTTATTTTGATTATTTATATTTTTAGCTTTCGAGATAAAATTAGCATCTGTTAAAACAAAACTTCCTAATTCACAAAAATTAGATAACATCGCAATTTTAGTTAAGTAAGCATAATTTGGAAATTCGCATTGCTATTGCATTACACGATTTTACTGCTCGTGAAAAATTTTACTATTTAGTATTGATTGATTGATTGATTGAATATTAACGTCGCACTGCGCACCTACACGAGGGCTTTTGGCGACGGACCACGTAATTTTGAACCATGTACTATTTAGTAACTATCACAAGAAATATTACAAATTAATTATTAATGTTTGAAATTTAATTGAAAAAAAATCAATTTCTTTGATTATTTTAAATTTTTTAAAAATTAATTTTGATATAATGAAATATTATTTTTCTCTTTATAAAGGGTGTTTTTTTAAAGGTATAGAACTTTGAATTGCAATAAAACAACGATGTATTATTCGATTGACATGAATTTTTTTTATTCGAAAGATAATCTTGTGGCATTACATTTTAAATATGATTTCTGACATAAGACTGCCACGGCTGGCTCGGATGTAGTGCAATCTGGACGTCCAATTTTCGATGACCTTTTCCAACATTTGTGGCAGTATATCGGCAATAACACGGCGAATGTTGTCTTCCAAATGGTCAAACGTTTGTGGCTTATCCGCATAGACCAATGACTTTACATAGCCCCACAGAAAATAGTCTAGCGGTGTTAAATCGCAAGATCTTGGAGGCCAATTCACAGGCCCAAAACGTGAAATTAGGCGATCACTAAACGTGTCTTTCATTAAATTGATTGTGGCACGAGCTGTGTGACATGTTGCGCAGTCTTTTTGGAACCACAGCTCCTGGACATCATGATTGTTCAATTCAGGAATGAAAAAGTTTGTAATCATGGCTCTGTACCGATCACCATTGACTGTAACGTTGTGGCCTTCATCGTTTTTGAAGAAGTACGGACCAATGATTCCACCAGCCCATAAAGCACACCAAGCAGTCAGTTTTTCTGGATGTAACGGTGTTTCGACATACACTTGTGGATTAGCTTCACTCCAAATGCGGCAGTTTTGTTTGTTGACGTAGCCATTCAACCAGAAGTGCGCTTCATCGCTAAACAAAATTCGCTTATGAAAATCGGGAACAACGGCAATCTCGTTTTGGGCTCATTCGACGAATCTACGCCTTGCTTGATGATCGTTTTGTTGAATTGCCAAACCAAACTGAGAATAAATCACTTGACAGCTGTTAAATCGGTCGCCATCTTGGAAAGTAATGTTAACTTAAACTTCTATACCTGGGAAAAAAACACTCTTTACTAACGATGCTGTTATTATTATCCTAAAATCTTTTTTTAGTTATAACAAAATTCTAAAATATTATTCTTTATGTTAAATTAAACTATCGTACTCGTATTTTATATGTTTCTGATGATTTTTATTCCTGTACATTAACGATACCTAAGAAATAGTTTAAATGATGTTAAAGAAAAATTTTGAGTAATTTATGTAGAGGAATCCCATTAAATAAATATTGTCAAGAATAATTCTTTACAAGAAATTAATTCCAAAAAATATTTAACATAAAGTTGGAAAAGGGACATAAGAAAAATGAAAACGCAAAAGGTATGTGAAATATAAAATACAATGCGAGTCATGTTTTCAAATAATTTATATGGAATTAAAAGGAAAAATTACGAGAATTGAATATTTCTCGTTAATTATGTGGAAGTGTATTTATCACTATTGCGTATATATTTAATTAAAAATTACAATAGTATTTTAATTAAATTAGGATATCATGTCCAGAAATGAAAAATAAAATGATAGCAAGTTTTATTAGTGTCTTAGTGTTTTTCAATTCTCGATTACTTTATATGTTTATTTTATACCCATAAATTTTAATTACGATGTAATATAAATTCAAGAATAAATTAAATATGACTGAAATTAATTGGAATAAAACTGAAACACACAAATTAACCAAATGTTTAGAGATATAAGTATTCGGGTTTACGGTTCTTTATAATAAATACAGATGCAATTTTGTTTACTTAGTTGTTGATAGGCTCAAAGTTTCATATTTGAATAAAACTTTTAAGACATTTTGGCATTATTTTGCTTTACTTAGGAATTTCAACTGAAATTAATTATATAATAGAAATAAACGATAAATTCTTTTTAAATGGTTTGCATGTTTATAGAAATAAAAAATTTTTCAAATGCAAAAATAAATTTGTTTAACATTTTATGTATATGATGAACTGATTAATTTAAAAAGATAAAGTGACGGCTAAATACAATTACGTTTTTTCGTGATAATTATGATTTAATGTAACTTTTAATTAGATTTATCATGATCAAATACAATATTTCTGAAGTAATAGTATATTTTTTTAAAGTTTCTGACGTATATGCTCCTTTTTACGCCGGTCCACCTTGTGTGGTGGTTATGATGCTAGGCTTGCAATTGAGTGGGCTCGAGTTCGAATTCAAAATAAGGCATGGGTGTATCTTTGGGGGAAAAGTCGGACTTTCGCCTGAAATGGATTCCCGTCTCGAATGGAAAGCAGCGCACCCGGTTTGTTCTATGCTGGGATCATCGTTCGTAATAAAAGCCTATATATTCTTCTGTGTTCGTATTGTTTGTTTCTTTTCATCTATCTCTCGTTCTTCGTATGTATCCCAGTATGAAACAAATGAGAACAACACGAATTTTACCTTAAAAAGCTTCTTCTTAAGAAGGAACATACTCTTTTCGAATATTCAATGAGAATGATGAAAATTATTCTCTCACAAAAAATTTGAATCCCCTCGATTCAAAGAAGACATTGAGGAAAAATTAAAATAATTTAAAATTTGTTGCAATTTTAGACAATTATTAAATTTTGTAAAAATTTCAGAATTCTTATTGTCATTTCAATTTTAGTTTTAAATGAAACTACTTGAATTAGAATTAAAAACAAGAGTAATGTAAAAAAAAAATTAAGTCAATTCCTACTTGATCAACCAAGAAAATTTTTATTTTAGCTACTTTTTATTAAATAGTTACAATTAATATAAATATGTATACACATATGAAAGAATAACAACATTAAGTAGTAAATAATTTTTATAATTATTATTAAAGTATCGTATTGTCATCCAAAACAATTATGTATACAAAATTTCAGTTCAACTGAATGCTTTAAAACTTGAGAAGAAAATACTTTGCAAGTTTTAACACAAGTCGCCAAAAGAGTCGCTAAGTCACCAAAAATGATGCCAACGTAGCTGTGTTTGTAATTCTTTAAATAATTAGTTTTAATCAATTAATTTTTATTAATTATTATTAAAAATTATTGTATTGTCATCCAAAATAATCATGTATATAAAATTTCAGCTCAATTGAGCGCTTTAAAATGTATTTTATTAACTATTGAAAATTCCACCAAGATAAATAAACAAATAAATATATAGAGAGCGTGAGCTAGTAGTAGGAATTGAATAAGAAACCTAAAGAAAATAAGAATATTTATACCCCACAAATTTTTGTTAACTTTTAAATTTCCTGCTCTGTGTGTTGGAGATGTGGTAAAAACATAGGTTAAAATAGTTTCAAAATATCTGGAAAAAGGAAAGGGATGGATACCTTTTAAGAAGATTAGCATTTGGATTGGATTGAGTTCCGAGTGTGTTTCGGTTACACTCATTCAAATTATTGTTACAGGAATATTCACGATTCTGTTTCTGAAAAAGTTCTCGCCGAGCTAAGAGATTGAAGCAGAATTTAGCTTAACAAATGCATTTACGTATTCTTATCTTCAGTACCATTAATAAAACTTCTCTCACTTTTAAAATTGATTACTCTACTTTTCAAGTTTTTACTTATCATAAAATGAATTGATGGCTTAGGTGAAATGTTTTTGAATATTAAAGCCGTTTTCTTGCATGATCCGATGGCCGATAATGTTTTAGATGGTTGATTTATATTTTGAGTTATTTTTCATTTGGTTTGAAAGTAAAACCTTTTTTTTTAAAATTTAGATACGTAGAGAAATTTGAAATATAACATGTATGGAATTTTTGAGGAAATAATAATTAGTCATGTATATAAAAATAATATATGTTTTAAAATTTTAGAAATATTCCATTTTTATTTTAACAACTGCAAATAATTTCCGGTTCTGTTACATAATTACTCTGAAAATAGCAATGAATTTCTGTCAAGTTCGGAAATGGAGTGATTTATATATATATAGAAGGTTTATCTTACAAATATTCAAAAATTATATAACGAATAAAAAATTACATCTTGTGAATTTTCTAGATTTAACAGATTAAATAAAACAGAAATTAAAATTTCGAACTCTTAGCAAAGTATAAATGAAACTACAGATTCCAGAATAATTCTTGATAAATTTGAAATGAATTCAAACCATTCATCCTTATATCGTTCCAAAAAACTCAGTTTTAACAAAAAGTTATACAGTAACTTTCTTAGAAAAAATTAATTTTTAAAATGTAAATTATGTTTAAAATATATTTAGAGTAAACAATTTTAAGTATTAAAAAACCAAGTGAACATTTTTAATTTGACGAGTACAAAATTCTTTTAAAATACTGTTCAAATTCTTTTAAAAACACATTTTTGGATTTCTCAAAAAGTTGGCAGAGCTCTCAGTTTTTAAAGGAATATTTACATTTTTTAGCTCTTAATAGATATTAATGACTTTTTAAAGTTTTCCATGTAAGTTATACTATACATTTTACTGATACTATTAGCAGTATAAATAAATAATATATAATGTTTATTTTAAAAAAAACTATATTATTTAAAAGAAATTTAAAATTACCAAAATATGTTCAAAGTAAAACTTTTAAGTTAAAAGAATGGTTTTATTGGCTAGAGCTATACTAAAACACTTTAAAAACAAAAAGCAATTGACTTTACTACAGAACTGCAACGAAAACTCATTGAATAATTCTTAATTAATATATCCATTTGAAGGTAACACTAGTACTGTTATGATGGACCTCGCAATTTTAAATCACGGAAGAGTGATGTAGATGACACCTGAGAGCTAGCACCCCCTTTTTGAATTTGAAAAAAAGGTAACGAGTTTAATACATTTAACAGAAATAGGGGGGAAAAGGCATTTTAAAATTTATTATTAAAATAATTTTCTCTAGTATTTTTTGTACGTGCTGGATGTATATTCCATAAATAATATTACATAAATATAATTACGCTAAACGTTAGTTACTGTATAGAGAGCAAGGTTCTTTAATCCCTTAAGGTATCTGACTACGTTCGAAACCGTGATTTTGCAAAGTGCATAAATGGATAATATTTATGATATTTACTGTCACTTAGATTAGAAAATGTATAAAAAATTGTTTTAAGAATAGTATTACAATAAAAAATTATTTAAGTACGATATTTTGACAAAAAATGAACATAGAATGAACCATTTTCAAAATATTCTCCTTTTGTGAAAAATGCTTCTATTGTAATAATATTTTGCCTGTATGTAGCTCAGACCTCTGTACAGAGGCTCAACTAGAAGTTTTGAAATATATAACTTAGAAGTAGGTTTATCCATGTTTTACGACAACAGAGGGGAGAAATTTTAAGAAAAAAACCCCGATAATTGTTTAATTGGTTGTAACTCTGAAAATAATATGAATTTTTCAAAAATCACATTTAAGACTCTGTACAGAGGTCTGAGCTATATACAAGCAAAATATTATTATAATCGAAGAATTTTTCACAAAAGAAGAACATTTTGAAAAAAGGTTATTCTAAGCTAAATTTTTGCCGAAATATTGCATTTAAATAATTTTTTTTGTCAAAACGTCCTTAAAACAATTTTATACATGTATTCTAATCTAAGTGGTACTAAATATCATGAAAATTATTCATTTATGCGCTTTTTTAAAATCACGGTTCCGAACGTAGTTGGATATCTTAACAGATCGAGTTACTCGCCACAGTCGACTGATATTTTCCCCGGGCACTGTGATATTTTCTTTTTGCACACTTTGATCTGCACATATTTTTCATACTTACAGTAGGACAGTGCCACGGTATTTAAGAGATGCAATTTGTCCATGTTACTGAAATACTTCTTAAATTGGGTTTTGTTCGTTTGGAAGGCGGGAATTTTTCACTGAAGGCAAGAATTCCGATTCTTGAAAATATTCTCTAAGGAACAGGGACTGGCAAGGCAATGTGGAAGTTGTTGCTTGAGAAGAAAGGAAAATGGAAAGATAATCGAAAAAATCTGATATTATCTCTGTCCCCATTGCAATGTAAGACTTGGTATTACAGTATTCTTTAAATTGTACGTGTATATGTAATACACACAAAATCTTGAATATCGTTTGAAAAAGAGGTAAGAACTTGACAATTTTTTGTAAGTATGAGAGAAACCCTTGTAAGGTAAGTGAAACATTCTTCATAAATTGCAGACGTGTACTTAAAGAAAACAGACATTTAGGGATTTTTGTGTTCTACAATTATAAAATAAAAAAATAAAATAAAATTCACCTATTTTCGAATTTTATTAAGTATTATGGTTAATTATTCAGTTATATGCATTAAAAAATGTGTCTTTTGTAGAACACTTTGGGTAAAAAATTAACTGCTTATGGGGTTAAATGAAAAAAAAAACTTATTTAAGAAATCTAGTCTTCAGTTATTTTGAGGACTCATTGTATGTATTCTCTTACTAAACACTTTTTCAGTCTTATACTTCCAAGTGTTTTTATTTTTTGTTCATTGAACATGTTGGAAAAATGAACAGATCAAACTTAACTATTTACCAAAAAGGTTCTCTGTGACTTAAAATCATTACGATAAAAGAATTTCATTGTACTGTTAAATTATTTAAGAAAAAAGTTAGAGAGAAAATCAGGAATGATGATGCTTCTCAGTCTCTTAGAACATGCTTAATCGTTGAAAAGTATCCGAGGCATTGTTAAGGATAATATATACAAATAGTTTTTTTTAATAAAGAGGAAGAGAGTTTTTAATGTTTCTTATAAATATACTTTAAAATAATTTAAAAGTGAGGTTTTTAGCATACATAAATTTAATTGTTTCCATATTTTTTAGAAAATTAAATATTTTATTTTATTTCTAACTGGATATCTTTTATTTCATTGAGTTTTTAATTGATGAATGGCTGACACATCACAATTTTTGCATAACTCATAACACTACATTGTGAAATAGTTTCAATTATTTTTAAAGCGTAATTCTGAATACTACCTAAGAAATAATGATTTCTTTTTGAAGCACTATGCCGAACTAAGAAACTTTCTATGCATTGAAATCTCAAACTATGGATTGCATATCAATACGCTGCTTTATAAGTAATTCTTAGATATGTATGTTTTTTTCACTATAGGCGGACATTGTTGTTGTTGTCGTGAGTTTTTATCCTGGGATATATATGAAATACAAGTGGAAGACCATACAAACAGAAGAACATAGACATTTATAACAAATGATGATCCCAGCATATAAAAGAAGGCGTCCGCTGCTTTCCTTTCGAGACGGGAATCCATTACAGACGAAAGCTAGACTCCTTTGACCGAAGATACAACCATGCCTTACTCGGGATTCGATCCCGAACCCACTCGGTTATAAGCTGAGGATCATATCCACCATACTGGCAAGGTGGCTCGGGAAAACATTAGATTGTTGAAGTAAAATGCATCCTTTTATTATATGAATTACAAAAATAAATTAAACACAGTAATTCAAAATACTTGTTATCATACTTATTTGGAACAATGTGGTGAAAATGCTAAATTAGAAAACTAAAAATTAAAGATTGGCAAACACAATTTATATTGATTAATAATATTTAATTAAATATTTTTGCAAACAAAGTAGTTTTAATCAAAAAAATGTTTAGAAGACCCATTTAAACTTTTCAATGATGTGAAAAACACTTTATTTTTCCCATTTTATTGAAAGCAGCATTTTTGTGTTTTATATATATATATATATATATATATATATATATATATATATATATATATATATATATATATATATATATATATCTCGCTTTGCTTGCATTTTCTTGTTATTTTTTTTTGGTATGAATGGTTTAAAATAGAAATGTATATATATGTTCGGTTGGGGAAAAAGAAATCCATTATTTTTAAGGTTGATGGCTGTATTGTCGATATCTCGTTAAGTATCGATCACACAATTTCAAATTTATGCTCGTTGTCAAGGTAATAGTTTACACTAAAAGAATTCTTTCGTTTTCTTTTGTTTGGTTCATTCAGTTGTAAGTTACAGTGTGTTAAAAATGGAAGTCAACAAAGAGAAAATTCGGTATATTTTACAGTTTTTCTTTGATAAAGGCGAAAATGTGAGCCAGGCGGCTGAAATTGTGAATGGTGTTTATGGTGTCGATACTGTAACAGCCAGTTACGTGCAATTTGGGTTTCGTCGATTCCCTTGAGGCATTTTTGGTGTTAACCCTCCAAGCGGTTAGCACGGCTTTTTCTGCCCTACTAGAGAGGCTTCAAAAACGGACAACACGGAATTTTCCGTAAGGCAGGGGACTCACCAAAAATGCACCAAATGTAATTTTACCTCCTCAAGTAACGTGTTCGAAAGCGGAAATGCCGTGTTTTTACAAATTCTCCCCCCCTTTAAAGGCTTAAGGCTTAACATCTTGAAAGATAATTAGAGATGGTCGGGGAGACACAATGGACACTGAGGGGAAGTTTTATGGCTCGCGGGGAGACTGGTTCTTCCCCTGCAGCAATCGTAAAAAACTGGGAATAATTTCTTTAAACCCAAGAGCGTGTGGAAATAATTGCAAGTCAACGAATTGAGAAAATTAGGGGATAGCTTGATAAAAATCTCATTTTTTTTCATTACGTTAAAATTCTCAAATGGAATTAAGTTTTTATAATGTATGTCTAAATTTTTTAAAAATATCTATAGTATTTAAATTCAAAGTATATATTAAAATATTGAGGATAATTTACTGCTTCATTTTTCTTATTTTAATCAAAACTTTCAGGGATTTTTTTTAAAAAAGGATTATTTCATTATGTGTCAAAAATTAACAGAAAGAAAATGGTTCAAAATTTAAAATCTTTTAAAAATTTGGACACTTCTAAACATGAATAATTTTAAGCTTCTGTATTACATTATTTGCTAAAAATTTTTACACATTGCTAAAAAAACCCCTATTTAAATCTTTTAGTTTTTTTATAATTTTAAAGCTAGGTATTCAGGGCATCTTACATAGAATCCCTAGTTTTGTATTGTTCAGATAACGAATTATATTTGAATTTTAAATGTCTGAACAGTAATTTTATTCAAAGAGAACGTAAACTACAAGCTTATATTTTTAAACTTGAATCTTCAAATAAAGAGTAACCAAAAGCACATCTGGACAAATTTACAGTTAACATTTGAGGATATAAATAAATATAAAGATCCTTTTTAAATTCAAGTTAAAGAAATATCTATTTATGCAAAATCCCTCATCATTTATGTTCCATTAGTGGTTGTTTCAAGAAAAGGTTATTAAAATTTGGACATTTTTATAATCTTAACCATCCAAAACTAGGAATTTTATATTAGCTGCACTGAAATTCTGCATTTGAATTTCGAAAAAGATATTTATGCGTGTCTCACATACTCAGTTGAAAAATATATATTTACCATAAATACTAATAATTCTTTGGATATTTAAAAAAATATATTTAGATTAAATTTTTAATACATATATATGTATTCCACTTCTAATATTTTTTCATGTATTCCTTACATTTCATATTATTTAATTAAGTTAGGGAATATTAACGTCGCTCTCTCTCCCTCTTCTCTACTCAACTACTCTAGGGCTTTTGGCGACTGACCTGTGGCCGGGGTAGCCAAGTGGTCAAGGTATCGGATCATGGTTGGCATCCCACGATTTCGAGCTCAGTACCACAAAAGACCCGCCGTGTAGGGGGGCGATGCACGTTAAATCTGTAGAGAGCTCAAACCTCCTCCGTTGGGGAAGTGTGGTAAAGAGGAGAGAGGGGCCAGCTCAGGTGTCTCCCTCATCACTTGACCATACTTCGAAATTACGAGGACCATCACCAAAAGCCCTCGTGTAGCTGAACAGTGCGACGTTAATATTCACTCACTTGGCAACGGACCTCGTAATTTTAAACCATGGTCAAGTGACGAGGACGACGCTTGAGCATCGTTCCCCTACACGGCGGATCTTCAGTGGTACTGGGGTCGAACTCATGACACGACAGCTACGAGTCCGTTACCTTGACCATTAGGATATCGGAGCCTCACAATTTGGTTGACAACTGCAGGCTATGTTTAAAAATATGCTGAAACATTTAATGAACTTGTAATAGATTTTTACATAGAAGATAGATGTGTGAGATGCTAAAACGACAATATGTAAAAGTTATGAGAATATCGATGGCAGTTTTTGAAACATTCAATTTAAATTGCAGTTTGAAATTTATTCATTTTTTTCGCATTTAATATTAAATAGTCGCCATAACAAATTAATAGTTTAACGCATTCATAGATTATAAAAAATAAAGGTATAAATGACATTGTTGGGAATAGTAAGTTTTTATAGCTCTGAATTCAGACTTATCTTTGCAGGAGTGTAGACTATTAAAAGACTCTTCAAAAAAAAAATCGCGAAAATGTGTGGTATGCAACCTTAAGATAAATGATAATGGAAAACGTATTCGAAGAGAAACTCGTTTTCAATGTAAAGACTGTAATGTTGGACTGTGTGTGTGTGTGCAGTGCCGTGTTTTGAAAAATATCACACTGTGGCATTTCTGTAAACGATATGTATGTGTCTTTCTTATACTTCTTTGATATTTTTTGCTATTTATACCTGTTAAAATTATTTATTATAAAAGTTTATTTGTAATTAATTGTAAATTGAATAAAACATTTTCTTACAATTATATGTATTTGAGGATGAAATCTGATTTATACTTTATTCAGGAAATTTTTAGTAAATTTCATTTTCTTAGCCAACTTATTTGTTTTAAAACATGTATATTTGTGTATTATATAATGAAATTTCTACTTATCTCTAAAATTATGTCTGCCTTTTTTCTCCATTAAAATCTTTTAGGATTTTACAAATTATCTTGCCATTATTCATTATGTACTTAATAAGGAAAAATATATCTAAATATAAATAACTTCTGGCCTAATAAACATATAATTGTTTTTAGTTACAGTTTGGAAAATGCATTGGAATTAGTAGCGGGACAGAATTTTTACTTATTATGAATGTGTTTTTGACTGCCACTATGTTACATATTTATCTTTCATTATTTTTACAGTATGAGTAGACGTCGTAAACAGTTTTGTCTCTCACAGCAAAATTTATTTTTGTTTTATATTCAGATTATACTATTATATTGATTCTGAAAACAATAGGTTAGTTTGACAAGCCATTATTTCACAATTTTAAAGCATTGAACAGTTTTGAAGTTTTTAAAACCTTTTTAAAATGCTAAATTATTAAAAATATTTAATTATTGTAAGTGATGTATATTTCTTAGATTATTGCAAACAAAAAGTATAAAATTTAAAATATATCTCCTTGTTTAATTTTAATAATTATTTGTATAGCTGAACCTGGAAAAACACAATTTTTTTTAATATTACATTAAGATATTTTTAAAAAATAACTAGAACTCTCAAAACTAAATCCATATGAACTTTTATAGAACATATGTTAGAGAATATTTGCAAGATATTTCAAGACTCTATCTTGTACAGGAAAAACGCCTTAGGGATTAGAAAACACTCTCATCTTCAAAATTAAAAATCTGAGAAAAACACATTTAAAATTTGTAAAGGCATAAAAAAAATCCTATGAATGTAAAGCTTTAATTTTTTATATGTTACTATCCAACTTATGTTCTACATGAAAATTCTACTTGAAATAAATATAACTGAAAATATCATTTTTAATTCAAAATATTCTTCGACATAATATTGATAACAATTGTTAATTTGATCAATTATTCAGTTTTATCAGAACCTTATATATTCACAAGAGTTTTAAATGCAAATTATTTATACAGAAAATAGTAGTGATACAAACGTAATCCAGAAATCACCAAGTTTGTAAATAATATCTATTTTTTTCTCAGTTCCCCTTCGTGGCAGTTAAGCAAGTTTAAGTTTTTGTTGCATGACTTTAAAATACTGTAATGTAGTACTACAATATATTTATTATAATGTAGTTTGTGGTACATCAGGGAAATAGTTAGTTCATTCTGCAACATTTGTATTCTGTAGTCTAATTGTAATATCACCTGAAAGCTGGATTTTAGATTTACCATTTTCAGTCACATTCAATCCTTCAAGTATTATTTCTCACAGCAGACTGCGTACATTTTGGTCATCGCATTTTTCAAAAGGAAAACAAAATTAATGAAAACAAAGTAAAGAGCTTTTAAATTAAATAAACTATGTGGCAAAAAATATATTGGTCTTTAAATCAATCTTAATTAAGTAAATGTGAGAAAACTCAAAAACTTAAAAATATGAGCAAACAGAAATGATTTTAGAAATTAAAATTGCAGTTAATGGCCATTTAAAACGAAATAATGGATTGCGTTAAAAAATATTTTTAATTAATTCAATCTAAGAATGCAAAAATGCTTTGAAATGAAACCGAAACTAAAATCAAAACTCAGAAAATTAAAATTTCTTGAAACCTAATTGGTTTTCAGATCAGAAATTCTGGAGCAAGTTTTCCAAATATATGATCCTTAAAAAATGCACCCCCTTCCCCGATTTTTTATATATTTAAGCTATTGTTATGCCTTTAGAAAAATTCTCTATACTTCTATACTTACGAGAAAATTATTTAAAAACCAAAACTTATGATCCGTTTTTTCCACAGGTGCATTTTTTTTTCTAAAACTACACAAAATTTTTAATATAATAGTATTTCAGAAGCAAAAGGTAGAGATTTTTTGCAATATAGAACGAGTTATGATGATGATTATGAATTATTACTGTATTAATATTTAAGAATAAAATAACAATTTGTATGGTTCTAGTACTGGAATTAAGGATACATTTCTAAGTGTTAAAATTTTTTGATTATAAAATTACTTATTTTATTAATTATCAGCTAATTGTACTTATGTAAATTGTTTTAAAAGACAAAATTAATTGGCAATACATCTTTGCAATAACTGAATAGAAAGATATAGTTACCATTTATAGATATGTGTGAATATGCATTTAAAGGATGAAATACTAAAGGAACGGAAAGATTAAAAATTAAATTTGAATAGAAAATGGTTAGAAACACTTTCGCCAGCACACTTTAAGAAAAATATTTTTTTTATTGATTGAATGCAGCTGCGCAAACAGGAACTTTTCAAGGTCCAGGGTCAAAGTCCACTATTCTCCTATACTCCAATTCTCCACCTAACACATTCTTTTAATTTTCGGGAACAAAAAATATTAAAAAATTAATTATTGAATGAATAATTAGCATTAATAAAACTAATTATTAATTACAGTTACTTACTGTACAAACAATGCATATATATAATACTTATTATATATGTATGGGATTATAATCAATCGAAAAAAAATCAAGTGCTTTGAGGGGTCTGGACCCAAGAATCCCTTCCCTTGTGTGCACCACTGATTGAATGTGTATTATGTGTGACGTAGTGAGGGTATTTTCCCTCATTGCAAGTTGTTATGTTGATTTATAGCAAAAAAAAATCATTCAACAGAAAAATATAAAGATAAGGATTAAAATTTGCATACATTAAAAGTATTGAAATGACTTTTTATGTTATTGTTAATTAAAAATATAATAAATTGCAGAAATCCCAGTTTTATTTTACAAATTTATTCATCATATATAATGATACTACATTTATTATAATTTTGTTAAATAAAAAAAAAATTTCTTTTACTTTTTACCTCATAATTAAAAAAAATAACAGGAAAATATTCTTGAGTTTTCTTCGTCTGATATTCAACAATGATTACAAAGAACTTCTGTGGTTAAAATTGTAACACCGGAATAAAAATGTTCTTTTTAATTTTTTTTAAAGCTCTTTAAAGTAACAGGAGAAAAAAATAAATTTTCTTCAGCTTTTATGTATATTAAAAATATTTTTTCAACTTTGAATGAATCATTTCTTTAAAACTTTATTTTTACCCTTTATTTGCTTGTTTGCAATAAATTGGGAGAAGTTTCTGTTGGCCGTGAAGTGGATAAAAAGTCCATCATACAATACTCGACCTAGGCAACAGCTGTGAATGAGAAACTTCCCCTTTCCAACAACACAGAAACCGAAAAAGCAATAAAATTGTCCCCTTCAAAACCATTAGAGGACCCCACGCAGTTTTAAAAGGGGAAGGCATAAAACTGTGGTGCGCTTTCGAATCGCTAATTCCCGAATAGCGACTAAACATTGGAATACCGTTTCATTAGACAGCATTTTTCTATTTTGTAATTTCCTATGTAACTGTGTTCTACTGTGTATTTGGTGGGACTGGAAACGAATAATTTATTATGAGTAGCTTTCGTAGGGCCAAAATCTAAATTCAAATCTCTACTGTCAACAATTGGATCATTTGAAGCAGGAGATTGACCAGAAATGGCCAGAATTGGCTAACAGAAGAGGTTTTGTTTTCCATCAGGACAACGCCACGCCACACACGTGTGTAGTGACTCGCCAGAAACTCTGGGAGCTTGGTTGGGAAGTTTTAATGCATCCATCATATAGTCCGAACCTGGCACCGAGTGATTACCCCCTTTTTAGACATTGTAAAACTTCCTGAGTGATAAGAAATTTGGTCAAGAGAAGATTGTGAAAATCGATTACTAGAGTTTTTCGCTAATAAGAACCAAGACTTCTATTAGATAGGCGTTATGAAGCTACCTTTGAAATGGCAATAAATTATAAAACAAAATGGTGTATATTTGACTCAAATTGGACAATCCAAAACATGTTAAATAAAATCTTGAATTTCATGCAAAAATAATGGATTGCTTTTACCTCAACCTAATATATATATATATATAAATACCTTTCTTAAGTAGATTAACATTCATCATAGAGAAAAATTAAATCTCCAGGTACTAGTCGCTTATTTTCCAGTATACGTATACGTGATGTTTCAAAGTCAGCATCAAGAGCTTTGTGTAAAGTCTATTCTAATAAACAATACTTCTTTCCGCAGAGAGAATCAAACGCCAAGTGACCAGATTGGATTTCAAAAATACTATTTGGGCTGTATATTTATTTCCAGAACTGCTAAATAAAACTTTTTAGTTTAAGTTTTCTAATTGAAAGTCAAGCGTGGGAGCTTACATATGGAGACTATAAAATTGATTAAGTTGGGATTAAAATTGTTATGTTTAATACTTTTATTATTAATAAATGTAAAATATTATGTGAGTGTCTGGTTGCTTAAATATTCTAGAGAGCTATTTTTTTATAATCCAAGACTATTTTTTATTTGGAAATATATAAATTATTTACATGTTTCTACATAAGAAATATGTGTATCAACTAATATATATATATTTTATTTTCAATGGCCAGGATTACAGAAGATCCCTACACCACAAGGGGATAGGAACAAATACAAAAACAGACTCAAAAACACAGTAAGGATAAAAAATGGCCAGAAAAGTCTAAGAACCCAATAAGTCCCTAGCTTGCCAATAAAGATCGCACATAGAGGAGCCCTTTAGGGCTGGGCAGCAGCGAGTGTAGTCCGCATCCATGTCCTCCCGAAAACCACAGAGCATGCAGAAAGGGGCTTGTGCAACTTGAATTCTATACAGATGTTTCAGGAGACAGTCGTGTACAGTGGTCAGACGAAACTCGGCAACTGCTTTACGTCTTGGCCACATGGGAAGATCTTTCAGATTATTCCACCAGATCTTATTGGAATTTCAGCGTATTGTCTTGAAGGGATATCATTCAACTTATTCTTAATGATACGCTTGGCACTGGTAAAAGGGACAAATAACTTTTTTGCTGTTGAATGGAGGCTCCCTTCTTTGCTAGTTGGTCCGCAAACTCTTCACCAGTTACTCGGCAATGTCCAGAATCCCCTGCCAGACGATTTGCTTAGAGTACTCAGACAGACTCTGCAGAAGTTTTTTTACAATCAAGAATGTTAGAGGAGGCAAGAGGAGAATGGGAAAATGGCGGCTTTTGAATCACAGAAGACAACAGCTATTCAGACGACAATGATACTAGTAAAAATAATCCATTCACAAATTACGAAATTATTGGCATTGTGATCTAAGTTTTATTAAGTACTACAGAAACGATGTTTTCCCGAGAGTAATTTAGGTTATTGAGGCAAATAACTTCTTTTTTATCAGCATTGATATCAATAATATATCAAGTTTTATAATATTAAAAACAATTTATAACCCATAAGTACAGCTTAAAATTTTAAGAAAATAACCTTTCTAACTTAAAAGGTTTGAAGAAAAGCTATTTCTCGAAAAATGCCAGTTGATTCAAAATAAGCGTGACCAATTTTAAAAGGATATAACTATTTATGGTGAACTTCTATCGTTTTACTACCAGTTTTATTTTAAAAATGAAACATTTGAATTACTAACCAAACCATTTTTATTAGTGTGAGTAAATTATAGTACCGAAATTAGATCCTCAAACCCGGAACAAAATTTTACAGCTTTTGACGGATGGTTGTTAGAATCTTGTTATAAATAAACATTTAAAAATAAAAAAAGACATTTTTACTGTATTACTATATAAACTTCAAAAAAAAAAATAAAATTTAGCTCGAAATCAAAAATTCGAGGAAAAAGTGTGAACGAAAGGAAATCTTTAATGAAAAAGAAAAAAAAAGAGAAGTTGAAAAGAATTATCGTTGTAGAAAATCCTTTTCCTCAAAGAACTATGGCAAAGAAACTACAGATATAGCAATCGACAATTTATCGTCAGATAAAGACAATGGGCTATAAAAAAGTAAATTTTCTTGTCTGTCATCAAATGTCTGTTAATACCATAGAAAAACGAAGAAAACGTTCTTGGCTTCTGTATTTAATATTATGCAAAGGTAGATACAAAACAGAGATAACTTTGGATGAAGAACTATTTCATCTGTCTTTCACAGCTGGCAAAACAAATATACAATATACAAAAAGCGTCGCAAAGGCCCAGCTGTTTTACAAAAGGCAAGTTGATCATTAGGTGTTATGGTATGCCCTCCCAAGGCTTAACAAAACCATTTTTTGTAGAACCGAAGTCTAAAACTAATGTTAAATACTATCATAATAAAGTTTTGAAAGACTTCATCAGAGAAAGTAAACGTCTTTGCTTTCAAGGAAACTTTGTATTTCACTACCGCTGTGCACCAAAATCATCTATAAAATGACTGAAATATAAAAAAAAATCAATTTTTCCCTCCTGATAAATGAATATAACCATTCTATGTCTCTGTCCCTTGAGATTATGTTTCATGGGGATACTTAAAAAACAATTAAATAGACGTGAAGTAAGAGCCTTTCAAATGCTTCAAAAAGCAATAAAAGAGGAAGTTGGAAAAATACCCCGAAAATGGTCAAAAAAATTCTTTCAGCTTGGCCGAAACGTTTACGTACAGTATACCATGTTAGAGGAAATCACACTGAAAATTCCATATAAATAACTTAATTCAATAAAAATTTATGATCTTCTGAAATTGGTCACACTGTTTATGAATAAATCGGTATCAGAATTTTTTTTCAATGTTCAAAATTTCAAATTAAGTCTTTATATAAAATATAAGTACTTAGTAATTTGAAGCCCAGTTCTATGGAAATACAAATGATTTAGCGAAAATATAGCAACTTTTGAAGTTGATATGGAGTTTAACTAACTGTTTTTGTGTAATCTTCGAAATAAAATCTAATTAAATGTAGTACATCTAAAATTACAAATTTTTATATTATTTACAAATTCCTGAGATTAAAAGAACTTAATCTCTTACCTGAAATATAAAATGTACTTTTGCATCGACAGTTAATAACTATTTCAATAAAGAATTCACATAAAGAAACCTATATTATTTTTTTCCTTTAACAACATGTTCATACTCAGTTTATTGTTGATCTTGGAGATGAATCACTAGTCTTGTGATGTTATATTAATTAATATAATTCTATACATAATCTACAATTCAAAAGTAAACTATTACGTAGCAAGTAAATACTAATTATTCTTACAAAATCTTACTTTGAAAATTTCGATATAAGAATATCATTGCAAAAATTCTGTAACATGGAACGAAATTCTGCTCTCAGTCGATTTACATTAAATTCCTAATTAATGAAAAACTATGTTTCCCTAACAATACATTTCAACAAAGCATTCGAAATATCCTTAGTTCCTAAAGGCTTCAAAGAACATTTTAACTTAGTTAGAAATTGTAAAGCAAAGTTCTTCGCTTCTGACGTCACAAAATTAACCGGGCTCATGAAGTTTGCAAGAGGCAGACGATACTTAAATACTCCACGGATCTTCCCTTTGAAAAATTCTTAGTAGTTGCAGGTTTTATCTAAAGAGAGAATTTTCTGGCCTTCAGATCGGAAGCAACTTTCTGATGTTCCGCGAATTAATGAATTAAAACGGAGACGCAGAAGTCTTAATTTCGTTACAGTTACTGAAATTCTTAATTAACTGTTGCGAACGAAGAATTTATCTGGAATGCTAGAAAGAGACAAATACACGAGTCAAACTTGCGGGAAAACATTATTAAGACAACTGTGTTAGTTTATGGAAGGTATTTGATATTAGGTGCTGAAATAATTTCTACAAATAGTAAAAAAACATTATTTTTCTGAGTTATTTGCTCAGAAACTATGAATTTGTATTTGTATTTTGCCACCTGAAAGAGATGAAGTATTTTTACCTTTTTTTAATGTATCTTACTGCTTTTAGAGACGTTCTTTGAAATGTCGGTTGGGTGGCGTGGTTGGTTTGTCAATGGCCTTCTGCACCCAAGGTTGCAGATTCGACCCTGGTCCGAGTCGGTAGATTTTCTTGATGCTGAAAATCAACAGCGGCCATGTCGTATGAACATGCGGTATGTAGAAGATCCCTAGAGGGTGTGTTCTAGCCAAAATTAAATACTAGTGCCTGTTTGCATCATCAGAGCTAGGGTGCCGCCCTCTAGGGAAGAAACTAGGCTTCAAAATTACCTGCGACGATTGGTTTCCGCCAATATGGCAACACATTAAAAAGAGATACCAGCTTTCGGTGATGTACTAGGTAGATTGATGAACTCAGTAAAAACTGTTCATAATCTGCCATTAGAAAGAAAAAAAAAAGTTGTTTGAAATAAAGAAGTAAGTTAACGACACGTGTTAATTTAAAACGTGGTTTATTATTTTCCATTAACTCCTTGTGTACCAGACAGCGCTTCTAGTATTCCCAGAAATCCCAGATTTCTGGGGCACTGACCTTGATGTTACGTGATGAAGAAATTGACTAGTGATGAAGAAGTTGAAGAAATTTAACAAAAATAACAATACACTTATGGTACACATGTTGAAAAGCTCTTTATTCCAAGGAACATTTCACAAAGATATGTAATTTTAATTTTCCTATTTTTCCAAATTTTTATAACCCAGATATTTTGTAATTTAACTTTTTTTATTTCATACAAGCCCAATAAAAGAAAATCTACCTTATGATGTTTCCTGTGCTGGTTACACTGGTTGTACATCTAAATAATCCATGTATTCACATGAGGTTACTATGGAATTTTACCCTATACATATAATGTATCCACTAGTGATTTCACGGTACGCAAGTGGTTAAGTAATTAGTTTTATTACCAGTATATTACTTCTAGATAGCTCGAGTTTTTGGTCATTATGTTCGATTCTAAAATAACATAAAAAATAGGTATTTGTTTTACACATCCGCAAACTTTGTCAAATAAAAAGAGGTCGCCAAATGCAGCGATATACAGCTAATAGTGGAAGCCTTACCCCTCTTGTTCAGACAGAATTTTCTTAACTATAACAGCCATTGGCGACATTTTTTGAATTGACGACATCTTTTGATTTGGCGAAATTTGTCAAAGATATAACACGTAAGTACCAAGAAATATTTTCATTGTAATGATATATTCGTAAAATTAAGCTTAAAACAATTTTTTGCTTTATTTTTAAAAAATTTAAATAATCCGGTTACTTAATAGACTCTTAATGGTAATTACGTATTACTGCTACAATATGCGAACGTTCAACTTAACTTACCAAGTTGGCAACTCCGATTTCTCATGTGTTGTACACGTTGAATTGGCTACCACGTGCTTTTCGCGTTTCATATAATGTCACCAATACAGTTGCCACAATAGTGTATACGCTATTAACCACTTAATTTTGGAATTATATGCATTTTCCTTTTAATTCATTTCCTACATATTATATCTTCAAAAAGTCACATAAAGCTTAAAGTAGAAGTTAATAAATTAAAATTCATAATGAGTGCGTAATATATATATTGCTAAGTTCTTTAAATTCATATAGCTTATTTAAAGAGATGAATTTGCTTTTTAATTTTAAATTTCAATTCTGATTTTAAAGCTGTGACATATTAGGAAATTTAATAAAAAATTATTTGAACCTAACTATTCGATGTTTCGAACAGAATACTCAACAGTTCATAGAACTACATCTTTATTACAAATGTTACCAAAACAAATACTTAAAATAGAAGTAAGAATATCTGGTTCTATATTAGGTTTTAAATATTAATATGGATTATATTTGCATAATTTATCTCATAAATTAGATAAAAAAAACTTTCTCTCTCTCTTTGTTATTTTATTTACTTGCAATTAATTTTTACAGCACAAAGTGACAAAAATTTGGATTTATATTTCATTAATCAAGTTTAAAAATGAAATAAAATTAGACTTCTTAGACTAAAAACTAACTGTTTATAGTCTAATTAGTGGATAGTTTTTTAAAACAATATTTTCATCTATAAAAAAAGGGAAAGAATAAAATTTTCAATATTACAAAGTTTTACAATTTTTTTTCAAGGAACTGTTATAAATATTATTCTAAAAATTGTTTCACTATATTTTGTGTATTGTTTTACGTATGTGTAAAAAATATTTTACACTTTTGAAAGATTCTTTTTTAAAAATTATACCTAACCATAAGCATATATTATGATATCTCAAAAATTGTGTCCAACTTAAATTAAACAGAAAAAAATTTTTTTTGACCTAAAAAAATTACTTTTGTATTTCTACAGAATGATTAAAGTATCTTTTTATTATATAAAAACACAAAAAAATTAAGTTCTATTAGAAATTTTTAAAGATATATGTATCATAAACCAAGAGTCTTAATTTTGGCATTTTACTCTTTAGAGCATGTCCTGGTACCCCTAACATAATCATTGAATAATCAATGAAAATACTTATAGTTTTACGTAAGTAATACTTATGTAAATACTCATCGTGTTTACAGCATGTACAATTTACCTCCTGTTTATATTTTACATCAAAAATGATTTTAATAAGTTAGTATTCGCAAGGAAAAACCTGTTAGAAATCCTCCTGTTAAATTTAGCTCGTTTCCCTCCTTATCCGTTTTTTTTTCTGCGTTCAATTTTATTGTATCATAAAAACAAGAAAATGCAGATTCTTTCCAGTCCATTGATGTAAAATGAATTTATGATGAAACAACCATCCTCAGATAAAAACGAAACAAAGCGATAAAGCATCATTTCTTAACTCAATTTTTCCATCATCCATTGATCTAAAAATAAACAGATTTATCACGCGGTAAGATCATACATTAATATTTAAATATTCTCTTCAACATTTGCATCATTAACATAACAACACGAGTAAAATTGAAAAATGGAAGTTTACAGAAATGCATCGAAGGTATATATCTGGTTATATATAACAACATTTTTCTCTCCAATTTATTAACAGTTATTATCGGCATAAAACCTTTCAAGTAGATAAAGCTCTGGCCTGAAGCGATTGTTTACATTGGTTTCTATCGAGGACAAAACATTTATTTTGCATTATCTGTAAGCAATTTCATTGCCTTATAAAGTAGAACATTTAAATAATTTTGTTTTGGTGTATTAAAATATTAGAAATCATTTCCCACATCGATTTAAAATTTTAAAGGTCTTTTATCTTTGTTTTTCTGTTTTGAAACTGAAGTATAGCCGTTCATTTCTCTATTTAATAGGGAGTATTCTGCAGCTATAAATATTATTTTTTGAAACTATAAAAATTAGAAATAGAAGGTTAAACTACTTTTTGTATTAGAGACTTAACTTTTCTATAAACTTTATGTAAAGCTAGTGATTAACTATTAAAGTATTAAAAAGTGAGGTATTGGAGATATATTAATCAGGAACAGAAAACTTAATAACTGTAGAAATAATTCTAAAGCAAAGAAAGGTTTTAAACGATAATAATGAGAAAGAATACTTTAATGCTGCTGGAAAGTTATAAAGAAAAGTTAAGTAATTCGCGATGAACATTTTAAATCTATTTTCTAGAATATTCTATTTAATTTTTACTTTCTTGCTTCCGTCTTCCATGTCTTTATGCAACATAGTTCTTTTTATCAATCATGTTGCAAATTACGACTTCTACACATAAAATTATTATTCATTTCTTCATAAATATTGAAACAAAGTAGCCCATTTAATTTGCTAGAAATGTATAAGAAATATGCGTGAATTACAATTTATGTAACTGCTGCTAATATTAAGCTACCAAGTACTGAGCAATCTAAATAAAAAGTACATATTAAATCCTAAATAGTGCATTTATTGCGGTCTATAAAAACATATACATTTTTTCAAGAATATTTTAATTTTGTTTTTAAGAGAATTTTCAGAATGTAAACGACAGTGTAACATTCTTTTTTTGGGGGAGGGAGAGGATATAATTCTATTTCTTTACGATTCCTGTCATTTCATTGATTCAAATTCATCTTACACATTGCTATTTCAATGAGTTATACCAAGTAATATGTCAAATTTTGTCTTAAAAATAATTTTCCGTTTAAAAAAAACTACTAAAAACGAAGTTTTTGATGTCTCTTTTATTGAAAATATCTGGACGAATACTACTCATTTCAGATGTTCGTGAATGTTTGATAGTTAAAATGTTCCTAAAAGCAATTTAGAGGAGACTCTAATCAATATTTTATCTGAGAGTTCAGCATGCAATGCCATGTGGTATTAGAAAAAAAAGATTTGAAATATGAGTTTATATTACGAGCGATTAACAATATGTAGTTCATATTAAAGGCATTTTGAAAAATAGTTTGTTTCTTATTACTTTTTTGGTTTTGTTTGAAAAGATTTTGTAGGTAAGTAAACTATTTCTAGCATTTTAATACATGTATAAACTTATATGTACTTTTACAATTAAAAGCATTTAAATCTAATTTGAAAGCTAAATATTTAATTTCTCAGGAATAATAATATTGTTTATAAATGATTTCAACTTCAGAATTCCTTTTTGTATTTTGAGTTAGGAACTATAGAATTGTGAGATCGTTTTGTATCTCAAAAACTGCTATATAGGAGTATAAACTTGGAGGCAAATGCTTTTCTAAGCATTTTTAGACGATCAAGGTATGACATGTTTATATATAATGCAGTCATTCGATGTTTGAACAATATCGATTGAAGTCCAGTAATTGGAATACATGTTTCAATAACTGTATTAATGGAATAAGTAGCAGAAAAAACTGTTGCAGACTAGCTGTGGAATATAGAAATTTGTGAGAAAAATTTCAATATATTTATAAAGAGCTTTTATTGAGACTTCAATAGCTCTTTCTCATCGTCAAACATTTGTATTAATGTCTATTTGAAGGGAACAACAAGAGAAAATTTCTACTTGAGAGAACATAAATTGAATAAATAGAACACTGAAGAAAATGAAATATATATATAAGAGTAAAAGAACACCGAAGAAAATGAAACACACACACGTGCACGCACTGAGTTTTGGACCGAAGGTTCTTGGATAAACAATTAAGTGTACCTATAAATTCCACTTCTGAAAGTGAAAAGAAGAAACAATGGATTAAAATAAAGATTGTGGAGAACCTTACGAAAGGGAAGAAGAGCACTCTACCGATGAACTCCAGGAAATGGAAAATATGCCTCAATGAAAAGAAGAAAATCGGTGTACAAAGAGAAAAACCGAATTGGGGTGAAAGTAAAAATTTCCGTGTCTGACCAATTTAATGGAAGTCTTGTTAAGTATGTGCATACAGTGATTGTGGGCGAGAAATTAGTTGCTGTCGCCAGTAAAAGAATTTATAAACTTTGTGCTAAGAAAAAATGAGGTTGGTTCATTCATTAGATTAGCACTCTCTGACGAGAGCTTTTCGAAACTTTTAGCTTTAGTACTTCTTCTAATACATCAGGGATATTTTCGAATTCTTCTGTTTCCTGTTTGATTTCCCAGAAGCTTTCACGCTAAAAATCGGGAACAAGGTCTAGTCTACTTTAACATACAGTAAAATAACAATTAATGCATTAACAGAAAATTATTTTGGCCGTTAAATCTTATTCTTGTAGTTTTTGAATAAAGATTATGTAGTTGAACAAGATCAAAATATTTGGGCTGAGTTTTGATTGTAAGTTTTATAAATTTTTCTTGAATTTTAACAGATCTTAATAGAATATTTTCATAATTAATTACAATTTACATATTCGTTTTTAAAATCTTACTAAAACAATAAACAATATATAAATCAATTAATCACATTTACATTCTATTTAAGACTTCAATCAGGGTTTGTATAAGTGGTTTTTGACGCTGACTGCGGTACCATAGGCCCTGGGTTTGAATCCCGGAGAAGACACGGATGTTTGCAAATGTATACTGCCTTTACAGCATGGGGGCACTCTAAATAGCCGTCGAGCCGCAAATCCTCTCGTGAGGTTGGTTGAATAGGAAGAGAGGTTGGAGGCCCGTGACCACTCTCAGGGTGTTTTCCCTCAAAATTGGGGTGAAACATAGCAAAATCATACTGTTACCTGCATAGTGCTCAAATCTAAGGCTAACGACATGCATAAAAATCTAGCCCTATGCCACGATGAATTCCGTGAACCTTGATCTGATGTTACTGTCGATCAGGTGGCATAAGTAACAACAGCATTTTATTGAGTCACGAAACATACAGAGATATTTGTAATTCATTGAAAGGTTTCGAAACACTGTAGAAAAAAAACTAAAGTGAATACAGCAGCAAAAAAAAAGAAAAGAAAAGAAAGAGCTGTTGAAAGAAGATGGAAACAATTCAAATTTTATTTACATATTTTGCAAGCGTTCTGTATTTGAACACTTTGTCATACTGCCTACATCAATGCGATAGTCCTGTTCCTACCACATTCCACTCAATATGGTATTATCAATGTTATTGGCCGCCTGTGTTTTCCGAAAACTTTGTCCTTATCCATATAGGTTTCATCCCCCCCCCTTTGTGCTGCGTGATGTAGAACAACATGAAAGAATAACACGCGCTGTCAATAACGTTGATTGTATCATGTTAAGGGAAATGTGGCTGGAACTGGACTATCGCATTGATGTAGACAGTATGACCAAGTATTCAAATACAGAACACTTACAAAATATGTAAATAACACTTGAATTGTTTCCGTATTCTTTCATATGTTCCTTTTTGCTGTATTTACCTCAGCGTTTTTACAATAGCACTTCGAAACCTTGGTGGCAATTATGATTAACTCTCTATATAAAGAAATACATAAGATTTTAAGTGTAAAGATTTAAAAATCAAAGTAACATTATTTAAAATAATTTTTGAAAATTGTTAGAATTAAAATTTTCAAAACTATTTCCAAAACTTCTTATTAACCAGATATTACATTCCACCCAATAATTAAATACGACAGAATGAGAAAATGATTATGTGTATGGATTAGTCAATGTTCCAAAGAAGAGTTGTGACAGGTTCTATTCGCTGTTCTTCAACTAATCTTCTGGGGAAAATTATTCCCTGAGGCACATAAATTTTCCAAAAATGATTGATTCTCACTTTTTTTAATATTTTTCAAAAGTTCAAACATTTTTGTTTAAAATGATGCATGATATTAGGAAATACGATAATTAAAAGTATTTTTTTAAATTTTTTAAATGAAGCTACTCCTTGACGCGCATGAAATGAGCTCTGCTAGGAGCACCCGTGTTTCCCCTTGCATAAGTTTCTCATGAGCGTGAATCCATATGATGTTCAAGTGGAAAAATTGGAGTGAATTGGGCTTATCAAAAAGTGTATGGGTTCAAGTGTTTTGGATCTTAAAAACGAAACAGAGAGAAAAAAAGTTAAGTGATGGAAAAAGCCTAAGTGGTCGTAACCGTCTCACCGACGTTTCAATGTACAACAATTCAAAGATATTATAGTGTGGCTGTTAGAAATAATATCGATGAGATCTACACAGCATGAAAATTGCTGTTTGGACTGTTTATTTTCATCTTCTGTCTTCAAACGAGAACCTTCAACATGTACTTTGTCCTGTCGATATAAATTCCTGGTGCACAAGTTTCAAAAGACAGAAGCTGAATGTAACGAAATGCGCTACGATCATAGATGCAAACACACATGCCATGTACCATAATTAATTAAGTAAAGCCCATTTTTAGAGATCTAGGTGATCTTTTTTTATTAAGAAAATATTTACATGGAGAGACTCAGAACCCAAATGAGTCAGTTAATAACACCACATGGTCATTGATTATAAAATCTACATTTGCGGAAATAAAAACTCTAAAACTAAGGGTAAATATGGCTAAAGCACAGTTCAATGAGTCATGTAGCAAAACTAATTATCTTAAAACATAGTGATACTGAATCTAGTTATTAATGTGTGTCATGCTTCAAAATCTAGATACACGTAGGATTCATGTAGCCCAACGAAAGCATTTTGAGATCTCCAAAAAAGGCAAAATTGTTAAAAGTAATGAAAAAAAGAAAATTAAAAGAATCTTTTGTATGAGCAGAGAGTAAAAAATATCCTTCATATGCTTCTGGAAAGTATTCAAAAAATAAATGCTCAAAAAATTAAAAATTTTTACTTTAAAGCCTGTTTTTTCAAAATGTAATATTTTTCATTTTATGAACCGTTTTCTTAAAAACTACTTATCATATAATCCTAAAATTTTCAGTGAGTAGACTTTAACATGTTTACACATTTTAATGGAGGGTATTAGGTATATCTAGCACACTGTTTCAGATATGACTTTTTAAAAATAAATTTTAAGAAAATTTTTTAAATTTTTTAAAAAAAATCCATAATTAATTGCATTTTTAACAAAAAAAAACACAAAACCCTTCGTTATAGTATTATTGATAGTACACATAACTAACTGTAAAAAATTTTCTATGAGAAGTAAGTATAGAGAGTTTCTGAGAAAAAGGTACAAAAACTTAAGTAATTTAACATGAGTTCTTATGGACGTGCCAGACCCCCTTAACTGTGATTTTAGTCCAAAAATTACTTTCTGACGATTTTATGCACATGTAAGTGCTATTTGAACCCTGATGTTGAGGTGTGTGAGATTAACTGTGAAATCTAGTATTAATAGAAAGTGAATAGAAATTGACTGGGAAGTTTCGCGTGGCCTGAAATAAATATTCATCTTGGAATCCAGCTGGAGTGGGGTAAGGAAATAGCATTGGAGCTGACCAAGTTGTCGGGGTTAGAAAAGGACTGGTATAAGGAGCTCCGACTTGAGTTAAGTCATTTTGATTAGTCTTATAAATTAGAAATTGGACAAGATTAGGATTTAAGATTGCTCCCAAGGTTCGGCAATAAAGTCGTATATTATTCATAAAGTGTTAGATATAAAATAGACGTATCTATTCTTAAGATCATGTCTGCTACTTCTTCCTCCCCCCCTCGCCCCATTACACTTGAGACCTACAGGTCTCGACAGATTTACTACTCTTTAACTTTTTAAGAATGTAAATGAAATTTTTTTTACCTCTGATGAAGCAAATATCCCGAATTCAGCATTAGATTACGCGACATAATCTTCATATGAACTTGCCATGTTGGTTTCACCAGTGACTTTTCCAAATGCGAGATGATCCTTTCTCATTCTATTTAGATCCCCTTGAAACATTTTAATTAGTGGGTGACTTAATCGGAGAAAAAGTTTATTATTTAGTTACAAGTTTATTATTTTAGAAACGGAACAAGATTGCTATTTTTTCTGAGTTAAAGAATTTAAATGTAGAAACTCTCTCTCTTTCTCTCTAGTGCTAATTTCCCTAACTTCACCGGAATTCCCAATTAACTGTCCTGAGGGAAATTTTACTTAGAATTTCGGAAATACATAAACCAAACTGTTGATATTATGGACACTTAATTGGTGTAACAATACTACTTTTTACGGAACGATATTTGACTATGCAAGCTTCCATAACTCTGAAAAAAAAATTATCAAATATTATTTTTCTACAAAGTTATTTTATTTGCAAAGAATAATTTTTGACTCGACTTCATCAAATTTAAAGGCAAACTTTTTCTCTAAAGACTTAATGTAAAAAGTCTTAAGAAAAAATCATAAAATACACACAAATTAAAATAATTGTTTCTATTATAAGCGCAATGCATTTAAATTTACCATTGGATTATCAACTATATTACCAATCAAAGCAAATATCTACTCTCTGCATATAATTTGCTATTGTACATAACGTAGAATTCGAAATATTTGTAAAATGGCGAAAATTAAATATCTGTGAGATATATAGTTGCGAAAACCATTGTTTTACTTAAAATTCGTATTCTGAGTGTTTTACAATTATTCTATCTAAACTAAAGAAATTATGAACACAAAGATAAAACACAACTTGAATATGTTAAATAAAAGGAAAGGTCCCTTAAAAGGGCTTTATATTCCAGTTATTTTTTTCTTAGAAGACAGTATTTAATCTTGATATTTTATAATACATTAAATATTTTCATACGGTGTATTATGCTGAAATTTAATCTATCAGCTAATTCTTATTTTCTGGTTGATTCTAATTTAGCTTAAAACATATACAGTAGGCCACAAAACTTCGTACACTTGCAATTTCCAATAAAATTTAATGTTTTCGACTAATGAAGATTAATATAATGTAATTGTAATTTTTTAGGATACCTGCAAAATGTTCTTAATGGAATGGCATAATTAATTTTTTAAAAATAGCATAACTAACAATTTTTGAAAATTAATAATCAAAAAATACTAAAAATTACGACAAATAAGTCTTCGTACACTTAACAAAAATTACAGCATAGCTTTAAATATTGTATTTCTTTTTTAATTTAGTACTTAGTAGGATATCTTTTAGTGTCCACTACAGCTTTTAAGCGGCTTGGTATAGATTCAATCATATTCTGCAATTTCTGCTTTGTTTTTGCTCCATTCTTCTCTGATTATTGTTTTTACTTCACATTATGTGTTTATATCTCATGTTTTTTTCACATCAAAATCTCCTCACACAGATACTTTCTACTGGACTAAATAAAGTGATTGAGGAGGTGTTTTCATAATTTGGGGACAGTTATAGAGACACCAGTGGAGTACATTGAGAGCAGTGCCCTTAGCGTCATTACCCTGTGAAAAAATGAAGTCGTCTTCAATATCCAAATTTTGGGCGGAAAATTTAAAATATTTAAATAGAGCTCATTATTCACAATACCATAAAAATACCAAATTACTTAATTCTGAGACCAATTTACACCCCCACGCAAGAACACCTTCACTTCCATGCTGAAGCACGGAGGTGGAGGAGTTCTTGCTCCACGTAAATTCACGAGGTTAAACTTTTCATTTTTTCATTTACAAGCTATTATATGCCCATCAGAACCCACATTGTTGAATTTTCTATCATCTCAATCAATTTGCATTCAATTTTGAATTTTTTGAAACTTAATCCCAAGAATTTAGTTGGATCAATAAATGATGGAGGTAGTAGTGTTCTTGCGTGAGGGTGTAAATCGGCCTTAGAATTAGGTAATTTGGTATTTTTTAATAGGGTATTGTGAATCATGAGCTATATTTAAATATTTTACGACGAGAAATTTCTAAAATTATCCGTGCAACATTTGGATATTGGAGACGACTTCATTTTTTCACACAATAATGACGCCAAGCGTGCTTCTCTTAATGTACTTCACTGGTGTCTGTATAACTGTCCCCAAATTATGAAACCCCCTCCTCAATCACTTTATTTAGCCCAGTAGAATATATCTGATGAGATTTGATGTAAAAAAGAAAACATGACATATAAACGCATAATGTGAAATAAAAACAATAATCAAAGAAGATTGGAGTGAAAATCAAAGCAGATATTACAAAAAACTGATTAAATCTATACCAAGACACTTAAAAGTTGTTGTGGACACTAAAAGATATCCTACTAAGTACTAAAGTAAGAAAAAAGTGCAATATTTAAAGCTAAGTTGAGATTTTTGTTAAGTGTACGAAGACTTTTGTGGCGTAATGTTTTAGTAGCTTTTCGATTATTAATTTTTAAAAAAAGTAGTTATACTATTTTTAAATAATAATTCCGTTATTCCATTAAGAACAAGCTACAGATATCCTAAAAAATAGAATTCCAATATATTAATTATTATTAGTCGAAAATATTAAATTTTATAAAAAATTGCAAGTGTACGAACACTTTTGTGGTTCACTGTATTTGTAATAATAAAAATTTTAAGTTATCCAAATAGAACTTCACAATATTAAAAGTTAAGGAAATCTGTACTGAAATATATATGTAATGAATGTGGTTCAGATTCTTTTTAAAGAAATATAAGACAGGTAAATTTTTGATTTGAAATAAAAATGGCTAAAATTTATATTTAAAATGTGAAAATGAAATTTTAGATTAAATTCAAATTTTAACTGAAATTTAATAGCAAACTCTCATTTGTCCGAATAATATTTTAAAAGAGTTCTTAACATAATTTTAGTTAAATCACACAGATAAATTATTTACACGTGTAAGAGAAATATAATAATTTATCTTAAATAATTGACATTATATATAACCAAAATACTTTTCAAATTCTTATAATTATCTTAAATTATATATTTTTGATTATTGATTTTTGGTGTAATATTTTATAATTGAAATAATATGTAAAAATCGTTTGATCTCTTTTGAAAACTTAACTAGTTCATTGTATTCATAAAATATTGTCTGTAGATTATACTGATTGATTGTATTGAATATTAACGTCACACAGTTTAGCTACACGAGGGCTTTTGTGTGTGGCTACGGACTACGTAATTTTGAACCATGGTCAAGTGATGTGGACGAGACCTGACCTGGCACCCCTGTCCTAACTACCACACCGCACCAACGGGAGAATGTTTCAGCTCTCGACAGATTTAACGTGTGCATCGCTGCCCTACACGGCGGATCTTTAGTGGTACTAGGCTCGAACTCGTGACAAGGCAAGCCACGATCCGATACCTATACCACTCGGCTACCGCGGCCACCCCTGCAGATTATACTATTCACGGTATTACTATTACTTGTTTAGTAGTTTCGGAAAAAAAGAACCTGGCACACACACAACTTTATTGTACTTTTAACAATCTTAAAGATATTAGTTAGTTGTAAACTTGAAATCCTAAACTGAGATTTAATAAGTTTTGATTTGTAATTGATTGGATTATGTTATTCGAATTGTCATAAAGCTGATCCGAAAGGTAAGTAATTTTTAAGCATTTGTTACGAATATTTCTTCAATATAAAGAGTGTTTTTTTCAAGGTATAGAAGTTTAAGTTGGCATTATACTTTCCAAGATGGCGACCGATTTAACAGCTGTCAAGTGATTTATTCTCAGTTTGGTTTGGCAATTCATCAAAACGATCATCAAGCAAGGCGTAGATTCGTCGAATGGGCCCAAAACGAAATTGCTGTTGTTCCCGATTTTTATAAGCGAATTTTGTTTAGCGATGAAGCGCACTTCTGGTTAAATGGCTACGTCAACAAACAAAACTGCCGCATTTGGAGTGAAGCTAATCCACAAGTGTATGTCGAAACACCGTTACATCCAGAAAAACTGACTGTTTGGTGCGCTTTATGGGCTGGTGGAATCATTGGTCCGTACTTCTTCATAAACGATGAAGGCCACAACGTTACAGTCAATGGTGATCGGTATAGAGCCATGATTACTAACTTTTTCATCCCTGAATTAAACAATCATGATGTCCAGGAGCTGTGGTTCCAACAAGACGGCGCATCATGTCACACAGCTCGTGCCACAATCGATATATTAAAAGACACGTTTGGTGACCGCCTAATTTCACGTTTTGGACCTGTGAATTGGCCTCCAAGATCTTGTGATTTAACACCGCTAGACTATCTTTTGTGGGGCTATGTAAAGTCCATGGTCTATGCGGATAAGCTACAAACGCTTGATCATTTGGAAGACAACATTCGCCGTGTAATTGCCGATGTACGGCCACAAATATTGGAAAAATCATCGAAAATTGGACTTCCAGATTGGACTACATCCGAGCCAGCCGTGGCAGTCCTATGCCAGAAATCATATTTAAAATGTAATGCCACAAGATTATCTTTCGAATAAAAAAATTCATGTCAATCGAATAATACATCGTTGTTTTATTGCAATTTAAAGTTCTATACCTCTAAAAAAACCACCCTTTATATAAGAATAGTATATTGTATTTTATTTGATTTCCTTATTTTTTTAATGGATTTTGAATATTTTGAATTCGAGTTTTCAAATCAGCGATATTAAGTTAATATTTTTGTATTAAAAGCTTTGATAGCAATAATACTGAAATAAATATCACATAAATATGTTAAAGAACTGTACATTCAGTTGATTTCTTTTAAAATAAATGAAGAATCATATAAAAGAAAAGTAGAAAGCACATCTATTGATTATGAAAGGTATAATTTTGTGATAAATAAAATATTTTTTTTTGTAAGCTATTGTGATCTTCAGAGATAAAATTGTGATAGGTCAAGATTTAATTCTCAGTTAATGTAGAACAAACACTCATTTTACTCTGCGAAATAATAAATTAAATGAGAGATCACTTCCTTCACTGACCATTGAAAATGACAAAGAACCTTTTAATTTTACAGGAAATTTCTTTCTGAAATTTACCCTGAAATTATCATATTCATAAAAGTAAAATCCAAATGGGGCAATTTGTGAATGTAATCAATTATTCCGTATAATTTTTGAATTAATGAATAATACCCGGTTCATTTTCTGTAAAGTTTGTTTATGGGTTGAGTTTATGCCACTTTAATTCAATAAGTAGAAGGATTTTGTAATAGCTATTTCAGATTTGAGATTTGTGAATAATTGAACTTATAGTTACTTTTATAAATTGCCCCAAAATATTTTCAAGAAAATCCATTGAGATTTATTAAGCGAACAACTAGTAGTAAATAAAGGGTGCTTTTTTAGAGGTATAGAACTTTAAATTGCAATAAAACAACGATGTATTATTCGATTGACATGAATTTTTTTATTCGAAAGAGAATCTTGTGGCATTACATTTTAAATATGATTTCTGGCATAGGACTGCCATGGCTGGCTCGGATGTAGTCCAATCTGGAAGTCCAATTTTCGATGACTTTTTCCAACATTTGTGGCCGTACATCGGCAATTACACGGTGAATGTTGTCTTCCAAATGATCAAGCGTTTGTGGCTTATCCGCATAGACAGGTCCAAAACGTGACAGGTCCAAAACGTGACAGGTCCAAAACGTGAAATTAGGCGGTCACCAAACGTGTCTTTCAATAAATCGATTGTGGCACGAGCTGTGTGACATGTTGCGCCGTCTTGTTGGAACCACAGCTCCTGGACATCATGATTGTTCAATTCAGGAATGAAAAAGTTAGTAGTCATGGCTCTATATCGATCACCATTGACTGTAACGTTGTGGCCTTCATCGTTTTTGAAGATGTACGGACCAATGATTCCACCAGCACATAAAGCGCACCAAACAATCAGTTTTTCTGGATGTAATGGTGTTTCGACATACACTTGTGGATTAGCTTCACTCCAAATGCGGCAGTTTTGTTTGTTGACGTAGCCATTTAACCAGAAGTGCGCTTCATCGCTAAACAAAATTTGCTTATGAAAATCGGGAACAACGGCAATCTCGTTTTGGGCCCATTCGACGAATCTACGCTTTGCTTGATCATATTTAAAATGTAACGCCACCAGATTATCTTTCGAATAAAAAAAATTCATGTCAATCGAATAATACATCTTTGTTTTATTGCAATTTAAAGTTCTATACCTCTAAAAAACACCCTATAAAAACAAAAGAGTTTCAACATTTTCTGCCCTTTCCTTTGATATTAATTTATTGTCGATATCGTTTAATTTTAAGTAAAATATTCTCTTGTATTAAAAATTTTACAGCTAAATGAAAAAAAAATGTCTTTTAAAAGGAAATTTATGTATAAAAAAAATTGGTATTAAAAATTGTACCATATATATCTTTAATTAAAGAAGGAAATTTTGCTTGACAAAAAAAGTATCTTCTTTATTTCTGAAATATATATGTATGAATTGGTTTGATTTAGCATAGCAGAATGTTGAACATTTAAAATGAGAGTTCTCAATTTTAGATGAAAATTTTTATAGAAATTTATAATTACCCCACATTACCAAGGATAAGTTTTATTCAAGAGAAGATAATAAAATGTCTTCTAAAAGCTTTTTTTTAGAATTGAGATGAAATATAAAAACTCTTATATGGTATTTCGAATTCAAAAATTTAAAATCTGATGCCGCATTAAAATTTACTGTTGAAATGCAAATGTTTCCTCTAAATTTTCAGTTTTAGCAAGGACTGCGAAATATTATAATTAGAATGCCTTTCACGTTTCTTATATCGCCAATAAAAGAAAAACCTTTTAATCAAATTACTAAAGAAATAAACTTTTAAGATATTATACTTCAGTTGCTACAAGAACTCGCGATCGACTGGGATAATATTTATTTTTGTTCAGAATCTTAATTCCCTCTCTTTTGTTGAGATTCTAAATCTTGTTTGGAGACATGAAAACCGAAAAAGAAATTCAAAAGCGTATTCAATTTAACTCTTTAAGCTTACTAAAAACATCTTCATCTTTTATGTTGAAAGGTACACGGGAAAGAATTGTATTTCTGTAACAAAGCAAATTACTGGAGGTGTACCTAAATTTGCATTCCACAAATGTATCGGGATTCTTGAAACATTTGCCTTTTCGTTGTATCAAAATGCAGAGAGGCACCAGGTAAAAATCCGAGGAAGTCTCACTAAAAGAAAAAAAAAAATTATTTAATAATAAGATTAGCATTCGTGTTGGAAACTTTTCGCTTTTCTTCGTTACATTCAATCTTGTAAAATATCATGAATATTCAGAATTGCATTCTTCGTTTCAATTTGTTAAAGTCCTTTCTTGAAAGAAAGTTGGAAACAAATTTCAGATAGCAATAATGAATGCTGAAGATGATATCAAAATATGATTTCCTTTCTAACAGTCACAAGGGTTCTTTTAAAATCCCTTATGAATGATTTTGATTGGTTCACGCAGAATGATTGCTTTTAATGAAAAATGTCGACTCTTCATAAATAATGCTTAAGAATACTGGTAGTCTTTTCTGAGTACGAATTGAAAAATATTCAGTTGGTGATTGAAGAATTCTTTCATGTTTTGATTAATGTTGTTGTTCAAGTAACGCTTAGTTAAATGAAGAAATATAAATGCTTAAGAGTAAAACCTTATTCTACCTTCGCAGAACTCAATGATTCGAATATTAAAGACCATTATTTACATTTAAAAGTACACATTGTATTCCATGAATTTTCTTCTTTGAGCTCTCTTCTAGATATGGAATGGCTGAATTATCATATGCTATGACATTTTCACGCCACACAGCTGTAAAATTGTCTTCTTTATGTGAATAGTATAACCCAGTTCCTATATGCACATGCACACTCCAAAAATATTACGTGGTCTTTTCATCTGACATCGCCTAGACAACCGAACTAGAAAACATCACTCGGTCCACGAGACGGAAATCCCGACTGAAATTCGAGGTGTTTGAGAAAAACCACCCTCTCCACCCCAAGCCAGTAAAGAAAGGGTACGCTTTAAAACACTGGGAAGAACGATATTGTGTTGCCTCCTCCTTCCTACAAATAACATATTCTGTAGCATTGATGTGATCCATTGTATGAATAACTTCTATGTAAATATAAATGTTGTATTTAGTACCTGTGAACGTAAATAGATCAATAGTTTAATTTCTTAACTCTCACTTACCCATCAATTTTCCCAAACGTCACTATGTTCTTTGTAAATGATCAACTGTCGAAAACTTAAATTTTTACCTAATAGAAGAAGGATGTGATGACTATAATGAAAATCCCAAATTCTATTTTTAAACGTAAAAAAATAATTGCGTGGATGACAACTTTATGAAATACACGAAACTGAAATAACAAGAGTGCAAATTTTATTAAAAAATTATTATTAATTTAATTATATATTTTTTATTAATTTAAATCTTATTTTATATAAGAATTATGCGTTAAATTTAAAAATTCAGTTTAGTGTAGAAATTATATTTCTTATACCTTTTTAATCTTTCACCGTGTAAAAAAAATACGATTGCTTGGTTCTTATGTATTATAACGTCACCCGATTTCGCCAAATCAAAAATCGTCGCCAATTAAAACGATTGTCAGATGATGTCTCGTTATTACTGTTATGTTCAAAAATGGGCAGGAACGGTTTCGACAATTGGCTGGATATCGCGATATTTGGCGACGGTAAAATGAGTAAGTACTGATTGTTGTTTTTATGCAGTTTTTCTCATTTTCAAAGTATTTTATTTTATGCTTCAAATTGTGAGAATATTTTATATTATTTTAGATACGTGGCTCATGAAAGTATTTGTTTCCTTGTATTGACAGTTTATCCAGTAAGAATAGTAATATGACTTAAAAATAAAACTTCTCGGGATGACACATATTAAGCATGTAGTTTATATCATGATTTTGGATTATTTAAAGTGGTTTTACTATGATCTTTGAATTAAAGAACATGAAAGCTAAATTAAACAATATTTTATATTTTACAGCTTATTACGCATATAATTTTTAACACATGTTTAAGAAAAAGGATGATGTAAATGGAGGTAATGTACAAGGAATTATGTAATTTTAATTTTAAGTATTTTTTAAATCAAACTTTTGTTATGGATAAATGGTGAAAATTCAAGAGAACAAAGCGTTAAATTAATCAAATTCAGTGAAATTTTAAGAAACTGCTCTTTTTCAAAACTTCAGAAAGTTTTATTTTACCTACAAATTTAAAGTAGATAAACCATTCATTTTTAACATCTTTTTTTTCTGATTTCTAAGACAATTAAATTTTTAATTTCATTTTAAATTTCGTAATTACAATGTTTGGGGTTGTGCAAATAACCCTTTACATTATTATAACTGATATAATAGAATTTACGATTACTTCCTTTCTCATAATATTTAGGATTCCACATTGATTTATGTCAGAAAATTAATTTAATTCTTTCATTTCAGAATTTATAATTGGAAATCTTTTTATACCGTCTTTATTATATAAATTGTACTTCAGAAAAACATTAGATGTAAGTTTTTTAAATTGCAAAAATTATCTCAAGTAAACACGAATTTTTTGTTAAAATAAAAAGTTCGGGAAATATCTTGCACAGCATTTATTAGAAAACGATATATCATATATTATTATCATTGCACCACTATCCACTTTGATAAAATCAAATAAAATCTGAACACAATATGATATTTATCATTGATTGATCAATAACTGATTTCTCCAAACAATGCAATCAACCATGAAACTCTAATTCAGAAATCTTCATTTTCCAATCGCTTCAAAGAACAATTATTTAATTTTTAACCCAAACAGAAGATGAAGCAAATGAATTTCCATCTACTGAAATCAGCAGATTACCCGGACTAGTTACACTCTCAAAAGATAGAGAAAGCGTTCAGCTTGGCGAATGGGTCCTCCCTCTGCCGTTCTTTAAAGAATCTCTGGATTAATGCGGAAAGGATGAATTCTAGCATTACGATCGAACGCGATGCTATGATGTTCTACGAGTTAATGAATCAAAACAGAGATGCCAAGCTTTAATTTCATTATTCTTATCAAGTTTGCTAATTAAGGTTTGGAGATGAGCATTTAATTCGAAGGGCTAGAGAGTGACAAATGTGTAAGTCACAACGAAAACGTAAGTGCTGTGTCTATTTCTGGAAGGAATTTTATATGAGTCAGATATTTTCCCGGAATCGTTTGGAATTATTCTTTTAATTAAGTACCGTAAAATCCGGCGTATAACGTGAACTTTTAGAACAAAGAATATGATCGAAATTTACAGGTGCGCGTTATATGCCGGGTATAAAAATCAGATTTAAAAAATAAAATAAATGAGCATAGAAAAATAAATCGAATTTCTACATAGATCGAAATACTGTTTATTTTTAAGAAATGACGTTACTTAAGAACTTAAAGGGTTGTAGTTACGAAATATACTATTTTTTCTTCTAAAGCCTGGGATAATACTTCAAACAAAAAACTTCAAAACATAAAGCATTGTGCACGTACATGTCGAGTTTCTTCGTAAGAAAAGGGAATGCGCGTTATATGTCGAATATATCTAAAAAATAAAAAAATGCAGCTTGAAAGTATAGTGCACGTTATACGCCGGATTTTATGGTAATATAAGTTCTCTCTCACCACAAGCAGTTTTATTTCTTCGAGGTGTACTAAAATAAAAATATAGATATGTAGCATAGATTCACATATTGTTCAGTATAAAGTAAAACATACATGACTTTCTCAATATAGAAAAAGAACTCACAGTTGTATAAATGTAATATGTATTTTGTGACGGATCACATTCACGTCCTTTCACCAATCCTCTACCTCTTTAAATGTTGTTTCAGTTTAAAACTGCCTTCCGTAGAAAGAATTTGATTTTATGCTAATTTTAGTACTATTTAAACCCTAGAAAAGTGAGTGTTAGAGTTATTCATTATAGTGTTCTTTAAGTGAGATTAACGAAGTGTCTTTCTGAAGCCTTGATGAAAGGGAGAAGTTTTAGACTGGAATAGAGTGTGTTGACCCAGGAGTGATCTGACAGTACTTTTCCATCGGATCACACTCAGTTAAGTGTTTAATTATTTGCCTTAATTTGGCCTCATGCAAATGAATTTATGACATGAAATCCAAATATTTTAGACTAGTACTTTTAATCTACTAAATTCAATTTAATTTTCAGTCTGTATCAGGAAATCGATAAACTATCACATAATCCATGCCTTTGGCTACGTCTGCAGACATTCGAAACATAATTTTGTGTCGTATCTGTGTAATAATCTCGTAATCTCGATTTGAATTTAGAGAAATTTCCAGCTTTTCTATCAGATAAAATACAGTGTTATTGGATTAGTTCTTGAGGAATGGCTTAGAATTTTGTTGGTGCGTAAATTTGCGCGCCGATTGCGTGTAGGCTTGAGTAACTAAAAAAATTCTGAATCAAAATTTAATGTTAGATCAAATGCTTGGATATGATTTTATAGTTTTCTGGAAAGACAAATTTTGGTAATATTTTAATACGTATGCCTAAATAGCAGAGTTGTCAGGGTAAAGAGCTCGTTGCCAACAATATTAACTTAAAGGTGGGAGTTCGAATCCCGGATACCAAGAACAGATTGTTGTGTGGAAGGATTGAGCCTATTAAGTGTTTTAAAGCTGAAAGTGCGAGTGTTGGAGTAAAGTAGAAGTTTGAAGAATGGAATGCCAGCTCAGGTATCAACGTCGTCACTTGGTCGTACTTTCTGTCTAAAAAAAAAGAAAATAAGAAAACACTTTATTAAAATTCAAGAACAGGTTTTATAGGTTGTTGAACAAAAGAACAGTCAATGACCTTCAAAAATAAGAGGAAAATCACAACTAGTTTTCAAATAAGAATTATAAACAATAAAGTCCTTAAGTTCTACTAATATATGTTTATTTGCAAACATTTTTTCATTTGGATTTGTGACTACCGCTGCCAGATATGCAGGATCTACAACGACAATTCATTCAGGCAAGAAAGTCGTCAATCGCTTTTTCTGGGATCTGTGCCTATTTTCGTAGCAGACATAATGCCAAATAAATGTTTGTATTAGGATTGCACAGAACAAAAAAGAAAACATCTTCCAATTATGTTCCATAAATGCTCTACTTGGTTCAAGCCGGGACAACGTACTGGACATTCCATTCGAAGCATTGTTACAAATTCATCGGAATGGTGGATATCGCGAGTTTTATGAATTGCGTTATCGACCATAAACATAGCATCAGAACCCATGACTACCAGATATGGATGAACATACGGATAGGCATAACTGGTGTCACTGAACCGGGATGAACGACGTAGAGATCAATTAGTTCCACCGACCGACATGCCTGCCCAAACCAAGAACCAGCACAACTGTAGCTATGCCGTTCAGTGATATTGTGAGCTTAAGATCGAGTTATGTATCTGGGGTTCTCCAGATCCGTATCCATCGGAAATTATTGCTTGTATAGAATCGGGACTCATCGATGAACAATGCATTGGTTGCCGCATTGCATTGCTGTGAGGTCCAATGGATGTGATATAGATCCCATTGTAACCTACTTCCTCTGTGAGATGACGTCAATGATACCTGAACTGATGGTCGTCTGGAAAAAAGATGACTTTCATGCAGCCGTCCGCAAACAGTTTTTTTGGGGGATATCGCTATTTCTAATGCTGCTGCGTTGCTCGAAGAAGATGCGTTGCACTCGTTCTATAACGCGGAGCTTACACAGAACGTTCCTCGCAGGCTGAGCAGTCCTAGAGCTTTCATACCAGGTTGTGGCAAAGTACGTTCATTTTGATAATGATTCTACAAGTAGATAATGATCAAACGATTGACATTAAAGGTTCAGGCAACCTCCAAAAGTTTTTATGAGCCAAAATTTCCAATGAAATTAACATAATTTCTCCAATTAAAACTGTTCCAGAGTATTTAAGGAAGCTGCAGCATTTGGTTTTAAAGTCTGAAGGTCTTGGAATTAAGCATTTCATAGGTTGCATAAATATTTTTCAACAGCGATTATCATACGAATAAGATATTTAGGTGAATTAGGAAATTGAAAGTTTTTTTTTAGTTTTTTATTGAACTGCTATCGTCTTTCTCTTGAACGTTTCTTAAAATTATGGTATCTGCAGTCGCAACATACAGGGAGCCTAGAAAACGCCAAACTAGCACGAGGTGAAAGGGAAGTGTGTAATGTAAGTTCTGAGAAAAATGAAAAAAAAAATAAATAAAATCTCATATATCTCTTGGTTAAGTGATGACTTACTTATCTTTGAAAATGTAGAGAATCGATCCCTTCCATGGCATCGTTTGGTAATGCAAAGACACATTTCTCAATTTTACAAGTTGCAAAATTTTTCTTCTAAAGGGATTTCACACAGTCCTGCAATTTAGCAACAAATAGAGCAAAATCCTTTGATGGTTTAAACCAGGGGTGTCCAAATCAAATGACCTTGCGGGCCACTTTGGAAAAACATAATCTCGCTGGCAGCACATTAAAATATGTATCTTTATGTCAGATTTTGAAACAAAAACATTTATTGGAGGGAAAATTTAAAACAGAAAATGAATTATTATTATTGTTTTCATTATTTTTCATATTTACAGACATTGATAATATAATAAAGTTTACATAATGTAATAATGCAATGATTAAATAATGTTTATAAAATATTACAGTTGCCATTTTCTTGAAAATTACGGTGTTCCTATTGAATTGATTTTTCGTTAGTCATTTTTGAAATTTGATAGTGCTGTCATTCGCAAACGATTAAGTATAGATTGCCCTTTATCTTAACCGTCCTGAATATATTTTTGTAAACTTTAAAAAACATCTCGTACTACCTCTTGCTTTTTGGGCACTGCAAACAGAAAAGGAGGAGCAGAAACGAAACTCACACACAGAGAATCATGTACTATCCATAGTAAAGGATATACAGAGTATTTTTTTTCCAGGTATAGAAGTTTAAGCTGGCATTACTTTCCAAGATGGCGACCGATTTAACAGCTGTCAAGTGATTTATTCTCAGTTTGGTTCGGCAATTCTCATGAATAGACTCACGCCTGAACAACGCTTTCAAATTGTGCAATTTTATTTCGAAAATAATGGTCGATTTTCATAAGCGAATTTTGTTTAGCGATGAAGCGCACTTCTGGTTGAATGGCTACGTCAACAAACAAAGCTGCCGCATTTGGAGTGAAGCTAATCCACAAGTGAAAGTCGAAACACCGTTACATCCAGAAAAACTGACTGTTTGGTGTGCTTTATGGGCTGGGGGAATCATTGGTCCGTACTTCTTCAAAAACGATGAAGGTCACAACGTTACAGTCAATGGTGATCGGTATAGAGCCATGAATACTAACTTTTTTATTCCTGAATTGAACAATCATGATGTCCAGGAGCTGTGGTTCCAACAAGATGGCGCAACATGTCACACAGCTCGTGCCACAATCGATTTATTGAAAGACACGTTTGGTGACCACCTAATTTCACGTTTTGGACCTGTGAATTGGCCTCCAAGATCTTGTGATTTAACACCGCTAGACTATCTTTTGTGGGGCTATGTAAAGTCATTGGTCTATGCGGATAAGCCACAAACGCTTGACCATTTGGAAGACAACATTCGCCGTATTATTGCCGATATACAGCCACAAATGTTGGAAAAAGTTTTCGAAAATTGGACGTCCAGATTGGACTACATCCGAGCCAGCCGTGGCAGTCCTATGCCAGAAATCATATTTAAAATGTAATGCTACAAGATTATCTTTCGAATAAAAAAAATTCATGTCAATCGAATAATACATCGTTGTTTTATTGCAATTTAAAGTTCTATACCTCTCAAAAAACACCCTTTACATAATGCAATTCGAAATTTATTAAAAAAGTAATTTACTATTATAAAATCAAATGTAACTGGATAATAAAATATAAATGTATTTTAATCTAAAGGACATTTCTTTTATCAAAAAGGATTTATTTTAAAGCAGAACAGGAAACAAGCAAGTACACATTATATATAAATTTCTCCTCAAATAAATTTCAAAATGAAAAAACTTTAAAAATCTGATATTTAAAATTTTTTTAAAAAGAGTCGGCAAGCCGCAACTTACGTACTGGCGGGCCGCGTGTTGGACACCCCTGGTTTAGATAAATATAACGTAATTAGTATAGTCGCAATACGTATATTCGTATTGGTGTAACGTATTCGGGGTTTGAGAAATTGATGCCCACTTACTTTGACTCTCCATAAAAAAAAGGATTACATATCACCCTAGGCAAATTATTTCAAAAGATGACTCATTTAGTAAAAATTCAAAAATGGTAGACTTTCTCCTTTTCTATCTATGTATATAGTTATAGCTAACATTTTTATTTGTATTCCTTATTTATTAATTTTGTTTTAAAATTGCAACATTTTGGGTTACTGCACCTAATGATATAATAACGGTTTCATTCTCCACATTTCCAAGTGAGTGAGTAAATATTAACGTAGCACTGATCAGCTACACGAGGGCTTTCCCACATTTCCAAAGCTAGGTTTCTAAAACCTTAAAACAGAGCTTCATTTTCTTAGGACAAAGTTGTTAGAAGCTGCTTTTGCTGAAAGGGAAAGCAGATTACAAACTTCTTGAGCAATCATAAATCCGGAAGGTGTACGGATTTGGTTTACACTGCGGTTAAGAACAGCTTTAAGGTATCCGACTATGCCCGGATCCGTGATTTTAAAAAATCGCATAAATGGATAATTTTCGTGATATTTAGTGTCACTTAGATTAGAATATATGCATAAAATTGTTTTAAGGACATTTTGACAAAAACAATTATTTAAATACAGTATTACGGCAAAAAATTAACTTAGAATAAACTTTTTTCGAAATGTTCTCCTTTTATTAAAAAATTTTTCTATTATAATAATATTTTGCCTGTATATATTTCAGACCTCTGTACAGAAGCTCAACTAAGATTTCTGAAAAATTCACATTATTTTAAGAGTTTCCACCAATTGAAATAATTATCGGCGTTTTTTTCTTAAAATTGCTCCTCTCTGTTGTCGTAAAATATGAATAAACTCACTTCTAAGTTATATATTTCAAAAATTCTAGCTGAGCCTCTGTAGAGAGGTCTGAGGCAAACTTACTACAGGCAAAATATTATTATAGTAGAAGCATTTTTCACAAGAGGAGAACATTTGGAAAAAAGATTATTACAAGTTAAAGTTTTGCAAAAATATTATCTTTAAAAAAATCTTTTTTGTCAAAATGTCATTAAAACAATTTTATGCATATATTCTAATCTAAGTGACACTAAATATCATGAAAATTATCCATTTATGTGCTTTTGCAAAATCACGGTTCTGAACGTAGTCGGATAACTTAAGATATCCAACTACTTTCGGAGGCGTGATTTGAAAAAGCGTATAAGTGGATAATTTTTATTATATTTAGTCTCACTTGGATTAGAATACACGTATAGAGGTGTTTTAAGAATATTATTATAGTAAAAAAAATTATTTAATAATAATATTTTGGAAAAATGTTAACTTAGAATTACCCATTTTCAAAACATTTTCCTTGTATGAAAAATGTTTCTATATTATTAATATATATAGCTCGGACCTCTCCATAAAGGTTCAACTAGAATTTTTGAAAAATTCACATTATTTTCAGAGTTACCACCAATTGAAATAATTATCAGCGTTTTTTTTCTTAAAATTTCTCCCCTCTGTTGTCGTAAAACATGGATAAACCCATTTCTAAGTTATATATCTCAAAAATTCTAGTTGAACCTCTGTAGAGAAGTCTGTGCCATCTACAGGCAAAATATTATTCTAACAGAAGCATTTTTCACAAAAGGAGACTATTTCAAAAAGGGGTCATGCTTTGTTCATTTTTTGTCAAAATATTGTACTTAATAATTTTTTATTGTAATACTATTTTTAAAACAATTTTATAGACATTTTTTAATCTGAGTGACACTAAATATCATGAAAATTATCCATTTATGTGCTTTTGCAAAATCATGGTTCCGAATGTAGTCAGATACCTTAAATAGAGCCAAGATGACTCTGGACGTCTATGTTCTGGAGGCTCACCTAAAAAGCTTCAATAATAACAAAGGAATAAAGGCTAATATTCCAATCGATATAGTTTGGACTTTGATCGGCACTACCAAGATCAGTATAATATGATTATAGATTATATTTGAGGGTTGATTCGCGGGAAATAATTTACAATATACATAGATGTAAATTTTGAAAACATACTCATTTTAAATACTTCGAGCATTTTTATTTGCAATTGTAGTGAAATATAGAAATCACTTTTGCTGCATATATGTTTCTCTTTTATTTATGTTAATGACTTCATAAATTTTCTTATTTATTTGTTTAAAATTCTAAATGATTCTTGGCAATAAAAGCAAAGTCTGAAGATTATAATAGGTATTTTCTGAGATTTCAAAAAGCCATTGAAAAGTAACACTTATTACACGGAAACAAGTATGTGTTAAGCATTGTAAACGGAGAAAAAACAACATTTCAAGAATCTTTTAGAAATGGTATTCAATAAATTGTTTGATTTTCGAAAAATGAATTTAAAATTGTGATTCAAAGGAATATGCTGACATTTCTTTGCATAAAATTCTTTTCTATAATTTGAATAATTTGAATTATGTTGAAAAAATTCAAAAATACATTTTTTCAAAGATAGTTTTGAGCCTATTTATAAAAGCAATAACAGTGTAAATTATAGGAAATCAATAAATCATAAATTTCTATAAACTTTTTATATTATTTAAAATATGCATTTGCTCAAAAAATATTTTTCAAGATATTTTTCCTCAAAAGTATTAGTTTCGGAAACTTCTCAGAAAAATTAAACCTTTAGTAATAACCTCTTATGATTCTTTATTATTTCTTTTTTCTAAAGAAGAAAAATTTTGCTCTATATCTGTAGATTAGATTGACTTTCAAAGAAAATTCCTTCGAAAAATCATCTCTGTTTTTTTAAAGTGAGACGAGAAATAAGCCTTTCTCTGCGAGAAAAATATAGTTGAAAATTCAATCGAACTTCATGTCTCCTTTATGTTTAATTCACTCTCTTTTCCTCAACTAAGATGAAAAAGCAAAATCCTCCTCCTAAACTAAAACAATCGATTTTTATTTTCAGATTCTAGCACAGAGATGAAATTTAGATCCCTGTTCTAGATAGATTAGATTTCCGGAAAATGATTTTTTTTGGCAACAGGGTAGACTGGTGGGAAGAAACGGATTGAATTGATATTGTTGAGAATTTTTTGTGTAAATAATCTGTATTTGGATGTGTTCATTTATATTACTCTATGTTATACTTATTTTATGCTAAAATTGTAATATTCATAAGCAATGCCGTTCCTTACACAATAGTGGCGATTCAAGGAGAACTTGGCGAAATTTTGGTGATAGAGCCTAGTTGGCATCATATTTAACCATCAGGTTGGCTGCCGATTTGGCGACTTTGGCGCCGATGGCGAACATATTGGCGAGTTTGGGACCCTCTGGATTCTTCTAGAAAGTAGTGGATCTCTCCATTAATATTCACGCACTATGACGCGTGCGGATTTTTCTGGAAGTTTACACTGGGTCTATAAATAGAGCAGTGCCAGCCGCAACCAGTCAGAGTTGATTCAACCAGCGATTAGTGAACATTGTTTTGACTAGCGATAACTGATTAGCTCGGCTTAGCTTGTGAATAATCCTTTAATACTTGTATTTTAAACACTGATAATTGTGTTTGAGTGCTGTGGAAGGTGTGAAGACCTTCTGAGATTTATTTTGTGAATATTGATGCTGATTCCTGTATTTCTAGGATTCAATTTCCGATAATAAATTCGCATCGCTCTAAATGAAATGTTATTTTTCTTTATGACTGTTTTGAATAAAAACCTTGAAACCGGATCTACGTAACAATATCCTTTGCAATTTTTAACTGCTGACTTTTCTTTAATTAAAGTCTTTCTAGTTATCTAGCTGTATAGCTATTTGAAGATTATTCTTAACGGATATTGTAATTCTGAATGATAATTGATTAGTCTTATTGGTATAAGAATATATTTCAAGCTGCTCCGATACTCTTTAATTTCTACGGTAAAATGTTATTTCCTGAAAAATTCTCCGAAAAACTGGGAATTTCGGACAACATGTGATGACCATCACCCATGTATAGGCCTAGGCCTACCTCCATAAACTATCATTATTAATTCTGTCAAAAGGTGACAGTTGGTTGAGCTGATTTGTGCCATTGTAATTCCGGCACATTTATTTGCTTAGGGTTATTGCTTGTGCGAATTGATACGCACTGTCTACTTTTAAGTATAATAGGTGGTGCCAACATTTGTGTAGGGTCCCAGGGTCTACTTTTGTGAAGAGGGCCTAGGGCCTCAATAAGTGTTAAGACGTCTCTGAAGATAGTAGTATCAAGGAAAGCTTAAATACCGAATCGTTACACAGACATTTTTCATTAATCAGATGTTGCATTTCATCTAACAATTAAAGTCAAATCATACAGAAAATACTAACGCATATGCATTAATCAATGTTCCAAAAGAAGAGTTACTACACTTTTATTAGAGAGTGTAAATGATGTTTTTTACTTAAAGTGGAACAAATAATCCGGTCTCTCTGATTACGCCAGTTCCTTCTATTTAGATCCTCTCTGAAAAATTTTAAGCAGTGAGAGACTTAATCGGAGAAAAGTTTTCAGGTTTTAGAAACTGAAGCAAGTGGGAAGTTACGTAGTTAATGAATTAAAATGTAGGAACTTTGTGCAAATTCTTTTACCATCAGTGATATTCTTAATTAACTGACTTAAGGAAGACTTTTCTCATAATGGTAGAAAGACGAAGTGGGATATACCAAACTGTTGCTACCATGGAAATTTCATTGGTGTAACATCGCTCTTATATTGAATGATATATGATTACGCATATGGTTACTTGAATCTTAAAACAACATCTAATTTTTCCACAAAGCTATTTTTGAAATGAAGAATAACTTTTCTTTCAGTTGTATCAAATTTAAAGGCAAACATTTTTTTATCTGTTAAGATTTAATGTAATAAATATTTAGAGAGAAAACACTGGAATAGACATAATTTTTTTTTAAAAAAAGGAATTTTTTCTGTTATCGATGAAACGCATTTCAGTTTGCCATTTGATTATCAACTGCATTACAAATAATGTAAGCATTTACTCTCTACATAGAAATTGCTATTGTACATTGCAGAGAATTTGAAATTATTGTATAACAGTGAATTGTAAACACCTATGAACTACATAGTTGCAACCAATAATTACGAAACCATGTTTCACTGAAAATTTATATTCTGAGTGTTTTACAATTAAAATTATCTATACTGAAGGGAATACAAACAGAAAAATAAAATACAACTTGAATATGTTAAATAAAAGGGAAAATCATTTAAAATTGCTTTGTATTGAGGTTATTTCCTTTCTCAAAAGACTATTTACTTTTGATATTTCGTAAAATATTAAAAAATTTTGTATGGTATAATATACTAAAAATTAATCACGAATTAAAACCTTCTAAATGACCCTATTTTAACTCAAAAAAAATTGAAACTCTCAAATTTGAGTTATTCAGATAGAACTTCACTATAGTAAAAATTGAAGGAATGTATTTGCTAGAATGCATTTTTGTGCCTTTTGCTGAATGTGGTTCAAACCCTTTTTCAGGCAATATGAGATTGCTAAAGTTTTTTGCTTTTAATCAGAAATCAAATTTTGGAATAAGTACATTTTTTGATTTCAATTTTATTGTAAACTGATATGTTTCAAGAATATTTTAAATTAATTCTTAAAATAACTTTTATTAAAGCAGATCAATTATTTTTGAGCAATATAAACATTATCACTTGTCTCATACATATAATACCCCCATTAAATATAAACTAAATAACATTTATATTCTCATAATTATCACTTACATTACCTTTTGTGCTTGTATTTATTTTTGATAAATTTTTGAATTGATAAATTTGTAAAAATCATCTAATCTTCTTAAATCTAATTAGGTCATTGAAACATCTCGTCTTCAGGTTACAAAATTTAATATTATTATTACTTGTTAAGATAGGAAATAAGTATCAGACAATTTTATCATATAGAATGGACCACAAAATGTTCGTACACTTGAAATTTCTTATAAAATTTAATGTTTTCGACTAATAAAAATTAATATATAGTAATTGTAATTTTTATGATATCTGCAACTAGTTAATTTTTTAAAAATAGTATAACTATTTTTTTTAAAAAATTAATAATCAAAAGGCTACTAAAAATTACGCCACAAAAGTCTTCGTACACTTAACAAAAATCTCAACTTAGCTTTAAATATTATATTTCTTTCTTATTTTAGTAAGTAGGATATCTTTTAATGTCCACAACAACTTTTAAACGTCTTGGTATAGATTTAATCAGTTTTTTGTTATTTCTACATCGGTTTTCCTCCATTCTTCTGTGATTATTGTTTTTACTTCACATTTTGTGTTTATTTGACATATTTTCTTTTTTTACATCAAAGTCTCACCAAATATGTTCTACTGAGCTAAAAAAAGTGATTGAGGAGTTTTTTTTCATAATTTGGGGACTGTTATAGAGACACCAGTGGCGTACATTGAGAGCAGTGCGCTCGGCGTCATTACCCTGTTAAAAATTAAGTCGTCTCCAAAATCCAAACTTTGGGCGGATAATTTTAACTTTCTCTTTAAAATACTTAAATAGAGCTCATGATTCATAATATAAACAAAAAAATACCAAATTACTTAATTCTGTGGCCGATTTATACCCCCACGCAAGAACACTTCCACCTCCATGTTTTATTGATCCGAGTAGATTCTTGGGATTAAGTTTCAAAAAATTCAAAATTGTCAGCAAATTGATTGGGATAACAGATAATTCAACATTTTTGGTTCTGATGGGCCTGTGATAGATTGTAAATGAAAAAATAAGGAGTTTAATTCCATGAATTTATGTGGAACAATAACTCCTCCACATCCAAGCTTCAGCATTCAACTGAAGATGTTCTGGCGTGGGGGTGTAAATTGGCCTCATAATTAGGTAATTCGGTATTTTTTATGGTATTGGGAATCATGAGCTCTATTTAAATATTTTAAAGAGAAATTTAAATTATCCGTGCCAAATTTGGATATTGGAGCCGACTTAAATTTTTAACAGGGTAATGACGCCAAGAGCACTGCTCTCAATGTACGCCACTGGTGCCGCTATAACTGTTCCCAAATTAAGAAAATACCTTCTCAATCACTTTATTTATCCCAGTAGAACACACGAGGTGAGAATTTGATGTAAGAAAGGAAACATAACAAATAAACACAAAATGTGAAGTAAAAAATATAATCAAAGAAGAATGGAGGAAAATCGATGCAGAAATTACAAAAAAACTGATTAAATCTATACCAAGACGCTTAAAAGTTGTCGTGAACACTAAAAGATATCCTACTAAGTACTAAACTAAGACAGAAATACAATAGTTAAAGCTAAGTTGAGATTTTTGTTAAGTGTACGAAGACTTTTCTGGAGTAATTTTTAGTAGCTTTTTAATTATTAGTTTTTTGAAAAAATAATTATACTATTTTTAAAAAGTTAATTATATCATTCCATTAAGAACAAGTTGCAGATATCATAAAAAATTATAATTACAATATATTAATTTTTATTAGTTGAAAACATTAAGTTTTATAAGAAATTGCAAGTGTACGAACACTTTTGTTGCCCACTGTATATATTTTTGAAGTTTTAAGCTTCTCATTTGTAAACTTGGAATCGTAGATTGAGATTTAATATAATTCGATTTGTATTCGATTCGATTGTGTCAATCAATTTATGTTGAAGTTGATGCAAAAGGTAAGTAATTTTCAAACATTTGTGTTGTTGATATTTCTTCATTAGAAGGAAACATACAGACTTTTATTTGGCGTTCTCAGTTTTTATCCCCCAGAGAATTTCGAAGCATGATTTTGAATCCATATTTTGAAACCAGCGAGCTTAATTTTTTCACCAATGATGCTTATATAAATGTAAAATAATTATGTTGAAAGAACAGCGCATTAAGTTGATATTTTTTAAAATAAATGAATATCAAGAAAAGTGTAGAAAACATATCTATTGGTAAAAAAAGTGTTAATTTATGTTAAAAAATCGTTTCATAAAAAGTTGTGAACATCAGAGATGAAAATTAAAAAAGTTTGAACGGCGTCTCAAATTCTCTCTGTAGAACAAATAAAATAAAAAATAAATAAATATTTTTTTAAAGGAAACTCCTTTAAATTTCTATTGGAATAATCATTCTTTTAAAGTAAGACAAAATTATTTTGGTATTTATATATTATCACGCAACCGTGTTGGCGACATGATATGAAACGAAGCGCATGGTTGCCAATTCAACACGTACGACACGTATGAGATCGGAGTTGCCAATTTGGTAAGCTATCTTGAACTTTGGCGTTGTTGCGAGAGTACATAAGTACCACTTTTTTGAAGTGAATGTGAAATGCAATTATTTCGTAGAATAGTTGAATTAATAAATATACCCCAGTAATACCCCGTTGATTTACATGTAGTTTTTAATTGTGAGTTACTTTCTCCTACTTTATCTCAAAATGTTAAGGGATTTTGTCATGATAATTTAAAGATTTCAGATATGAATTATTTAATTTATAGTATATATACATTTGGAAATTTTCCCTCCAACACATATTGAAGAATTAATTTAAATGAAAACATTCTTGTATTGTATTGAAAAATCAAATGAAAATTGAAAAAGTGCCTTATGAAAAGTAATTTTTAAAACTTTTTTTATTAAATATCATATTGTGATTCTTTGATTACATAAGGAAATAGATTTTGATGTAAAAATAAGTTTCTTTTCGTTTTTATTAATATAGAGCAATAACTGACATTTGGAATTGTGAGGAATGAGATGTTCTCTCAATCTTGCCTAGGGATGTAGGGGGAAGGGAAGGAACACTAGCAGCCATATATATCCAAAAACAATCTATTTATAATCACACAATTAGCAACACATTTCAAGTAATTTCAAAGAGAAGAGATGTTCTCAATATATATATATATATAAGAAATATGTGGATTAAGGTATCCGACAACGTTCGGAACCGTGATTTTGCAAAAGCGTGTAAATGGATAATATTTATGATATTCAGTGTCACTTAGATTAGAAAATGTATATAAAATTGTTTTAAGAATAGTACTACAGTAAAAAATTATTTAAGTACAATATTTTGACAAAGAAGGAACATAGAATGACCCATTTTCAAAATAGTCTCCTTTTGTGAAAAATGCTTCTATTATAATAATATTTTGCCTGTAGATAGCTCAGACCTCTGTACAGAGGCTCAACTAGAATTTTTGAAATATATTACTTAGAAGTTTGTTTATCGATGTTTTACGGCAACAGAGGGGAGAAATTTTAAGAAAAAAACGCCGATAATTAATTCAATTAGTTGTAACTCTGAAAAAAATGTGAATTTTTTAAAAATCATAGTTGAGTTTCTGTGCAGAGGTCTGAGCTATATACAGGCAAAACAATGTTATAATAGAAGCATTTTTCACAAAAGGAGAACATTTTGAAAAAAGGTTATTATAAGTAAATTTTTTGCCGAAATATTGTATTTAAATAATTTTTTTGTCAAAATGTCCTTAAAACAATTTTATACATGTATTCTAATCTAAGTGACATTAAATATCATAAAAAGTATCTATTTATGCGCTTTTTTAAAAAATCAAGTAGTCGGATACGTAGTCGGATACCTTAATAAAACGAGATATGCAAGTGGCTAAAACTTTAAATACCGACCTACTTAATTATAGATCAAATCTGCTTTCCAGATTATTCGATCTCTTATTAAACTGTAGTGATTAATCGTCACTTTAATTCTTACCCTTCTCCACAATATCTGAAATACACTATAAAATAGAATAATACCTGATCAGTAGTAATTTATTCTTTCTATCTCCTTATTCTCTCTCCCTCTAGCTCGAAAACCTAGACTATATATAGCCGATCTAATTTAAATAATCAAGGTTCTTCTTCGGACGATTTTTTTAAATTAATTTATTTGCAAAACTCTTCATTTTCCACATTGCATAATATGAGGCTTACACACGTAAGTGGTAACACAATTATGTCATTTAAAACAAATTTGAAAAAAAAATATATTTAAGACAAAAACATCATAAAAAGGAAGAGTGGAAGAACACATATATAAACAAGGAGAGGTACCAAAAAAAAAAAACTTTAAAAATCCGTACAGTAAACAATTTTTTTAAGACATTTAGGATTTCAGTACAATTGATTAACTAAGACAAAACAGGTGGCCAGGAAATACCTAAACGTGTTTTTAAACTCCTTTTTAAAATTCTCTCTTTTACAGAAATATAGTTTACAATACAACAATACATGTTCCACAGTTTCAGCATCCTGACCACAAGAACAATATCCCTACCAATTAAGGTATCCGACTACGTTCGGAACCATGATTTAAGAAAAGCGCATAAATGGATAATATTTATGATATTTAGTGTCACTTAGATTAAAACATGCGTATGAAATTGGTTTAAGGACATTTTGACAAAAAAAAATTATTTAAATACAATATTTCGGCAAAAAATTAACTTAGAATAGCCTTTTTTCAAAAATTTCTCCTTTTGGGAAAAAGGCTTCTATTATAACATTATTTTGCCTGTATGTAGCTCGGACCTCTGTACAGAGGCTCAACTAGGATGTTTGAGAAATTCACGTTATTTTCAGAGTTACAAACAATTGAAATAATTATCGGCATTTTTTTCTTAAAATTTCTTCCCTCTGTTGTCATAAAATATGGATAAACCTTCTTCTAAGTAACATATTTCAAAAATTCTAGCTGAGTTTTCTGTACAGAGGTCTGAGCTATATACAGGCAAAATATTATTATAATAGAAGCATTTTTCACAAAAGGAGAATATTTTGAAAATGGGTCGCTCTATGTTCATTTTTGTCAAAATATTGTACTTAAATAAATTTTTATTGTAATACTATTCTTAGAACAATTTTATATACATTTTCTAATCTAAGTGACACTAAATATCATAAATATTATCCATTTATACTCTTTTGCAAAATCACGGTACTGAACGTAGTCGGATTCCTTAAATTAAATCTAGATAAATAGCTCTTAAAATTTCCATGTCCTGTTAGAATCTGGGATAACTTGAAATCAGTAACAAATTTTTTACATTTAAGCTGTTGATAAATGGTTGGAAAAAACCTTTTAGTCCACAAAGCTTTAGGCGAGGCCAAGAATTTGGTGTTCCAGGAGGAAACAGTTCTTTCCCAAGCTACATGCTTCCAGTGGTGCAATGACACAGACATCAAGAAATTCATATCTTCGCAAGTTCTTCAGAGGATTGGTCGTGAATAAACTCGAACTGATGGACCAAAGATTTCCCAAGAGGATTATATTAATGAAAGGACGCAGATAGATCTGTCACATAAAATGAACTTTCTAATTTTAATTAAAAATTCTTATAGAATATACTATTTCTGCTCCATTGCCATGAATGGGTTTAATTTATTAGACGAAGATAATACGATCTACAAGGTGTTACAGAATTCAATCGACAAATTCAGAAGGGTTATAGTAAGCGGTATCGGGACGACAAATTACCATATAACATGGGACTGCAAACCATGGTTAGTCGGTCAACACTGCGATAATAGCAGACGTCGGAAAGACGATGAGCCAGACGAGGCAAACTGCCAAACGAATGCAGGGATGATCTGGAGCATCTTGGTGGGGCTAAAGTAACCTGACATGTGCAAATTTCCCATTTCTCCTGAAGTTGCTGCAGGGAGTTCCGGTAACTGCGAATCAGAGCTTGCGATTCAAGTATGATGGCGCACCAGTACATTTTTCGATTGTGGAGCGTAACTATTTTTATGCTGCATATCCCGGGTGGGAGATTGGAAGCGGAGAACCTGTTGCTTGGCCTTCGCATTCCCCAGACCTCAATCCTTTGGATTACTTCTTCTGGGGTTACCTGAAATCGCTTGTGTATGAGGCGAAGGTGGTAACAGTGGATGATCTCACTCACTGATAGTTGCATCGTTGGTGTCCACTGTGTTATGATCTACGCTACTGCAACTTAGAACAATTCCTGTGACAATATGAGGGGTCTTCACCTCTTTCTTGGGTACCTAGATATGTAGAAGGTAGGGAAGAAACACTAGCCATGATCCAACCAATCTATTTATTGATCACACAATTTTACGACACAAATTCAATTAATAACAGTAAGAGAATGTCTCGGTGCTAACCGCGAAAGTGGAACAACGACGAAATACACGAATGATTAGGAGACTATCAAACTCGATCCTTATTTTACTTCGGATCTAATATATTATCCGATTTAATCTAATATTAATGCAATATCAGTGATCAATCGTCACTTTAAATCTTTTCCCTAATAATTATTTAATCACAATAATTCAATAATGGTACCTGTCAGTAACAATGTCACCTGAACTCTGGTTTACATTCACTCCTGCTCTATTCAAGCTAGAAAATAGTAAACTTATTTATAATAAACTTAACTTGTATATCTTTGATTTTTTATTCCGAAGGGTTGGTTGTGAATAACGTGAATTGATAGCCCAAAGATTTCACAAGAGGGTAAGATGAAGGTACGCGAATAAATCCGTCACACAACCACTTGTGGTTACATTTTTGACATCGAGCTGGAATACATTATTCGTATTGTAAATATGTTATACGTCTAATAAAGGTATTTCTTACCTCTTATGGTCTCTTTTTTTCCAATCTATATCTCACCTTTCTTATCTGTTTTTGTGAATTACTTCGACTAAACTTGGTTCGCGACCCCTCGTTCTATCATGATCTGTTGTTCCCATGCTGACTACAATTAATCCTCTAAATTTCTTGGTCAAATTCGTCAACACCCTGTATCTCTAAAAGCTTTTTTTTTACAATTACACGAAATATAAACAATTTTAGGGGATTGCAGATTGGAGAATTTAAAGTATTACTAAAGTTTTATTGATCTCGCATTAAAATTTATTACTAGAATGTAAATGTTTGTTCTAAACTTTCAGTATTTTTTAGCAAGTTTTTCTAGATATTATAATGAAAATGCCCCTCTCTCTCTCAGGTATTTTGTATCGCTGATAAAAGCAACTTTTTAATCAAATACTGTAGAAAAAAATTTCGTATATATTTTGCTTCAGATACTATAAGAATTTGCGATCGACTGAGATAATTTTTTAGCAGAGTCCTAATTTGCTCTATTTGGTTGAGATTCTAAATCTTACTTGGAGAGATGAAAATCAAAAAAGAAATACAAAAGCGTGTTCAATTTAACTCTTTAAACTAACCAAAAACGTTTTCATCTTTTATATTGAACGGTGCATGGACAGGAATTGTTTTTCTGTAACAAAGCGAATTATTGGATATGTATCTAAATTTGCATTCCACAAATGTATCGGGATTCTTGCAAACATTTGCCTTTTCGTGTTGCTCGTAGTATCCAAATGCAGAGAGGTATCAGATAAAAAGCCGAGGAAGCCACGTTAAAAGGAAAAAGAATTATTTATTTAATAATCAGATTAGCATTCGTGTGTTGGAAACTTTTCGCTTCTCTTCGTTGTATTCATTCTTCTATTGCATCATGAATATTCAGATTTGCATTCTTCCTTTAAATTTGTTAAAGTCCTTTCTCGAAAGAAAGTCGAAAACAAATTTCAATTCGCAATAAAAGATGCTGAAGAGGTATTGGGATTTGATTCCTTTTTTTCAATCATAAATCTTCACTTTTGAAATACATTGCGATTGATTTTGATTTGTTATCGCAAAATGACTGCTTCTAGTGAAATTTCAACTATATTTAACTAATACTTAGGGATACCATAACTCTTTTTGAGTACAGACTGAAAATGTTAAATTAATGGCTGAAGTATTCTTTTGTATTTTTTTGTTTGATTGTGTTATTCAAGCAACTTGTATTTAAAGGAAGGAATTTAAAAGTATATAAATAAAATTGTTAATTATAAAACTTGATTAAAATATCATTTTACCCCCTCCCTTCTCTACATACAGAATTCAGCGATTAGAATATCAAAGACAGTTATTTACATTCAAAAGTAAATTTTGTATTTCATGAATTATTTTTTTGAGTGCTTTACTTACTGATCGTTTGGGGGGACTGAATTTTCATATGCTATATGTAAATGATGCACTTTCGAAAAGTTAAACTTTACTTAATAAAAGAAGGATGTAATGACCAGTCAAGAAACTAAATTCCATTTCTAAATATAGAAGAATAATCGCACGGATCACAATTTTATGATATGCATGAAATTGAAATAAAAAACATAATTTTTATTTACCTTAAAATCCGGCATATAACCCGCACCTATACTTTAGAGCTGCATTTTTTAGTTTTTAGGTATAAGGTATAAATGAAGGATGTAATGAGACTAGTCAAGAAACTAAATTCCATTTCTAAATATAGAAGAATAATCGCTATTAAATCGCTAATCGAAAAATTACTGTGAGTGTTTTTATTTGACTGATTTTTACTAAACACACACACACACACACACACACACACACACACACACACACACACACACACACACACACACACACACACACACACACACACACACACACACACACACACACACACACACACACACACACACACACACACACACACACACACACACACACACACACACACACACACACACACACACACACACACACACACACACACACACACACACACACACACACACACACACACACACACACACACACACACACACACACACACACACACACACACACACACACACACACACACACACACACACACACACACACACACACACACACACACACACACACACACACACACACACACACACACACACACACACACACACACGCACGCACGCACGCACACATTTCAGCGTCCGCTCTCAGTTTCGTGTTAAGCGATATTTTCCCTGTATCTATTGAGGCAAACACAATAAATATAATTGAACAGCTTAATCAAACTATGTGACGAATATGTACGGAACCTTTCCACTAATCTTCTTAGGCGTCTTTCTGGGGAATATAAATTCGCGCTTATTTCCAATCAACTCCAAAAAGAAGTATGGGATATTTAAATTAGATAGGTATTTAAGTCGAGGGTTGCGAGATAGCAAGGGAGATGATGGTAGGCTATTGAGCCAGTAACGTTAAACGCATAACTAGGAGATTCAAAGAGATTAGATTCGTTAAGATGTCGTATTGCTAGACGTACCAGAAAGCTGATATAAGCCAGCGGTAAATATAATTTACGTACGCTTAAAGTAAGCGTCAGTTTGAGCTACTTAGTTAAAGTTAATGACAGTTAAGAATTCGAATACGTGTGTTTCTCGGATTTCCTATTTCGATAAACCTTACTTGAGTTGAGCTAGATTATTAATTAATTGTATTCTTAGTAATTTAATTTAATATAAAGGCAAATCCCTTTAAACGACGTAACATTATTGTATTATATGTTATCAGAGATTTTTGAGGAAATTATAACAAAATAAATAATATTATTATTCAAAATGGCTCTTGGTGGTTCTTTGCCTCAAATTAATCTTGGTGTTCAAGGTGTGACCCAGGGGGGTCAGCACAACTATTTCAATGGCATACGCAGTTTTGGTTTTAAGCCTTTATTAATTCAAATTTTCATTTTGGATGAATGGTGAAAACTCAAGAGGATATCGAGTTAAAATTAAACAATTTAGTGGAATTCAAATAAGGTGCAAATAAAGTTAGAAAATTTTATTTTATCTGTAAAGTAAAAATATGATAAATTTTTCATTTTTAACATGTTTTTATCTGAATTTTATTACAATTTCATCTTTTATTTCATTTTAAATCTTATTATCACCCTGTTCATTCAAACAATCCTGTACTTTAGAAAGTTAAGTAGAAAATTTAAATTGCTTTCCTTTTGACAATATCCATGCTTTATTGATATTAGAAATTAATTTCAATCTTTCGTTGCACAGTGTCTAATTGGAAATTCTTTAAAATATTTTCTTCAATAATTGTACATCACAAAAATATTAGATGTGAATTTTTTTATCGTAAAAATTATCTTACGTGAATATGAAACTTATGCATAGATAAAAACCGCAGGAGAGAAATATCTTGCGGCATTTATTAAAACGAGATAAGTCAAATACCGTTATCAACGTAACACAATCTAAATAAACACACAAATGAATTCTGAATACTTTATGGTATTTTATCATTTTATTAATCAATTACTGAATTCTCTAAACAATGCAAATATACAACGCAAATGCTACAGTCTTCATTTTCCAACCATTTTAAAAGATAATTATTTCATTTTTAACTCAGATAGAAGAAGGAGCAAATGAATTACCATTTTCTGAGGTCAAAAAATAACCCAGATTCGTTACACTCACAAAAGATAGACAATGCGTTTAGTTTAACGAATTGCTACTCCCCGTTATTTAAAGAATCTCTAGATTGATTCGAAAAGAATGGATTCTTGCATTAACACCGAATGCGATGTTCTACGGGTTAATGAATCAAAATAGAGGCATCAAACTTTGATTCCATTATTCTTATCGAGTGTGCTAATTAAGATTTGAAGATGAGCATTTAATTCGAAAAGCTACAGAGTGACAAATGTGTAAGTCACACGGAAAACGTAAGCGCTGTGTTGATTTATGGAAGGTTATTGATAACGTGCGTCGCGGATATTTCCCGGGTATTGTTGGGAATGGTTATTTTCTCATTAAGTAATATGTGTATTCACCGAAAATGTAGCTTTATGCTCGGATTATACCGGGTGTGCCAAAAGTTCGTTTAAAATTTAAAAATTCACAAAAAGGAAGAAATTATGATAAAGAAGTGTAGTTTGCAAGGGAAGGTTTTACAAAAAAGTAGGATTTTTTTTTGAAGAAAAGAAAAAAATCGTACAAAAAGTCACCGGTAGAGGGTGCTGATGGCCCAAACCACAATGAACAGGACAACAGTTCTCTCTGTCCCTCTATTCTTTTAATAATAACTGCAAAACATGACCTGCAAATTATTGCAAGAATAATTTGCATACTTCTAATGAATCTATTGCATGTCAGTGCCCTCTACAGGTGACATTTTTAATGAAAAAAAGGGCTTTTTTTTGCTGTTAAGAAAATTAGACTACCTTTCGAGCATTTTCTTATTAATCCGACTCCTTACTTATCATTTCTTTCTTTTTTATGAATTTTTAACCCGGCATCACTTACGCGAAAAAAAACGGCCGAAAGTTTTCGTGCAGGGTATCCCATGCTCAAGGGTGTTTACATTCTGTTTTTACCGCAAAATTTGTATACAAAAGTTAAAAGGAAGAAAAGTAGGAAATACAATAAGTGTTAGACATTTAAAAAGTCGGATTCAAATTTTTATGATCTCCTTGTGTTGTTTTTCCAATCCCGTTCCATGATCTCAATGAAAGTAAGCACACCGATTCGAACCCGATCTTTTTGAGTTTCGTGATTTGTGGTTGGCAGCAACTGCCATGCAAATCGAGCGAGTATTTAAACTCGGCTCATGTTAGTTTTTCAGAAAAAGGAAGGAGAAACGGAAATATAAGAAGTGTGTGAGTGGTTTAACTCTTAGAGGGAGAGAAAGGCTGGTTGGCAATGCAACTGCAGGTTGCATCACCATTTTAGATTAGAAATTAATTTTACAATATTAGAAGACGGTTCGAATCGGATGTCTCTGGTAATGTTGATTTTTGAACTTATTTTTTTATCGCTCCAGTAACGAGCAAAGTGACTTTATGATTGATTATTAAAAAGCCAATTTTAAGAAACTGTTTTCGTCTTCATGCCTCCTCGACACATAAATTTCACTGCTAGCTTTGCAAAATTTAAATTAGTTTACCAATAAGTGTAACAAATTTGGTTATGGGCCCAGTCCATGTACTGTGTCGAGGCAGGCTAAGCAGTTGAACCAGGCCATGAACTTTGTCTATTTATAAATACTGTTCCAGTCTAGAACTATTTTTTATGAACTCTGTTGCTAGTACGCTAAATCGAGTAACAGATATGGAGTTTAACAACCAGATATCAGTGTTGACTCCAAATAACTGGAACACGTGGAAGCATGATATGCAAGTACTCTTAATGCATTATGGTTGCTGGCAGTTTATAATACAGACCAAGCCAGAATGAAGTGACCAATAATGACCAAGCCTGATGAAGAGGCAACATACAAGGAAAAATTAGATCTACAACTTCGTAAGGATAGATGTTATACGTTGATCTATACTAACATCAGTTCAGATTTGAAAAATCTGATAACGGAAACAACTGACGGAGTAGCGGCATGGAAGATATTAAAAAGATCACTTCGAACCAGTCACAAAAGCAAGAGTAATTCAACTATTAGATCAATTTTTTGGAACAAAATACCAACCAGGGGAAGATGTTGGAATCTTCATATCTCGTGTAAAGACAGCGGCAACCAGACTACAAGAAGCGGGTCATAAATTGGACGACCTGTACATAGGATTTCAATTAATAAGGTGGCTTCCTCAGGAATTCCAGTCTACCGTGCAACAAATCTACAGATGGAAAGAAGAGGACTTCAGAGTTGTCAAAATTGAAGCAGAGCTGATATTAGAAGCCAATCGTCTTCAGTTGATGAAACAAGATTTGGAGAAAGCGGAGAATGCTTACTTGAGCAGTTTCACTTTGAAGAAGTCGAAGACGTTACCTGGTGCTACGGCTGCAGCTCATGGAGATCCAAATGGCAAGAATGATTACCAAAAGAGAAGTGGTAAGATATTTAACTGTAAAACTATTAAAAATGTTAAACAATCTATTAAGACTATAGGTCCGTGTTATGTATGTAATAAGTACGGGCATCTTAAAGTAAACTGTAAAGAGAAAAAGTCTCTACCAAAATCTCCTTCAACTGTAAATGAAACTTTTAACACAGAGTTTGATAAAGGTCTTTGGGTAATAGATACTGCTGCCACGAGTCATTTTTGTAATGACAAAATTTATTTCTAGATCTTAAACCGATAACTAACATGAAAATGTCGTTAGCAACGGAGGATAAAAGTTGTCCCGTAGAAGGAATCGGAACACTTAGATTTCGGGTAAAATATAAGGGGAGTTTTCATGAAATAACTTTGACTGAGATGTTTTATTTAATCCTAAGTCGAGGAGAAATTTGTTATCCGGTTCCAGATTAGAAAGTAAAGGTGCGCATTTTGTGGGTACTAAAGGTAAAATTAATGTTTTTAATAAAGACTGGATAAAATTGTTCTCGGCGACACGCCATGAAAATTTGTATTTTTTTAAGCCGGATCATTATATTATACCAAAGAGTAAAGAAATTAGTTTTTTAGTGATATAACCGCTAAAACAAAAAACGGATCAATAGAAATATGGCATCAACGCTTTTGTCATGTTAATAACGATTACTTGGTAAAAACTAGTAAAAACGATAGTGTAAAAGGTCGCCCACGCTTAACTGATAATGGTAAGACTCAATGTATACCGTGTAAATTAGCAAAGTCCAAGAGAGTTTCATTCAAAAAGATGGGAGCCGTAAGATCAAAACGTCCATTGGAATTGTTGCATATGGACCTCTGTGGTCCAATGCCAACTGAAAGCCAAGGCGGTAATAAATATTTCTTGAGTATAATTGACGATTATTCAAGAAAGGTGACTGTATTTCCCATCCGAAATAAATCTGACGTATTTCATACGTTTATAAGATTTCAGAAACGAGCAGAACGTTTTCTAAGTAGAAAGGTAATAGCAGTTAGAACTGATGGCGGACTAGAATTTTGTAATAAAGATATGGATAATTTCTTGACAGAACTGGGTATAAAGCATGAGGTAACAAATTCATATACGCCAGAAATGAATGGGGTCGCGGAGAGATTCAATTTGACCGCTCTAGATGGCATCAAAACATTGCTTAAGTCTAGTGAAGTTCCCCATAAGTTTTGGGGAGAAGCATTACTTTGTTTCACTTATGCGTGGAATCGAATTTGTCACAAAGACAGTAACAAAACGCCTTTCGAAAAATATTCAGGTAGAAAACCATCGGTATTGCATCTAAAACCTTTTGGATGTTTGGCATATGCTGGTGTGCCAAAACAAATTAGAAAAATTCGATATGCGTGCGAAAATGGGAATTATGATGGGATACGCACAACGTACTAAGGGTTATAGAATATGGTTGATAGATGAAAATAAATTAGTCGAGACTATTAATGTAAGATTCGATGAAAATAAGAGGGGAATTAATTTTAGACAAAAAGTTAATAGTAACCTTGGATATAATTTAAACCTTCCTGATTATTATGATGATGAGGATGATTTTGATAGAGTAAAAGATTCATTAACGAGTCGTTTAGTTTCAAAGACAAGTACGGAAACGCCCTCAACATCTGAAAAACCAGATGTATCTTCCGATAATCATAGCTTGATCCCATGTACAGAAGTTAAGTGGATTCGAAATATAGGTAGGAAAGTAACTGGATCTAACGTATATTGTAGTATAGAAGGGGAAGCAACCCGATTGAAATCTTTTAACGAAATAGAGAGATACTATAAGAGGCATAATATTGAGTATGATCCTAGTTTATTTAATTTTAGAAAAGATAATGCCGAATCCCAGGGATTCTCAGATTTGTCAGAGCAACAAGCTCTTATGGTTGAAGTAACTATTCCTAACGGTTACAAACAGGCGATAAGATCCAGAGACGCATCTAAATGGCATGATGCAATGGATAAAGAAATTAACGTAACGAAGGAACGTAAAGTTTGGGATTTAGTTGATCATCCGGATAATATAAAAATTTTAGAAAACCGTTGGGTTTATACCATTAAATATGATGAAAATAATAAAATTGTTAGATACAAGGCCCGCTTATATAGTTGCGCGAGGTAACACACAATTACGAGGTGAGTCATTTGACAAGGTATTTCAAGAATATAAATTAGAACTTTCAAAAGTTAAATCATCAAAGCTAAGATGTTATTCAGACTCAGATTTTGCTACAAATAGGGATGATCGAGTGTCAATGGGAGGGTTCATAACTTTTATAGACGAAACTCCAATTTCATCGCGAACTTTCAAGCAAAAATCCGTTAGTCTGTCGACCATGGAAGCTGTGTATGTTAGTTTAACAGAAGCAGCTAAGGAATTCATTTGGCTGAAGAATGTAATTGATAATAAAAGTTTAAATTTGGAATTAAGTGAAAATGTAATGTTTTGTGATATAATCAAGCTGCTATGAGTTTTTTAAAGTCACCGGTAGAAAATTATAGAACAAAACATATCGATGTTCGTTATCATTTTCTAAGGAATTTGATATACGACAAGGTTTTCCAAATTAAATATATAGGTACCAAAAATAATTTGGCGGACATTTTTACCAAACCCATGGTAAAGGAAAAATTGTTTGAATTTTGTAGAAAATTATTTCCTTTTAGAGAATAAGACTTTGTTTCTTTAAGATTAAAATATTAGTTTGTTTATTACAATAAAGATTGTGAATAAAATGTATTTTTTGTGTTAAATAGTATAACATGTGATTATAGATTAAAATTAATTTACTGATTTGTAAGAGATAATGGTGCGAGATTGGAAAAAGGGGGCCGATTGTTAGACATTTAAAAAGTCGGATTCAAATTTTTATGATCTCCTTGTGTTGTTTTTCCAATCCCGTTCCATGATCTCAATGAAAATAAGCACACCGATTCGAACCCGATCTTTTTGAGTTTCGTGATTTGTGGTTGGCAGCAACTGCCATGCAAATCGAGCGAGTATTTAAACTCGGCTCATGTTAGTTTTTCAGAAAAAGGAAGGAGAAACGGAAATATAAGAAGTGTGTGAGTGGTTTAACTCTTAGAGGGAGAGAAAGGCTGGTTGGCAATGCAACTGCAGGTTGCATCACCATTTTAGATTAGAAATTAATTTTACAATATTAGAAGACGGTTCGAATCGGATGTCTCTGGTAATGTTGATTTTTGAACTTATTTTTTTTATCGCTCCAGTAACGAGCAAAGTGACTTTATGATTGATTATTAAAGGCCAATTTTAAGAAACTGTTTTTCGTCTTCATGCCTCCTCGACACATAAATTTCACTGCTAGCTTTGCAAAATTTAAATTAGTTTACCAATAAGTTTATTACATTTTTCACACGTAAATTTAGTTTTTCCTCTTCTTTTTATAAGGGCATTTAGTATACTGCTTATACACTCCTTTAATCTCGTCGTGAGTGAGAGCGATGTTTTCACTGGACCTTAATTTTTTTAATCTGTATCTTTTTAAAACAAAACATATAGAAGTAAACTTCTCTATTCTTTAAATTCAAAAATTTTGAAATTTCTTTTTTATTTTTTCTTATTGTTCCAGCAATAGTCCCCCCCCCTCCGAAAAAAAAGTTCATCTGAAAGTGGATAAGATGTGTACCAGTAGTTATATATGTAGCAGTTGTCTCCTTTAAAATTACGTTTTTCTCATATGTTTTTATGTCTCTACATATCAAACATTTTTATTTTCAAGTGTTTCTCTCTTATAAATCTGGATTGATATCAGTGAAGGAATCATACTCACACAGTCATTCTCTTCATCATTTGATTCTTCCTTATCATAACCACGAAGAGAATTTCTGAATCCGAAAATACTGTTGTACTATATTTATTAAATTACTTAAATATCACATTTTCCCCATCCTAACTTCAATAATACGCCATAGCACAAGGAAGCTTTAAAACGTGTCATGCATTCAAAATTGTATCGGTAATTCACGCACAGTGTGTGACATACCCGAAGAGGCAGTATGCAAAAATATAGATTTAAAATTCGTCTATAAGCTAAGGCCCCTCAAAAAACTATCCATTTTCAAAAAAAAAATGGTTTAGAGCAGCGATTTTCAACCTGAGGCCCACAGAGCCTTTTTAGGTGGCGCGGTCATGGCCTATTACTCTGAAAAATTCACTTATTTAAGAACTTTGTATTAAAAATTTTCTGGGAAATTCTTTGTCAGGAAATCAAATATATCTATTTTGCTTTTTGCTGTCGGTGTCGTACGGGTACGAATTAATATTCTTTTTCTATTTGGAATGGTTACAGTTAGTGGTAACAGACAAAAGTGTAGTAGTGGCAATTTTATGGGCGGCACTAATTTTTAACTATATTTAATTTCTTGCAAGAGAAAAGTATTCGAAAAAAAGATGTGTTTCAAGACCGTTGGGAGGCTAACTATTTTGCAGTGAAAAAAAAATGAATCAGTAATTGTTTGAAATGTCATGAAAGTGATGTATTATAAAATACCAATAAAGAGAAATCATTTTATCAATTACACTTTACCTCAAATATCTCTTTCAAGAGGTGATAAATAGGCTTTCTTGAATAAACTTTACAACAGCAACACATTTTTTTTATCAGTGGAAATATCATAGCGGTAACAAAGACATCCTATGAAGTTTGCTATATTATTGGTAATCATATGAAACCGTTTACTGATGCAAAAATTGTGAAAGAGTGTTTCTTAAATAGTTCTAATTTAGTGTTAGTGATAAATAATAATAATTAGAAAAAGCAAAACAGGTGTAATATTTTGATCAGTTTTCCACATTTTAAATTCCAATGTTATCTTGGTCTTAAAGCATTTCTCTCTCCCCCCATTTATCCTTATGTTGTGGCCCACATGAAATAGCTGACATATGTGTGCGGCCCAGCAGAAAAAAAGATTGAGTACCCCTGGTTTAGAAGGAGCATTGAAAAAGTTAGACGGTGGGTATGACACACACTGCGCGATAAGTGCCGGGCTAAAGTTTAAACAAACGTTTGGTGCAACAGGTATACATGTATATACTATAAATATACACACGGTCGAGCCAAAACCTTATGAACATTCCAAAATTTTTTCATTGAACTCGTCTCGAAGACGTGGAAGACACGCTATTAAGAAGGAATGATGTTTAATTTCTTCTGGAAAAGGTAAGGAATAATTCTTTCTGTGTTAATTGGATAGAGTGATGGAAAAGGCTCCGGCTTTAAACGAATTTTAATGAGGGCAGTTTGTATAGGCCCAGAGACTCGAAACGAGTATCTTCGCAACAGCCCAACTGGTATATGTTTCGCTATCTTCCGTTTTTATTATTTATGCAAAGTGAATAATTGGCGCGAAAACAGCTGCTGGCGCGAAGTTGTTAGACATCGACATGCCATCAAAGAAAAAAGACTTCGGAGACTGTCCCACTTGGTAAAGAGAAATCGGTGCCGGAAAGTGGATCAGCTGACACTCCAATCCCAATGCACGTTTAAGGGCAAATGTTAATGTAAAAGAACTTCCTGATCGGATGGATCCCAATTTCTTACTCGTCACGTCGATGGTCGTGTATGAGGGTGCCATCTTCTAGGTGATCCATGCACAGCTGGTTATACAGAGGCTGGGGGGCGGGCGGTATTATGCTTTAAGGGATGTTCTCATAGATGTATCAGGCTTAGTAATAGTAGATCAAATCAATGAAATGACCGGATTATCCGAGCATAAATGAGGATGAGAGTTGCGTCCTTACATCTCAATTCGTTGTCTGATTTCTCAATTGGAAATGTAATCTTCTAGCAGGGGACAATGCCCCAACTTATAAGGCTCGAATTGTGTTAGAGTGGTTTGAGAAACATAGTGATGAATTCCAATCAAAGTTTTAGCGATTTAACTCACCGGATCTTCGATAGAGCACATTTGGGCTTCCCCAGAAATGTAGTTCAGAGATCACACACCCATGTCAGCACATTTCAACTGTGCCTGAGCGCTATTTAGATATATCGTACAACTTGTCTCGTATCATCTACAAAGAGCTTGTGGTATCTATGCCAAGAGGAGTTTTAGCTATTTTTCTTACCAAGGGGGTGCAACGCGTTATTGACCAGGTGTTCATAATGCTTTGGCTCTTCAGTATGCAGACTGTTTAATACAATTATGGGATTACATGGATTTAACTAAATTATACGCAAATATTTCTTCTGATAACTAGTGCAAAACAAAACATCCGCAGTCTGAAGTGTAGCAGAAAACAGAAGAAAACTTCATGTACAAATTAACGTTCATGACATCAAAAACCAGAAAAAGGGTATAAGTGTTTTCGTGCATTGTATACACATGAATGAGCCAATACTAATAGCTCAATATAAAATTTTAGAGAAAGACTTATATTAAAAAAAATAAAGAGTTATCAAAGTTTAAAAGGATATCAGTTTATAATCTATCCCATTTCTCTTGTCTATACTGTTGCAAAAAGAAGTCATTTTCCAGAAACCTAATCTACCAAAAACATAGATCTAAATTTCCTTTCTGTGCCAGAATCAAAAACTAAAGATTGTTTTATAGTTTTAGAGAATGATTTTGCTTTTTCATCCTAGTTGAGGGAAGGTTGAAGTTTGCGATTGAGTTCCAACTTTATTTTTCTTAGAAAGAATGACTTATTTCACGTCTCGGTTAAAAAATATAGATGGATTTCCGAAGAATTTTATTTAAAAACGAACCATATCTATAGATACAAAGCAAAAATCTCTCTTTTGAAAAAACAGAAAGCAATAAGAAAAAAATTAGTGGTTATTATCAAAAGCTGAAAGGTTTCGGGGAGTTTTCTGAAACAAATATTTTTGAAAGAGAATATCTTGAAAATAACTTTTTGAGCAAACACTTGTCCTAAATAGTATAAAAACTTGATAGAATTATGATTTATCGAATTCCTGCAATTTACAAAATTATTGCTTTTGTAAATATAGGCTCAGAATTATCTTCGAAATAAATGGCTCTCTGAATGTTTTCGAAATAAATTAAACTATCCAAATTGATGAACTGAGTTCCATGTAAAGAAATATTGTCTACATTGTTCTATGAATTACAATTGTAATTTCTTCCTGCCGAAATTCAAACTATATTTAATGTCATTTTTGAAAGATTCTTGAGTTAATAATTATCAATTAATATTGCACTATAAAGAAACAGAGGGTCATTAGAGACGAACTTAGTCAAGTGATGAAGGTAAAACACACAACACACCACAACCAGTCTTAGGATGTCGTCAACGTATCGCTTGCTGTCAGTGTGCCAGAAAGGACAACCAAAGTGGTCCGTCTATCAAAGGAGATGACACCCAGACACAAAACGCTCTGTTGTGGGCCTGTGGGGTGTACGATAGTAAGGGTAGAATCCACAAGCAGACCTTGACGTCTCCAGAGACTTCCGAGGTTGTCGCCAGGCAAATATGGAAACGGGACTCGTCACTAAAGACTATACGCCCTCAGTCAACGTGACGTAATTCCGCTATCTCTGTCGTATGTAGTGGGTCATGTAGGATACATGTGTGCAGGCCGCACGTGTCCAAATACGAATCTGGTATTGTACCAGCTGCTCTGACAACCTATCCGTCTTCCCGTTCTGTTGTGGTTGCCAATCTGATGGATCTGACACTGATATCGGACTGTTGCTGATCCACTCTTGTCAACACCATCGTCTAATCACAGCATCGCTTTGACCCAATGTCGAACGATTCTTCGATTCATCCAATGAGCTTCTTTCAATCCGATTGAACGACCTCTTTCAAACTCTGACATCTGCTCGTAATGTGTACTAATTTTCAGGGAGGAATTATTACAACCGACGTAAAATACCGCAGTCGAAATGGAACAGAAATTTGACTATGAGATTAAGAATCGTAACTTATATACACTTGCTGAATTCTCAGCTCCGATGCGCTGTTGCTCCCTCTGTTGGACATCAAATTTAATCATTTCAAGGTTTGGTTCAATTGTTTTTGCATACGAAATTTCTTTATAATCTGGTAATTTCTTGGTGATTCGAATGTTTTGGTATCGAGTGTTTATTAAAGTCCCACAAATAACATGATGGTTATTAATAACTGAGATTGAAATTTTAAATTACGATCTAGTGATGAGGACGACATAAGTTAGCATTTCATTCTTTTAACTTTACACTAACACGAGCACATAATATCATTCAAATTTCCGACACGAAGTTAATAATTTTGATCATGAGCTCAATACCATGAAGTTTCCATCAATACGTGATATAGGCTGTTCTTATCCAGATACTTTGGCGTATGTGATAAAATATCACCCAAACTTCTCATTTTAGTAAATACAAAATCATATCAACGCAATTGATTTTATTTTAAATTATGATTTTGGTTTAGGAATTTTTTTAGATACTTTAATCTACATACACACACCTAGTAAATTTACGCGCAGTCATCAAACCACCAGATTCTAAGCCTATTCCTCCAGAAAAATCAAAGAACACTATATTTTTTCGGATAGAAGACGTGGATATTTCTCGAAATTCAAATCGAGATTACGAGATTATTACAGAGATACGACACAAAATTCTATTCGGCACGAATGGCTGCAAACATAGCCAAAGGCATGGATTACTCAAGAGTTTATCGATTTCTTGATACTGACTAAAAGTTTAATTGAATTTCGTAGATGAAAAGTACTAATCTAAAATATTTAGATTTCATGTCCGAAATTCAGTTTAAATGCGTGATGTCAAACGGTTTTCATAAATCAATACGAAAAATTTGACGTAGAATAAATTAGTAATATGGACTTAAATATGAATAATGCATATCTTGATGCACTTTTTAACTTGTCAAATGATAAAAAATCTATTCAAACTTCAATAAATTGAATAAAATGATTACAAATTCTACTTCAATTTATTAAGTTTATTTTCAGAAAATTGAAAAAAGTATTATTTTTTTATTTCTAATAATTAAAAATACATAATTCATTGTAATTTTTGAATTTACTTATAGGATATCTATTTGAATAAAATCATTCTAAATCACTTATTGCATCGTAGAAAACTTTCCCAAGCATTTTAAAAAGTTCTAATTGTATTCAGTAAGTCCTCCAACATATGTTCTAAGAAGATACTTTGAATACTTGGGTAACATTTGATTATTAGGTATATTGTCTTAAAAGTGTAAATCAGTGCTTCTCAAAGTTTCAATATTCGTGACCCAATACTTAATCATAATTTTTATCACGCCCCCCTCATATAATAGCAATGTATTTAATTCAATAATACTATACTTTGACGCTAAATCTACAATACAACTTACCTCTTTAAATTCCACCGTCGTATATAAGCGTCTCTCTCAGTCAGAAAGTTTATTTCCCCGGACGTATATATACGTTTTTACGAAGTATGATAAAATATATTGTGTAGTACTGGTACATTTTTGCATGTAATATATCAGTGTAAATGTGTATTTTATTTTTTATTATGTCAGAAAGTTTTGTTTGTTTTCTTTCAGTAAATTAACTATTTTTTTAATTCTTTTGTTTTCGACTTTCAATATGCTCACGCCCCCCTCGTAGAGTTGTCATGCCCCCAAGGGGGACGCGCCCTACAGTTTGAGAAATGATGGTAGTATTTAAATTTTTGTTTGTGTGTGTGTTGTGTGCTCGGGTAGAGATTTTATAATCCTATGAATATTTTGTGATGGGATTTTTGGTCTTTATTTTTTATATTTATTTATTGAGTATCTGCGCAGCTTTTCATTGAAACTTGTTTCTGCTCATGATTTTGCCTACATCGAATAAATGTTTGAATAAATGTGCGTATTTCAGAGATTTCGGAACAGGGACTCAGCTATGTAACTTACTTAATTTCATACACCAGTAAAGTTGCGAATAATTTTTGATGAAATTTTAAAAAAGACAAAAAAAGTAGTGCTTTACATAAATATATTGTTATGTAGATCGGGAATCGTGGGTTTTATGTTATCATTCCGAAGGAACAAAACAGTTTCTTAAGAGTGATGAAATTTACTGTAGATAAAAAATCTGCAAAAGTAAAGGATGTGGCAGCAAAAATTTCAAAATTAATCTTAGAGGGTCTACACACTTTTTACAGTTCTCAGATACAATTATTAGTGTCTAAAAATACAACTACGTAACAATGGAGATTATCCTGGGGCAATTTGTCGATCGTAGCAACGGAAGTCTTCAACAGTAAAAGTATAATTCCGACTCAGTTTTAGCGAGGGTCCACTATTTATAATTTGCTTGGCTACCTTCCAATTCTTTTTTGAAACATCCTCTTAAGTCAAGTATCGTGCTGCTATAGATTTCTTCAGAGATTTACGGAAATATACATGTGGTCGCCAAATATGGTTCGCCGTCAAAACTTTCAAGTTGTCAAATTCGGTGACTGAAAGTGATGCCAACTTGGCATCACTTTCACTCGTCAATATTTCGCCAAGTTTCCATTGTATAGCCATTGTTATGTAAGGGACGAAGTTCCTTGCGAACACTGTAACGTCGCTTCTACGAATATCAACAGCGGTCGGCGTCTTTGGTGGACCTGACACCCACACGTGCATCTTGCAGCTGCAGCGCAACCCCTTTTTGACCCCCGAGGAATCGAACACCGTCGACCGGAAGATGAGAGAGGAGAGATGCTTTGAACTTACATGGGAGCGGTCGCCAACGGTTCCTCCTCTCACAAAATATTGGACTCTAACAATCTTTAATTAAGTTTAATAACTTTAATGTATCATTCAGTAAATAATATTCAATAGTTGTGACGTAAATAAATTCCATATTTAAATTAACCAGGAATACGCTACCGTTATTCTTTCAAACGTTACAACACACACACACATTACAACTTTCATCATAAAATAAACACAACAGAAAGTAATATTAACGAATTCAACATCTAGATTCAAATTACATGATCTATTTTAAGATTCTATTTTAAGATGAAATTTAGCATTAATTATACAGAATTCGAAATAATATTCATAGAGTTGGTTATGAATCATTAATTTCCATCAAAATATACCTGTACTATTTTAAGAAAATCAAGCTCAATTGGAAAAATGTTAAAACTTACGTTTGTGAGAACTATTGAACTTGATTTTAATTAAGACATATAACATTCTACTTAATACCTTTAACATTCATAATGATAAATAACAAAATAAACTATTGTTCAACAAAAACTCTTTCATTTAATTCAAATTCCGTTTTTCCCCCTTCACTTTTATATATATGTAACTACATAAAATTTTTTTTCAAAAAATTAGGAGAGAACACTGCCTACATCAATTTGTTTGTTATTTAAATTAATTTTTTATTTATCTATTTTAAGGAGAAAAGTTGTGAAAACTTAAAGGTCATTCCCTTTCCTCTGCTTTTTTTGGAATAAAACACTCTTGGTTAAGAGAAATAAAGTTGGAAATTAAATAAATATGGATTCCTATTGATATCGCAATCATTACTTTCAAAACACATAGACGGAAAAATATTGAAAAGAAAAGAAATTGATATCTTTTTTATCACCAATGAGAAGAGAAAATTTATTATACTGTTCTAGAGAAGTTTTGTCTAGAATTGAGTTTTAGAGAAGTTATTCTCTTTCCTTATAACATAGAAAGTGTAAAAATAGAGAAAGACTTAGTTGAGTTGTAATTCTCATACTTGTGAAGTGTTTTTCAGGTATTGATCTTCAACTTCCTTCCTAAGGTTTCATCCCTTATGTAGTTTAAAGTGATTCAATTTATATACAATCCTCAAACGCAAGCGAGTTTTCTTGTATTTGTATGACCTTTAACTCTTATATAATATAAAATACATAATAAACTCCTTCCGTTTTGCATCTAGAATAGATTATTGCAAATATCTCAATAAAATCCAGTTTGGACAATTGGAAAATTTTCTCAGTTTTAACAAAGGATTTTTAAAAACACCCACACTCATCACCTATGATTCTTATATCTTAAACTGAATTCTCGAGAAGGATTACAAATCCAACGGTTAAAAAAGTAATGTGAACTCTATTTGAAAATTTATTTCTTTTAGTTTTATCTATACTAATTTGTTAAACTATCTTAACAAACAATTTTCAGAAATAAAATAAAATTAATTGTTAGACAACTATAACTTTAAGGCATAATTTTATTGGAGGTAAGTCTGAAATTTTCTCTTCAAGCTTCATTGCGTTAAGAAATCGATAATTCGATCCAAATTAAAATAAAGCAGACTGTGTAAACTTGTCTGAAGGTTTAATATGTGTACTCTACTAAAAAAACTAAGGGAACAAGCTAAAAGGTGAAGAAAATGTTGCGCGTCAGCCATATAAGGGAATAAAATGGAAAATACCGGTGTAACAAAACGCAATGTAGGAAAAAAGAAATAAAAACCAATTTTATGGAAATCTTAATTCCCTTGAATGATATAAAGAACATGAAATGATGCTTCAAGGCAACAATTTGGTTACATGTAAATTACAAAAAACTGATTGTGTTTGGAAATGATACAAGATGTGCAATACAGTGAATGGTCACCCCGATCTGCTAAGACTGCCTCACACTTGTTTTGCATGGATGCAATAAAGTTACCACTGAAAATTTGGGGAGTACTGCTCCACTCTTAACAAAGTCTTGGACAGTAACTGGAGGCCTAGGTCTTACTGTAATGCATTCTACAAGTGTGTCCTAAGCATACTTGATCGGATTAAGATCAGGAAAGCATGCTGGACACTCCATACGCTGTGTTGTTTCAGAGCTCCAAGAAAATTCTTCGCAAGACGATCTGTTTGAGGTCTACCATAATCCTGCATTAAAGGAAATTAATCCTTAACGGCTTCAGCTAAGATACGACATTGAGTTTCAGGATCTCGTCTGCATACTTCTGAGCCTTCAAATAGTTAATCCAAATGGAACGATCTTATAACCTTAACCAATCATTGTCTTCACCAAAGTTACTCAGTAGGAATCGTTTTACTGAAATGGCACAGTATAGAGATGCGTCTCCTGCAAAAAGTTTATTACACATAAAACACCTCTTTGATTTAATGTGAGCACATCTTGGTCACGTAAAAGAGTAAGATACTGCTCAGCGGATAATGTGCACGTTTTCTTGTCCAAATAAGGACACAGTTCCTTAAAAAATGGCCCGACATTGAAAGATGATGTGAAGCCACTCCAGACTGTCAACTTGGAAGCAAGGACGTCTCGAGGCATGGGCTAACTGGGTCCGGGTCAGGGTCTCGCCATCAGTGGGGCCTCGTTTCGTTCTCTCTACTCAATCTTAATAAGATTATGATGCACAGAGATAATTTTAATGGTCAAATATTATTCCCGTTCGTATTCTCCAAAAACACAGAATATCAAACTGCATGTCAGCTGGTAAAAGTGGCAAAATTGTATGATTATGTGAAAACCATTGCCCATGTCTAGACCTAGGTCTAATACCATAAACACAATCATTCGACTCATTTAGTCGAAATGCAGTCATTGGTCGAGCCGGTTTGCACCTAGTTTAGTGAGACCGTACACATTTATTTGTTTCAAATAACCGTTCGTGCGAGTATTTAACAATTCAAGCTATGTACTGTCGATTGTTAAAATTCACAGGAAAAATCACTTTATTTTGCACAGGAGGTCAGGACATCAAAAAGTCTTAAGGCGTAATGACTGCTCATCATTACATACCTCCCTGCTGGGACGTATGGGATGACTTCATGGTGAATTTACGAGAATTCAACGCCTCCCATATATGAGTGGTTTCCACCGCAGCTAAGAGGGGTCTAAGAGGCACTAGGAGGGGTCTTCCCCCTAACCCGCGGTCACTCACTCCTGTTTTTCTACCGTCGTTACTCGCGGGGTGTAGAGAACACCCCAAACTTTTAACACGTGTAATTAATTATGAAAATAAGATTAAGTCAAATATGATACATATTTATAAAGTAAAAGATGTTTTTTGTATTATAAAAATAAAATTATTAAATTCATTGCCTACAAATGAGATTAACATTAATTTAAACTAAACCTACAAAATTTTCATTTTAAAATACTTATTTTTATATATTTTTTAAAAAGCACAAGTCAAACGTATATGCCAGTAAAAAACTTACTTTGCAATTGATGTCAAGGATAGAAGAAAGTAGAAAACAAATATTTTATTCATTTTTCAAGCAACCAGAACAGACTATAGTCATATGCTTTAATCCCATTTTTTTTCTTACATTGAAGACAAACACAAATAATTTTTATATCTTTTACCCGTGAACAAACAGTGCAACGTCCCTTTTTTGGTAGACCAATGCTCTTTTTAATATATTCTGTGTCAGCAAAGCTTCTTTTGAGTGTTTTGTTAAGGTTTGGGAGATCCGATCTCATATCCCACTGTGGCTGCACAAGATCCATTCTAATCTACTCTAATAATCTTGAAAGTCTAATTTTTTTAGAAAGAACCAGATGATAGACAATAGAAGAAGTAATTCCTGCAGTATTAAGTATATGATAAAATATTCGTAATAACCAAATGTTACATATTCGGGATACAATATATACACTGGTGTGCAAAAAATAAGGACGAAATCGAAAAATTAGCATATCAGCTGAACGAAGAGGCAGAGCGGACAGAAAGACCAATCAGGAGATTAAGTAAGGTGATGTACGGTAGCACATGCGCAGAATGCAGGTAGACGTAATGCGGGAGTGTCTGAGTAGTATAAAGCATGTTGCCGGTGTAAGATCAGTATTTCTGGCAAAGAGATTGCCCGCCGTATAGCAGTTAAAATCACACCGAGTTGCTGCCTAAGCGAGAAAGGGCGAATAATCAATCTGTTAGACGACATCTGGATGCTTTTACCCGAGATCGAATCATTGGGAAGTTGGAGGAAGGCCGCAGTGTGACAAGTGTGGCTGCAGAGTTCGGAATTGCATCGTTTCACGACTTTGGAGACAATTTCAAACTACAGGAACAGCTATCCGGGGAATCAGTAGTGGTCGTCCACGAGGAACCACACCCGCAGATGACCGGTACATTGTCTTACAGGCCAGAAGAAACAGGCGGCAGACAGCGGGAGAAATCGCTAGACACACGACACAGGCGACTGGACGACAGATATCGCGTTTTACCGTGGTCAGAAGACTGCACGGTGGAGGTCTGTTTGCACGACGCCCTGTACGGTGTGTACCTTTAACGCCTGCCCATCGGAGAAGGCATTCTCTGTGGTGCCGGGAACACCGGAATTGGAGAGACAATGAATGGGGACGAGTACTCTTTACAGATGAGAGCAGATTCAGTTTGAGTAGCGATTCTCATCGCATACTCATCTGGAGAGAGCGGGGAAGCCGCAGTCATCCCTCGAACATCATTGAAAGGGACAGGTATGGAGGTCGCGGTGTTCTCATTTGGGGAGGCATCATGCTTGGTAGTCGTACAGACCTTCACATCTTCTTCCATATGTGCGTCTTTTTAGAGGCGCTACGGGTCTGCAGTTCCTTTTCATGGACGACAATGCACCATGTCATCGCACAGTAGCTGCCGAACAGCTCTTAGAGAGTGATGATATTGAACGTATGGATTGGCCGGCACGATCTCCGGATCTCAATCCCATCGCGCATTTATGGGATTTTCTAGGCAGACGCTTGGCAGCTCGTACCACCAGTAACGATTCGGGAGCTTCGATTGGCGCTGCAAGACGAATGGGCAGCAATGCCTCAACAACTCATTGACACCCTCATTCTCAGCATGGGCAGACGCTGTGAAACCTGCCTAGCAGTCAGGGGAGATCATATCCCCTACTAAAGACCGGATGTTTCTTGCTGGACACCCATCACAGGGATGTTTCGGCCTTCAATCGCATTGCGCTCCATGCTACTTTTTCAATATCAAGCTTCTTTTTATCCCTCTGATTTCTCTTTTAGTAAGTGTTGCTTACATATTACACATCTCCTTACGTATTGACGGTATTAAATGTGTTGATTTGGAAAGCTTTTGTACAAAGTTATATTGAAAAAACCGTCTCGTCCTTAATTTTTGCACACCAGTGTATACTGCACATTTCATCAGTGGTATCAACACCGCCTGTATTATAAAAATTTACACTTTCAAATTTTATCTCTCCAACTTTGGTTCCAAAATTGCGCAGTCATCGAATTTACTTAGTTCATCTTGACAATCTGTTGATACAGTATCTAATAAACGACGAAGTTGCTGTTTCTCCATTTGCCCATGGAGTTTTTGTCATAATTTCTGGAAAAGCTTTTGAAATTTTTTTTAGAAAAAAAAATTATATATTTTACAGTTATTTTATAGAATTATATTATTTTATACCATATTTATTAAAATTTTAAATAAAATATGCATGTATATTAATATATGTGAAAAACGGAAAGAGTAAAACGTACTCTTTCGTAGATGCTTCGAGTACGAAAATATAACTCAATCACTCGCGGGGTGTTCTCAGCACCACAGATAAACTTTTGAAGGTCGTTACATTCCAATCGTCCTAGAGAGATTGATTGCATCAGGCCTGAAAGTTCAATGACCTAAAATGGGCAGCTGCAGAAAAAATCGTGGTTTTGCGCAATCTTTTTAGAATCGTAGGAGGCTTTTCTTGTTGCTGGAGTGTACAGAACACCCGCTACATGCTACAGGAAATTTATAGGAAATATAGCTCACACTATAAATCTGTGCGTATGTGTGTGTAATACATTCTGGAGATAGCCATGAGGAAGAGAATATCAGTGAAATTTAATGTATTTTAAACACATAAGAGAAAAAAGTTGTTTTTTACATACATTCTCCATAAATATAATTCAAAAGAGAAACAGGAAAATTCACTCATTCTCTCGGCTAATGAATTACAATGGGGCGAATAATATAAAGGGTGTAATCGTGTTATGAAAGGGACTTAAATATAGTAGTTACTTTTTATAAATTGCATATTTGGTTATTGGGAAAAGATTAATGGAAAATAATCGCTAAGTGAAGAACGTATAAGATATTAAGATGTTCTTTTTCTGGAAATAGGAAATAAATCTGTTAAAACACTGACTATTACTTTTAACTGGGGAAATGAAATGAAGCCGGTGCTTACAAGAATGACATTTGTATTAAAATTTAATATATAAAATTAGGATTATAATATATATATATATTTACGCTTTATTTGATATTCAATTATTTCTTTATGTAACCATAAAATTCCTTTGTTTTTAAAGGACGTTAAAACTAAAGAAGCTAATGGAGTATTTCTGAAGCATAACATTAGTTATAAAACAAACAACTTTACAAAACTTTTGCCAGAAATATTCTTAAAATTACTTTATCTAAACTTTAGGAACTTCTCCAAAGCGCTAAAATGAAAACAACATTAAACCAATATATTACGAGAAAACTTATAGATAAAAAAACAGGGAAGAACGGAATTCCTAACAACACATATGTATGAAAAAAGAAGTTTATGTGAGTCTTACATTGCTTTTTCACGGAATTAATTACGAAATTGTGTCACTTGAGATTATTGCTTTTACGGTTCAAAACTCAAGTTTATTTTTAAATAATGTTTAATTCTTTTTTTTTCATGGATATCGTTGGTATAACTTAAAAAATTACTACAGCTTAAATGTATTTATGTATCAGATTTCATTAAATCGACTTTGATTAAATTTCGTGCCAAGATTACTTTTTTTTTGCGGGGTTGCTTTTTCTCTTGCATTTTTGTGAGCGAAGTTAATATTCCTTTTTGTTGAAATAAAAGCTAGATCTTTAAAAAAAAACTCATCTTTAAAGTAAAAAAATAGCTATGTATTAGCTCATAAAATATTATTTTAAACATTTGTCATTTTTTTAACACGCTTTTATTAGCTTTACCTGTATGTAACGGAATCCTTGAATTCGATTTTTACCCACTTTAGAAGGTCAGATTAATTTGAAATTTTGCCCACTTGTCAAGGACCGACGGCGATACAATAATTTTATAATTTTGTTCCATTGTCCTGATCAGGATCATCAGGATTTACAATTTTTCATTTCCAGATTGGTCGACTAAAAGATTAAGTTACAGGTATAAGGCGAAACCCTCATGGTTAATACAAATAATTTCTCACAAATTCTGCGATTCAGAAGGTGTACTTCTATGTCTAATGCTGATGCAAGTTTCAGATAGAATATAGAGCTCTTTTTAGTGAAAGTTATCATTGACTGTACACCTTCTTCCGCATTAAATATTTCAAGACTTAGTTTTTACAGAATTCCTTCAGTTGGCTGATCCTACATTGTTCTAACCAGGCCGTATCAACGCACTGATAGGACGACAATGAGTATTCCAGATTCTAAAAAGTGACGCATTCAAGATCAATTCCTTAATGAATAATGGATAGTTTAAGAAATTAAAAAAACACGCTCCTATTGTAGATTGACTACAAAATGAACAAAAATTTATAGTTTAGAAGACCTAAAAAACACGCTTTTATTGTTAATCAATCTCGTTCATCATTTTATTATTATACTAATAATTATTTTTTACCTTTTAGATCTATTTACTATAAAAGCGTGTTTTTTAGTTTTTTCATGCTATAATTTATTTTTTAATAAATAATAGGTATTCGACTACCCTAAAATTGTGAGTTTTGCCAAAAACTGACAATTTTTTTAATGATTTTATTGTAAAGGCCATACTATTTGCTTTATAAAAATACCAAGTTTATTATTTTGCGTTTACTAGAACAAAATCTACAAGTGTTTTAGTAAAGGCAGATGCCATTACTTTAAGCAAGATGTCATACTTTAAAACGCGATTTACTTGTAAAGAGTTTTTTTTGAAAATGCACAAATAGGGACAGTGATTGCTAAAAAAGTTTTGAAAATAATTAACTGAAATTTTTTGTGTGTATTCTGTATAACAGTAGAAGTGTTTTAACTTTCAGATTTTTTAATCTCTGCTTTATTACAAATTTTACAGTCCCTTATGTGAATATATTCATTGTTTCTTTTAAGCAATTTCATATAATAACTAAGATAAAGTGCTCCAGGTTTTGTAAAAATTAAAATATCTCTTATCCTGTAGGTCATTTAAAAATGAATAACAGAGCAACACATCAGAATTGAAAAATTGACAGTTTGTTTATAAACTTTTGGTACAGAATGAGTCCTGTTTATGTTATTTTTTGTAAATATTTACCCATTTTTTCTCATTTTAGTAATAATGATTTCTTTTTCTTTTCTTAATTTTCCTATATTCCTCTTAAAATGTACTAAACAAATCCAACCTCCCCCCAAAAAACCCATATCATTTTTTTAAAAAAAAGTTGTCGCAAGTAGTCGGATACCTTAAGTTCTAAATAAGATTTAAAAATGAGTTGATTTTCAGTATTAAAAGTAACTTTTTTTTACTCTGTATATTCTCAGTGAGACATTTCAGGAGACCTGCCAGACTCACACACATGTACATACAGTATTTTGTACAATTTAGGATTATAACTCTTTGTATTATTGATAATGACTAAAAATGACCGTGGGTAACTCGAAAATAAGAAGTTTCACTTAATACATAAATGAAGTATTACATATTTCTTCAATTTTTTATTTTAAAAATGTTAAGTATATTTATCAGAGTTTTTAATTTAACTTTTCCAGAGTTATTCAAGTTATGTTAGTGTGCAGCACATTACTCGGGAAATATCTTAAGTAAGATTGGAAATACTCTTCTGCACACTAATCTCTCTATTTAAAGTAAAAAATTCTATGTTTATTTAATCACACGTTTCCTCAAAAAAAATTCCAAATGATTTGTGTTCCAAAAGAGTGGAAATTCTTTCCAAAGTAGATTCTACCGCTGAAGTTGTTGCTAGAGGAATCGTTGAATAAATTCCATTGGCAATTTGTTCGTAGACTGGTTTTTCCCTTCGACGCTTCGGAACAATAAATCTTTGTTATCTTGATTATCCGATAACTTTCGAAGTAAATCACTTGGGTTAAGATTAACTTTTAAGAAAAAATCAGAGACTGTGAAGTTAACTTCATGGCTAAGAAGGTGAACGAATAGAAATTGGATTTAAATATTTTAAAAGACTGGTTCCTTTTGTCTGTTTAAAATAAGGTTTCAAAAATTAACGGATTTCAAAAAGATAGAAAGTTTCGAATATTTCTTTTAGCAGAATTTTATGTACTACGGAATGATGTACTATTTTTTAATTTCTACTAGTAGTTCACACTCTCCATATATATTGTTCAAAGTTTCAATCGTTAATAAAATACATTTTTTCATATATTAATTTATTATTTAAATATAATTAATGAATAAATAGTAATAAACAAATATAATAGCTCAACGCCATATATAATAAGTAAAATCCCTCGTTGTATTCCTGTAGTGCAATAAATAACGCATTGAACTTCTAATCCAAGGGTTGTGAGTTCGATTTCTAACTAGGACAGTGCTTCTAAAACTTTCAATACTGGCGCCCCCCTATTCAATCACAATTTTTATCGCGCCCCCCTTATACATTAATAATGTACTGAATGCAATAATAATGCACTTTAACGCTAAAGCTACAGTACGCGATCTTAATTATAAACCATACAAATTAATAACATAAGTATTAAATTTTGTATATGTTACTTTTAATCAAAAATAAACTAAGTAATAGGATAATTATTATGTTATTTTTCCTTTCTCTAATTTTAAAATCGAACATATTGCAAAATGCGGTGATTGCTTAGAAGACAAAATATAGATATCAGCTAAATATAGAAAAAGAACTTAGAGGGTCAAATTCTAATCATAAGCATTCCTTATAAAAATTTTGCTTTGCAAGACAAGCCCATGGAAGTCGTTAATACTTATTAAACTTATTCTTAATTTAGTATTAATTCATTAGTTATAAAATACTCTGTGCAGCACTCATACATTAAAAGTATACCGGCTGAAGTGCGCGCTCTTTGCACGAGTTCATTTATAGGAAAATAAAACGTTATTGATATAATAGCTGAATTGTAAGGAGAGTAATGCCAAGTGCTCGACAATGTGTACAAAAACGTAAAATAATTGCTCAAATTTTCATTAGTTTTAAGCGAAATGTAATTATAAGCCTCACAGAATTAGCATTTATAATTGGTGTTAAAGAATGAACAATAATATAAAATTCCGATGAAGAATAATTGTATTAGTTTTAATATTTAAAGTGAAAAGACTTCAACATGTTTTAACCCGGGAGCAGGCGCACACTCGATATGGTAGAGGGTTATTGAGTCACCCCAATCCTCTTTTTCTTTATAATTATTTTATTGTACACGATACAAATCGTGATTCCAGCGAATAATTTAATTAAGAGAAAGTAAACTTACCTACTTTCAAGGAATTTTTAATTTTTCTTCGGTAACAAATAAACAGTTTTGTCCGAATTAACGATATCGTGTTTTGTGTGTCCGGCGCGACCACTTCCTGGTAAAAAGTATATTTATTATGATAATATGTATGTTGCTGCTAAAACAATTGTGTAAAACATTTTTCGTTATGCTTCATATGTTTGAGATATGTTTATATGTATCATAAAACTCCTTTGCATGGAAAAAAGATCACCAGAGTAAAATACATTACTTACAACTTCCCTAAATGAGAAACAAACATAAGAGAGGGGTCATAACTAACTGTACCAATAGTTTAGATCAAACAGATTATCAGCAAAAACAGATTACAGCTATAATGTGCAGTATTTCAAAAATAATCACAGTGATGAATTTTTTATGTTCCTAAATTATTTCGATTCTGGGTCTGGGATTTGTTTTCTCTCTGAAAGAGCAGTATGTTAGGATTAAAAAGAAAACTTAATAAAAAATCTCTCATCACGGGATTACAGCAAATCAAATAAAAGTCTTTTATTTGGTTATAGGATCAAAGATAGCTAATTAGGTATTGAAGACGTTTTTATTTTTGATGACTTAATATCGCGCGCCTATAAATTATATCAGAGTAAAAGTGCATTTTTATTATGTCTGAAAGTATTTTGTTTTAATTCATTCCAGTAAATTAATTATTTTTTAAATCTTTTATTTTCGATATGCTCGCGCCCCCCTTGTAAGGTTATCGCGCCCCCAGGGGGCGCGCCCCACAGTTTGAGAAACACTGACCTTGGATGGTCTAAATTCTGTGAATGTGATTTATGAATGAATATATAAATAGGAACAAACAAAAGTAATAGTACAACACCATATATAGAAAGAAATATCGCTTTCTATTTTGCCACTTAATGTTGTGATTTTGTCATATGTTTATGCATATTTATATTAATTGTAAGTGTTCAATAAAAAGTAACTAAAAATTTTTTTTAGTTACTTTTAGCTGAACAAAGTAAGGAATGACTTACATTTTTAGAGTTTACTCCTTAAGAATCGATTTTCATATAAAGACCCTGGAATGGAAATATTACGAGGAGTGGAATTTAACAAGCGTTAACAACAACAACAGCAAAAAGAGTTACGCTGTGTTCTACGCATGCGCTAAGTTATTGTCGAAAGGACTACTTTTCTTTTATTAAAATTACGATCATTCTTTTCGTACCTTAATTGGACTAAAAATAATTACAGAATCGGAAAGATTACTTATTTCGCCACGATACGTCATAAAATTTCATACAAAATAACAAAATTTTGCAATTTTAACAATTTTTTCTAAAATGAGCCAATATCGATGCTTTTTTATGGAAAGAGTTTTTTAAACGTTCTGTACGAATTTCTTACTATTGTAATGTATCGAAATTCTGTACTAAAAAAAGTTCATACTTTGTTCTTTTTGAATCATTGATTAAAATGTAAAATGCCATTTTTTTGTGATTTCTCAAAAAATACTCAAAATTCTAACTAAGCATTTAATAACTTCGTTATATATAAAAATAAACACGGATTTTTTTTCAACTGTGAAATGTTGTTATCCGTGTTTTGTTCAAAAATTGAAATAAATGCTAAAAAATCACGAATTAAAAAAAGTTTTTGTGTTTCTCGTCTATATATATATGTAATACCCTTCTTATAAAAAAACAGTTATGAGTTTTTTGTTTAAAAATTACCGTTATTTGTTATTTATGTGGGAAATTTGGAGAGTGTATTTTAAAACATTAAGCCCCCTGCCCAAAATATTAAAACTTTAAAAAAATTCGTAAACTACGTTTGCTAGCGTTTCAACATAATTGACATCAAAAAGTGTTTTTCGAGACAAGCGACACTTCATGCATTAGCTGTTTCGACAAAGAAATTGGCAATAATAACTGAAAATCACCAAATGGTATGTATGATGGTATGCATTTAATACTGTTTTGGTACGTTGAATAGCAAGGTAACGAATGGGAGATATATGTGCCGCGAGATGCACTTTACCTGACGATCAACCCATTGCTGTCGTCGCAGTTTATATTTCTGTCTATCAGAATGTTACTGACATTATAGATTATATCCACGAGACATTATTAGCATATACATAAACTACTGGGTTAAACTATTCATACTTTAGTTACCACAAGCCTCTTGTCACAGTGATTAATAATGACGATATAGTGTAATTAATACTCACATTTATATATTAATAGTGAAGTAAATCAACTTTCTTAACAATGTACTCATGTTCTATGAGTAACATATATTTATGTGACATAATTTACGTACATTATTTTATACATATATATATATATATATATATATATATATATATATATATATATATATATATATATATATATATATATATATATATATATTATTTTATCGAATTAATATGAAAAATGTGGATAGAATAAAGAAAATGCTTTGTTTCAGTATTATATGCGTTGCGTTTATTTGACCTGTTTGCCAACTATATAATCATGACAATCGTACTTAAGGAGTAAACCCCAGTCATGCGCTGGAGCCGAAAAACACATTTATTTTATATAATGCTTGTTATTGTACAATTCTTTTACTAATAAAAACTGCATTTAAACAATGATGGCATTAATATAGTCGCAACTATAACTTCTATTACAAGGAAAGTGTCAATTGAATTGTTTTAATGTTGGATTAAAGAATCCAGAGTTAGAATATTCCCCTCTTCCTACATTGCTTTCAAGCATTTGGAGTTCATATTATCCTTTTTTATAACTTAACGTGTACCTTTTCTTATTTGGATTCGTTGGTTGTAAGTAAGAGCAATATACAAATTTTTTTCTCTCGCCTGAAGTTTCAGAATTCATCCCTTGATGTTTTTAAGAATGTTTCCTATCGATGTGATAGTTATTTATGCGCATTAAAAATAGGCAACAGGTTTCCATGTGCATATCCCTTAATGTATCTCTGGGGTTGCATTTATATAATATGTTTGACATGGAAGCATCACCTTGTGAAGGAAAAATGATATATGTAAATCAGTGCTTCTCAAACTTACACTATTTGCGACCCAATATTCAATCATAATTTTCATCGCCCCCCCATACAATAGCAATGTGTTGAATTCAATGATACTATACTTTAACGCTAAAGCTACAATACGAGTTAAACCTTTTAAGTGCTACTGGCGTATATAAACGTCTCACTCAGTCAAAGCATTAATTACCTCTGACGTATATATACGTTTTTCCGAAGTACGATTTTTCTGCGCACTGCTACTTATAAAATTATTCCGAAGGCTTTGGAGTACAGTAAAAAGACCTTGACTGTGTCTGTGAAGGATTTACTTATTTCACAGGATTTTGCTTATTTATTCTTTTTCTCTCCCCTCCCCCCAATACATTACATGCGTGGCTTACGTAGAAAATGGAGGATTTGGGGAGGGAATCGTGTAACTTTTAATCGTAGTCAAATGATTAATTATAAACCGCACAAATTATCTAGATAAGTGTTGATTTTAAAGTATAATTTTATATATGAGAAGCCCATGGGGTCACTGGTATGTATTAAAATTGTTCTTAAGGTATCCGACTACCCTAAAACCATGATTATTTTCAAAAATCGACAATTTTTTTTATGACTTTATTTTATAGACCATTTTATTAACTTAATAACAATACCAAGTACTTTATTTTCCCTCCACTAGAACAAAAACTACAAGCGTTTTAGTAAAAGCAAATGCCATAACTTTACACAAGATGTCCAACTTTAAAATGCGTTTTACTCGAAATGTCTTTTTTTCGTAAAACTCAAACGGGGACCGCGATGGCTCAAAAAGTTTTGAAAATAATCAGCTGAAATTTTTTGCTTATGTTCTGCATAACAGTAGAAGTGTTTTGATCATCGGATTTATCAATAACTGTTTTATTTCAAAATTTGCAGTTCTTTATGTGAATATAGTCAATGTTTTTTTAAGCAATTTCGTATAATGACTTAGATAAAGTGCTCTAGTTTTTGTAAAAATTAAAATATCTCTTATCGTGAAGGTCACTTCAAACAGGAATAACAAAGTAACACATCAAAATTGAAAAATTGAGAATTTGTTCATAAAATCTTTGTACAGAGCGGGCCCCGTTTATGTAATTTTTCGTACATTTTTACTAGTTTTTCCCCATTTTAATAATAATAATAATTTTTTTTTCTTTTACCAATTTTAGGATTTTTGCCTTAAAATATACTAAATAAATATAAAAATCACAAAAAGATCTCCATATTTCCTTTTTTTCCAAAAAAAGTTGTCGCAAGTAGTGGGATACCTTAACTTACTTTTGCAAATTAATTATAAAATACATCATATGCTATATTGATAATATATAAGTGTATTATATAAGTGTAAATATGTATTTTATTTTTATTAGGACAGAGAATTTTAGTTTGTTTACTTTCTGTAAATCAACAATTTTTTTTAAAAATAATCTTTTGTTTTCAACTTTTCAATATACTCACACCCCTCTCTTAGAGTTATTATGCCCCCCCCAGAGGTAGTGCCTCACAGTTTGAGAAACGCTGATGTAAATCCTTCTTTCCTTTTAAGAAGGATTACACTAAAGGAGAATGAAGAGAGATAAAGGGAGCCATAGGAATACAGCAATACTCCGAACTTACGAGATTGATGAGACTGAAAAATAACCGCTTAAGTAGAATTCGCTTATATCTCAGGGTATAATTTCTAATGTAAATACACATAAATTACATTTTAGTTGGAAGTGTAGATGGAAGAAAATAATAATTTAGGAAAAACGTTCAATAAAATCTTAGATATAACACAAAATTCCAAAACAAAGTTATTTTGATTTATAAGGTTTCGTAAAATCTGACAAGAAATCTACTGGCTCAAAGATTCTTTTTTTCTCCCGCAAAATTTTCTCATAATTATTTTACCCTTATAAGTTTTTTACTCCTTGCTTTGTTAAAAAAATATTCTCTTCGTTTTCTAAAATTTGTAACCCTTTTTAATTTAACTGAGACCTTCTGTCAAATTCCTAAATATCATTCAATTTTCTGATTTAATTGGGTCTAAAGACTCAAGTTCTTCAATGTATTACTCTTGCTCATGCATTTCTATGAGCTCATTGACTGTCAGCTCCTGATTGTGGAAATCCTGCAGTTCTTAAACGTCATCATTATTCATTTCTAAATTTATTTACTTAGGAAAATCGCTAACTTCTTCAAACAAATTACGAATTTCTTCAGACTATGGCACTAATTTTGTTGAAGTTTCAGTGATGGAAAAAAAGATGAATCGACAAGATTTGAAAATTACGTGACTCCAAATTTGCGTAAGTCGAGGTATTACTGTACTGCTAAGCTTAAAGGAACTACAAGAAGACTTTCAGAGCAACTAGAAATGATAATTCTGTTAGAAGGTTCGAACAAATCAGTACAGAAGTTTTCTTCAACAGGGGCAAAGATTATACTAAGTAAATAACTCCATCAATTTAATTTATTTTAATTATTGATTATTATTTTAATAAACTGGTTAAATATTTAAGGCTGCTTCTTATTGTTTAAATACCTCTCACTATGAACGAATCGAATTTCTGGAATATATTTGCAGTTTTTATTAAAAAGTTATTTACATATTCATATATTATCTATTATAAGACACATATCTGCTTCAAATTTCCCTAAATACGAATTAAATTTAATTTGTTAAAATCATTAAGTCAATATATAGTCAAATGTCATAAATTTAAAAATTTTTTTTAAAAATGATTAAAACATTTCATACCATTGTCATAAAAAATAGAATAAAATTAGTTCTTGTTTGCATTTTAGAACATAAAAAATCCCACATAATTATCGTTTTTTCTTAAAATATTTCACTGCAAAAACAAATATAGGGTCAACGAGTTAATGTTATATCAAAATACAAAATTGCTCTCCCACTAAATATTAATCTAATACATACCCTAAATTAATGTTTTATAGACTAGTTTCTTACGGCTTTGGAGAGAAATTAATCACAACTTCCTTATTAACAACTATACATAAAAAATGATTTGCTCATTACCAAAGTTAAAAGAAAAAAAAACTAATGGAATACCCCGGAACCGATTTTAAATTAATTGACTAATTAGAAGTTATTTGATATCTCCCACACTTTTTTTAAGATTTAGTATTTAGATTGTAAGTAAAAGATAAACATGATGAAATGGTTAATAACTCTCACTGAATTATTATTAAGTGTTTTAATCTAATATTTTTAAGGCTAACATGGATTTAATCAAATGAAATTTTAAGTAGGGGCTCCTGATATGTAATTAAAATCTTATTTTTAATTTAATGTCATGCTTGCAATCACAATCAAGATTGGATACCACCTGGTGGAAATTACATTATATTTTTGTGCGTGGGTTTGAAGCTTAACTTGTTGATATATTAAATAATTATAAATTTTAATGATCTTTTATGAATGAAACAAAATATATTAGTAACCATTAAAAAGTCTTTCTGGAGATCTAATATATTAAAAATAATTTTTTTGGTCTTATGGATTTCGAAGAATCTTTATCTGATATAAACATTTTAAGATAACCTAGAAGAGATTGAAAAATTGTTTTACCTGTTGGTAAATAATGTTGAAAGAAATTTTTTAATTTGCCTTTTCCCATGACACAAGGTTTAATATCTAAAAATTTTAAATTTTAAATGTAGTATTTTTACACGTATTAAGCAAATCAGAATGTACAACAACATGTTTTAAAATATTTTACTATTAATTACTTTTGAGTTAATTATTGAGTTAATTATGATTTTATCGAATATTTGTGCTTTAGCAGTGCGTGTGAATACATTTGCTCAATGCCCAGTCATTGAGTAAATGATACTGAAAGAAGATTCCTTTGTAAAAACTAAATATTTATGTGTAAAATAAAAACATAATGAAGGACAATAAAAAATTTCTAATAAATTATTACATTTTAATATATATATATAAAGAAAATAATTTGACTCACGTAAGTAAATGAATAAATAATGTACTATTTTTGTTCATGTTTAAAAAAAAAGGATACTTAAAAAATATTTAAAATAACGATTTTGATAGAGGTAAACTGTATTATAAAAGTTTTTGAAGACAAAAATATTTGCTAATTTAAAAAATAACTTCGCTATCCACGTATATGAAAGCAATTACTCTGTATGGTTATTCAATTTTCAATAAAGCTGATCTCAAAATCAGAACCCACGATTTTCGTTTCCGTAAGTACGCAACGTACCCTTGAGCCAAAGTGATCACTTTAGTTTGCTGGCTGCCCCTGGCTAATGTCAGTGCTTCTCAAACTTTTAATATTTGTGACCCAATATTCAATCGTAATTTTCATCGCGTCCCCTTTCCTTACAATAACAATATATTGAATTCAATAATTCTATACTTTGACGCTAAAGCTACAATATGAATTTAATTTACGTTGTGCCACCGACGTATATAAACGTCTCGCTAAGCCAAAGCCTTTATTTCCCCGGACGTATATATACGTCTTTTCAAAGTACGATCTTCTCTAAGCATTGCTATCCATAAAATTATTTCGAAGGTTTTGGATTGCAATAAAAGGACCTTGACAGTATTTGTGAAGTATTTACTTTTTTCAGAGAGGATTTTTGCTTATTTATTCCCTTTCTTCCCTCCCCCCTCAAAAAGGTGGCATTGGGGAGGGAATCGAGTAACTTTTTATCGGCATTTAAGGGATTAATTATAAACCATACAAATTATCAAGATAATTGTTAATTTTTGTACATAATTTTATATAAGATAAACTCAAGGGCTCACTAATAATTATTAAACTTGTTTTTATAGTGTTGTTAAATTAATTATAAAATACGTTGTGCAGTATTGATTCTTTTATAAGGTTTTTTATATCAATGCAAATGTGCGTATTTTATTATGTTAGAATGTATTTTGTTTGTTTACACTTTCAGTAAATTAATAATTTTTTAAAAATAATCTTTTGCTTACGACTTTTCAATATGCTCGCGCCCCCTAGGGGGTGGTGGTGCGCCCCACAGTTTAAGAAATGCTGGCTTATGTAGATGATACTACTACAAAGTTATGAGAACGATACCTGAGCGATTATTTCTCGCTTACAACTTTCGCAACAGGAAGTTCAGCTTCAATCCAATTTAGACTGAAGGAATACCTTAAATCACATGAAAAATCTAGAATTAAGATTTAAATCACCACTTTATTCGGAAGAGACGAAATATCAATTTCTTAGTATAAGAGCACAGATGAATAACTTGATGAGTAAGATTTTTCACACAACTACTGAAAATGGAAAGAAGTTGAACCAAATTTTAATATACTTCTCCTAAAAAATCTTCTACGTCACAGGTCCGCGGTTCAAATCTCCGTGTGGCCCAGGTCGACACAGGCTTTCATCCCTTTAGTGGGTCGATAAATGAGTACCAAGCTTGCTTGGGGACTGAACACTGGGGGTTTCAAGCCAGAATGACCACTTGACCGAAACATGTGCCCGTGCACCCCAGCGCCTAAGTTCGCGTATCCAGAAATAGGCACATTAGGCCTTGGCCCTCATGGGCTGTTGCGCCACTGAGTTCAGTTCTCCGAAAAATGATCGGTTATTTTATTTTATTTTTTTATAAAAAGGCTATAAAGACAAGAAAAGTAATTTGATTTCTGGTTTTTTGTGTCTAAAAACTTTCTCATTGGAACTTCTTTGTTTTTGTTTTGGCAAAAAGTATTATTCTCTTCTACTTGAAATTATTCGTAGCGTTTATGTTTTTTTGGTCATGTATTACTCCAATTTAATTAAATAGTGCTAATTAAATGGTAATTAGGGTTGTTATTTAAATTAGAGGCAAATTCTTAATATCATAAATTATCTGGCTAAAAGTATTCGGACACCCCCTAAAGGAAGATCTAACAAATTGACATAATTTGATGATGTTGTTGTTGTTGTTCTCGTGTCCATGAATAAATGCAGTAGATGTAATTCGATGATGAAAGCCTTAAAAGAATTAGTAATAGTTCATAAGGTCATATTTATGCATTTACGTGACAATGAGTAAGTTAAAGGAGCTCAGGGATTTTCATATTGATATTATAATGGAATGCTACTTTAGTGGTAAATCAATTCGTGATATATATATTTTTGATATTCTACACAGAAGCTAAAATTCACTGTGTGTAGTATACTGATGCAGTGGAAACTTTGATGTGTGAATCTGTAGAAAACGAAATAGAAAGCCGAGTAGGCTGCAGAACTCTGAAAAGGTAGTGAAATAAAATGGTCACGTTGGTCAAAATCACTATTAGGCTCCAAGGTTCATCAGGCGTTAGATCTAGCAGCAGGAATTTCGTCTACAATTAAAGAAAACACTGGGATTCTATGGCCGTGCAGCCGTTCTCAAGAAATCAAAACGCTTATTGCAATGGTGCAAAGCTGACCGTCATTCAACACTAGAACGTCCATTGGTGTCAGTTTGACACTGAAGCCTGTTCAGTTTGTTTTCCTTTCAACATTTTTGCAGAGAATTTGAAAATTTTTCGTGGCTTTTAATTATTTTCTATGGTAATTACACAGTAAAAGGTTTGTGATTCCAGGTTAATTAGAAGAAATTTCCCAACTAAAAATACCTTGAAAGTCCGCTGGTGTCATTTCGACACCAAGGCAATTTATCATCAAAAATAGCTGTCATTCATCATTACTATTAGTAAAGCAAGCTTCTCAAAGTACTATCACCCATTTATTTGATCTTGAATGCAGCGTTATTGGGTTAACAGTGGAAACGAATCTTATTTTTCTGAAATATTTGTGTCTAAGTGTTTCGTTATATAGCATTTGTTTATCTGCTCATAAAAAAATCATTCGATTTTCGAGCCTTGTGCAGAGAAGGCACCCTGAAACGATGGCTGTAGAACAGGTTTAAGCCTTACTGAAATTGCTAATTAATTGCGAGAGATTTCTGAGAATTAATCGGCTCTAATTTAGATTCCAATGAAGACTTAAGATTGAGAGAAAGTGACTGCAAAGAATCTGAAGAAAGAACAGATATAATTGACTATATTCCAGTAAATCCTGATATATTTATCGCTAGGGATAGCACAGAATGGATATCGCATAATAGTAATTTTCCTAGCAGGGTTGCGACTCAAAATGTTTTGTGACAAAACAGTGGTCCAAAAAGCTTCACAAAACATAATGTCAACGTCAGTTTCTTATGATGAAAAGGGCCATAAAATACGTTAGTTACATGAAATAATATTAAAAAGTCTTAAAACTGAGCCCTACTGCTAGTTAGCCTAAACTAGTAGTCCTGCAATTATTTAGTTAAAGCAATTATTTTTATATTTTATGTCGCGGTGTCAAAACGACACTGGTGGACGTTTAAGGGTAATCGAAATCCCGGACGTTCTAGTGTTAACTATGGACATGTGAAAATTTTTTATTTGAACTAATGAATCTCAATTTACAATTTTGCAACCCGATGATTGCGTCTGGATTTGATTGATACCACCGATTGTATAGTTTGTTGGTTGCAGAAATATTGTGTGGGGCTGTTTTTCATAGTTTGGCCTAGATCTCTTAGCTTCTGTGGTTGGAAACGTTAACTACTATACATGTATGTTGTGCATTCTGGACAATTCTGGTCTCTCAACTCAATAGCAATATTTTGGGGAAAAGCCCATTCCTCTTCCAGCAGGATAACTGCTCCATTCCGTCATCGAAACTTTCGCAGATATGGCTTCATGAAATGGCTGTTTAAAAACTTTGTAGGTGTTCCCAAAGTCCAGATATGAATCTCAAATAACACTTTTGAGAGGAATTAAAAAGCTGATTATCTAGCCAGGGAAATTGACCATCCTCGCTGTCGTCTCTCATTTCATCTGCGATGGATGCCTGGAAAATAATTCCTGTTGGCATCTAACAAACACTAGGGGAACGTCTCCCAAGTCGTGTACAGGCTGTTATCAATGCAAAAGGGGGATTAATTTTATACTGAAATATACCTCAGGACTTTCTGAGTCCATACCTTTGGGTGCCCGGATATTTTTATCCAGAAATTGTATAATAAAAATTGTATAATAAATAACTCACCTCAAAGGTGAGTTTAATAAAAATTTTTGATCACACTTGTAAAATTATTGCATTCTCTTGATTTCTTTCTTTTCTTACCTTTCTTTCTTTTCAATAGAAATTTGTTAGAAAAGCCTTACCTTTTCAATGCTATTAATGTACATTCAGCTAAATTAAAAAAAATTGTATCAGTCACCAAATGTCTCTTACGCTTTCAAATACAGAATCAGTTTCGCATATATATATATGCGAGCAACTGTCTAGCCAATTTATACTTACATTATTTTGAAAGTAGTTACATTAATAATTCTAAATATTATACTTATCGTTATATAGATGACATACTCATTTTAGGCAAGCAAGTCAATTTTATAACTAACACTAATTTTTATTCACAATATCTTAATTTAATACAGACAAATAGTAACAACAATGAAGCAAAATTTCTTGACATACATATCAATTTAAAATATAATGTAATAGTTTCTAATATTTATGATAAAAGAGAAGATTTAATTTCAATATTATAAAAGTTCCTCATTGGGAGAGTAATGTACATGTTTCTATATTCAGAAACATTGTTATCAATTATATACAACGCAATAAATTTCTGGTGTCAAAAATTCAGAAATAATAAATTATAAATATTTTACTAAATATTGCTTAAATCAGAAATACCCAATTAATTTTATTAATAGTTATATGAATGAAGCTATTCAAAATAGTAAAGATTAAAAATTCTGAGATTGATAATAGTTTACTATAAACTTACATATTTCATAGTTATAGTTGCCTCCATATTCTAATATTATATAAAATTACTTATTATTATTTTATTCATAAATACTCTAGTGTTATTAAAGTTATGGTAATTTGTAACTCTCTTATCAATTTTTATTTCCATTCTTTTTACACTTTTGTTAAGTGCTACATTTCAGCCATTCACATGATTTAAATCTGTATTAGGGTCCAGAATCTGGCAATGCCTTATTTATTGCACTCAGATTTAGCGCGGACTCTGCATTTTTAAGTAAAATTTTTAGGTAGGTTACCTCTATTTTGTAATGGATTTAGATATTCCTATCCCACATACTTTCATAGGTATGTGGGATAGCTCAGTATTATTTACATAAAGGGTGAAGGTTGGCTGGCCAAAAAACATGTTCAGCCCCACTTTCATATAAATTTTTTAATATATTATGTGTCGTAAGTCAGCAATGCTTATAATACTGCAGCATCCATTTTATAATTTTTAATCTAGGTTGCTCATGTGTCCTTCATCGTGTGTTTGCTTACTGTCTATGTGTTTTTCGATTTTGATTGTTGGATGTTCATCTCGTTTGTAGAGAATGGACTAAATTCATGATGGTCACATGATAAAGGCAATCACGTGTTTCTCATTGATTAAAAATTGACATACTGATTGTTCAACTTGTAAAGTTTAGATAGCTTTTAAAATTTGATGATTGGGTGAAGAATTCACGTGTTAAAAATTTTCAAACAGTTTCAAAATTAAAAAAAAACTTACATTATGCAAATACTTTTAAATTAAGTGCATTTTGCTTAAATATGTGCATTATTATACCGTTTACAAATATGTACTTTCTAAAAGAAAGTTTCTGCACAAAGGAAAAGTTGGCAACAGTGAAGCACATGAAGTAATTGGCTGGAAAGGCGTGATTATATTTATGACATAATTATGACGTCGCAATAATTTATGAACTGATTGGCTAAAAATACACGTGATTCAGTTATCATATGACTATGACGTCACATGAATTTAGTCTATTAGACTATATATATCTAATGCATATTATAAATGCGAAAGTTTGTGAATACCTTTGTGGGTCTTTCACGCAAAAACAACTGAATGGATTTTAATGAAACTTTACAGTAATACAGCTTATACGTCAGAATAGCACATAGGCTATAATTTATAGCATATACTATAATTTATAAAGATTTGTCAAAAGTGTCCAAAATATAACGATATTTGTCAAGTAAGTAGGAAAAAATTCTGCCATCTGCTAGCAATTCTAGCGTGCGCTGCAAAAAAGCCCACGTCAGCATATATCTATCTTCTGTTTGTGAAGAACTATTTTTGTTTTTTGGCTACGCAAGGGCTCGCTTCTAATTAATTCCTGTTATCAGAATAATGCCTATTTTTTTTATTTCAGAATAAAACTAAGTTTTGAAGGGAGAGGTTGTTAGTAGGAAAAAATTCTGCCATCTGCAAGCTTTTCTAGAGTGCCCCGTCAACATATTTCTATCTTTCAGGTATGAAGTAAAACGTTCCCCTCTGTTTAGTCTACGCCAGGCACCACTGCGTGCTCGATTCTAATTTTTTGCTTTGTAATCACTATTTTTTTATTTCAGAATAAAACTTACTTTTATCGCTTCTGGTATTTAAATTAGATCAGTTATGTTTTTCACACTACACTACATCATTTGGAAAAATTTGCAACTTTGTTTGTGGTTTGTAGTTAATTATAACGCTATAGTTTTAACTGAATAGGCAGGCATTGCATTTTTTAAGTATAAAAATAATAACTGCCGTACTGTATTTTTTGGAAGTGTAAAAAAAGCACCTACTAAGAATTATGCCACGAAAGCGTAAGTCTAATCTTTCCCAATGCTCTAATTCAGCTCGAGCTATGAAAATAGCTAGATTTAACGAAACGTTTCCGCAAGCCGAACTGCGAAGGCTTGAACAGGCGGAGCGGGATGCAGCTCATAGAGCTGCTGAGACACCAGAGCGGTCCCAAGCTCGGCGTCGACGTCAGGCAGAATATTTGGCATCTCAACGGGCTGCTGAGACACCCGAAGAGTCCCAAGCTCGGCGTCTTCAGCATGCAACTTACAAGGCGTCTCAGAGAGATACAGAAGCCATTGAAGCAGCTGAATCTCGCAAGCGTGCTGTTGCTGAAAGGGCACAACAGCGACGTCTAATATTCACAAAAAAAAACACGTGGGGGGTATTCGATAAAGCTGCATTCGAGTATGACGAAACTTTTGATTACGAAAGCCACAAGCTTATACAAATAGAAGCGATGAATAAAGAATGCAGATTTTGCGGTGCTCTTAAATAGAAAGAGGAATCTGCAGGCATATGTTGTTTGGGGGAGGGGGAAGTAGCCACAATCTTAACTGGAGAGGCCAAGGGAGACAATGTTCTTACACCACGCATCCCAATTGATTGATTGATTTAATATTAACGTCGCACTGTTCAGCTACACGAGGGCTTTTGGCGACGGACCACGTAATTTTGAACCATGGTCAAGTGACGTGGACGACACCTGAGCTGGCACCCCCTCTCCTAACTACCACACCACACCTTCGGGAGGACGTTTCAGCTCTCGACAGATTTAACGTGCATCGCTGCCCTACACGGCGGGTCTTTAGTGGTACTGAGATCGAACTCGTGACCAGGCAAGCCTCGATCCGATACCTATACCACTCGGCTACCGCGGCCACACCACGCATCCCAACCATACCCAATAACTTACCATTTAATTTTAAAAGCCTGCAGTTCCCATTAAAAGTTGCATTTTCAATGACTATCAACAAATCGCAAGGCCAAACCTTAAAGGTAGCAGGCATACATTTGGGCTCGCCGTGTTTTTCCCACGGATAGCTCTACGTGGCTTGCTCAAGGGTTTCTGAATCGCAAAATCTGCATGTTTATGCTGAACGAAATTAATCGTTTAACTTTATAGGAGTATATTGCAATAGCTACCTATAACTTTTGCATTACTATCAATCATCATATACAGCCGTACATCTATCAACACAAAATATAGGATTTATAATACCTATTAGTGAGATCATCAAAAATACTTGGTTTCAGTTTACATACATTACACAACATGGAACATGGGTCTCTCAAAGTAACTCTGTCTGTCTGTTACGCCTTCACGACTAAACCGTAGAACCAATTTTGATGAATTTTGGTATAAAGATAGATAGAGAGAACCCTGGAGAAGAAAATAAAAGCTACTCGAAGGACTAATCATGCGCTGACGAAGTCCCGGGCACCAGTTATAAAATGTATATACGTATCTATGTAAATAAACTGTACTCTAATAAACTTAATTTTGTTAAATATATGGGTTTTTTTAGAATTCTTTAACATGAAATTCTTTTAGCACGAAAAACAAATTCATACCTTCTCAGTTTTGTGTTAAACGATTTTCACTGCATGTAAATTTTCTATAAACTATTTTAATGATCCGAACTTTAAGATTCCTTAATGCCATTTGTTTATCTAAAAAGTAAAAATGGATGTTTGCATGTATGCATGACCTCGCTTCACTCCAACACTGTTCAACCGATCACTATGAAAAATGGAATGTATATGCATTTTTTATGGAGAAGAGTTTTGTGCTATCCTCTTTATAATATAAGGAACGGAGTTGCTTGCGAATATTACAATTTTAACATAAAGTAAATACAACAGAAAGTAATAATAACGTATTATACTTCAAAATATAAATTACTAGCTGTTATACCCGTTCTTCGCACGGGTGAACTGAAAAATTAAACAACACAGATTGAAGGAAAAATAAGTTTTTAATGAGTTAATTTTATGTGAATTGCAAATTAAAAAAAAAGCTTTTTGCATATCTCAGCTAAACAAAAAAAAAAAAAGGACAGATAAAAACACATTTGTTAAATTTTAAGTATGTAGATCTAATAGCTGATAAAAAGGATTTTTTTTTTATTTATAATTCCTCTTAACACTCTTGAGGGTCGATTTTTCAAAATACCTCCCTAAGCTGATCTCTGCTCACCAAAAGTAACACATTGTTAAAAGTTTTGCGTAATGAACGCTTAAAGTAGTGTAAATAATTTATATCTGAAAGTGTAATACATTAATATTACTTTCTGTTGTATTTATTTTATTTTAAAATTGTAATATTCACAAGCAACGCCGTTTCTTAAATTATAATGGCGATTCAATGAAAAACAAAGCGAAATGTTAACGATAGAGTCAAGTTGTTAAATGCTTAGCTACTTTCGTAGCTCGAGCTTTATTAGAGCTTTGTAAGACCCGCCGTGTAGGGGAGAAATGCACTTTAATACTTTATCCAACCGCATTATGATTTACTGCAGTTTTTTTCATACAATATTTTTTTTTGGATCACTACATTTACAAAAATTAAGGGATATACCTAAACAAAATATTCCACTTTGAAAAATTTAATCCGTTAGAGCTAATAAGTTAATTAAAGATATCCACTGTAAAATTAATTATATATGTCATTCACTTAAAATGAGTAGTCAAATCATTTTCTAAGGTCTTCATTAACATACAAAAACATAAGACACTTAAATTTTGACAAACTATTTTTTCCGCTAAAATACTCATCATGGAACCCGTGCTGCCATATATCTTGGAAGAGTGGATTTCAAAGAATATTCCAGCTAAGTATTGGTAGAATATTCCTTCTAAGTTGATGTGGTGTGGTAGTTAGGAGAAGAGGGTGCCAGCTCAGGTGTCGTCCACGTCACTTGACCAGGGTTCAAAATTACGTGATCCGTTGCCAAAAGCCCTCGTGCAGCTGAGCAGTGCGGCATTAATATTCACTCACTCTCACACTCCAAAAAATACAGTACAGTAGTTATTGCGTTTTTAAGTATAAAAATAATTATATCTGCCTATTCAATTAAAATTATAGCGTTACAATTAACTACTAATCACAAACAAATTTTGAAAATTTGTCCAAATGATGCAGTGTGAAAGAGAAAGTTTATTTACTTTAAGTATCAGAACAGATAAAAGCATTTATTTGGATAAAAGATCTATTTCTTACTACCAAATGTGCATAATAAAATAATAAAAAAACATTAAAATAAAGAGAGATTTATAACAACCTCTCCCTTCAAAACTTAATTTTATTCTGAAATAAAAAAAATAGGCATTTTGCTGATCAGTGGAATTAATTAGAAGCGAGCACCTTGCGTAGCCAAAACAAAAAAAAGTTTTTTCACAAACAAAAGATAGACATATGCTGACGTGGGCTTTTTTGCAGCTCAAGCTAGAATTTCTCGCAGATGGCTGAATTTTTTCCTACTTACTTGACAAATATCGTTATATTTTGGACACTTCATACAATACCTTTATAAATTATAGTATATGCTATAAATTATAGCCTATGTGCTATTCTGATGTATAAGCTATATTACTGTAAAGTTTCATTAAAATCCATTCAGTTGTTTTTGCGTGAAAGACACACAAAGATACTCACAAACTTTTGCATTTATAATATATATTAGATTTACACTACTTTAAGCGTTCATTACACAAAATTTGTAACAATGTTTTGCTTTTGCTGGGCAGAGATAAGCTTAGGAAGGTGTTTTCGAAAATCGACCGACAAGAGACTTAAGAGGCGTTATAAATAAAAAAAATCATTTTTATCAGTTATTAGATCTACAGACATAAAATTTAACAATCATGTTTTTTTTCCGCTTAATATGCATTTCGAGTAAAATTAACCCATTAAAAACTTCTTTATCCTTCAAACTGTATTGCTTAATTTTTCAATTCACCCGTGCGAAGAACGGGTATACCAGCTAGTATATATATATATATATATATATATATATATATATATATATATATATATATATATATATATATATATATATGTAATAGTATGATCTATATACTCCTGTTACATTATTTCTACACATATTGCTTAGCTATTTGATTTAATGCAGCAGGATTAATGACAAACACAGATGAAAAGTCACAACACAACGAAAAGTTTTTCGTTTCATAACTATTTTCCTTTAGAAATATATAAAATTATACTTTAAAATTACAGCCATCGATAGCTTACTTATTAATTGATCTATGCGCATTTATATTTGCGCATGCTTTTGATTCTTAATTCCCCAATAAATTAACAACTTTCTATGTGTACAGTATTCTTTTGACCTTTATAATCAAACGAATTTTAATAAACATGTTTAGTATGATTTTTTTACTATTTTATAAATTTATTTCTAAATAGCATTTATTTTAGAAATAACAGTTTTTGTGTAAATGTTCTTTTATTTTATTCGCCACGTAGAGGTGGATAGATTATAACTTCACCTAAAATCCACAAATGTGTAAATATTGGAATAAAACTTAATGCTAATTACTTACACTCTAACCTATAATTAGTTAGCCCCCTGTTCCCGATAAAATATAATTACAAAGACTGAAAATATCAATGTGTTTGTTCCAGCAAATGTCTCAAAGAATATTTTACGATCATTAGAAAGTAAATCTCTTCTCTGACGTCACAAGATTATCCGGACTCGTTCCACTGGCAAAAGGCAGGAGATACTTTCACTGTAGCGAGCGCTCCGCTCTTTAAAGGATCCGTAACTTAATTCAGGAAAGTTTTCCGGCATTAAGATCCGCAGGAACTTTCCGGTATTCATAGAATTAATGAATTAAAACGGAGATGCCAAGTCTTAATTCCATTACATTCACCGTCTAATTAATAGTTGAGAACAAAGAATTTATTTCGAATGACAGATAGAAACAAAAGTTTAAGTCAAGCTTTTATTGCTTTGAATCTCTTCATTTGCAGTAGGAATTGATAATGAGTACCGGATAATTAGGGAAATGATTGAAAACAATAGTACCATTGAATTACTTATAATGAACTAAGAATGATTATCTTTGGGATGTTAAATACATTTTCTACCTTATTTCTGGCAAACGTAGCGAAATGACTGGTTTGATACTGGTACTTACAAGTAATAAATTAATTCAATTAAAATGAGCTATATTTATCTATATTTAATTTTAAATTTCTATTTTGATCCATTTTTATTTGGAAATATAAATATAAATAGTTTGTAGACGTTTTTGTTTGTAGTTTTTAAAAATATATATGCTGTTAAAAATGTCGCTATATTTTGATTTTGGAATATCTGTAATATTTTTAGTAATAACTTTATATTTTTTTCGAAACAAGTTGTACATTATTCTCTACTTCAAATGTACGAAATTCATATATATTCTTCGTTTAAAATTGTTAAAAAATGGGAATACACACCAATGATGTTTTTATTATAAAATGGCTAAATTTTTTTATAACTTTAAGTTATTATTCTTTACCACTAAAACGACCTTTTACTCTCATGATGTAAAATTTTTTGAGAAAGAAATTATTTAATAAACAGAAATTATAAATGATTTTGCATAATAATCATATAAAGCAGGTATTTTCAAACTTATGATAGTATATTTAATAACTTCTGTAACAATACCAACTGCATAAATTTACAGAGTAGGATTTTTAAAAAACTTTACATATGTCTTCTCTATTAATAATTATGGTAAAATCCTAGGAGAGCCCACACCCTTGGCGACAAACCGAAAAAAGCGGCAAGCCAGAACGAGATGGCGCAAAGCAAAACCAACAATGATGGCAAGTGAATATAGCGGGACAAGATGGATGCGTAATGAAATTATATGTAAACAATTTAGAAATTAATCAAATGTATTTAAGATGAAATTAAAAAAAAAACAGTACTTACTTTCTTACTGCTGATCTTTTCCGAGTGGAGGGTACAGCGTGAAAGCAGATTAAAAAAAAAACTTGAACTCATCGCTAAGCAAATGACCGTGGGAGCACCACCATAAATATTCTTCGGGGTAATGGTCGAACATACCCATTCGAAATATCCGTTCAAATCCATCCAAAACAGCAGTCTTTCGTTCGTATAATCCCATTTACTCATTACATTTAGAACATTCATAATTTGAAGCAATCAATCCTTCCTTCCTGCCTGCCTTCATACACAATTCAATCAATTTTTTTCTTACATTTCGCATTCAACAAAGTAAAAAATTCAAAGGTATATACACTCACACGTGCCATACTTCCAGCCTGGTGCCCAACAACAAAATGACACAATTCAAAATGCCCGCTGACAAAATACGAATATTCCAGAAATAGTTATGTTTACCATATATAATGTATCAAAGTAGGGTTACCAAGATGGCGCAATTATCACCAACAAAAATAATTCTCGCCAAGGGTGTGGGCTCTCCTAGGACTGAACCATAATTATTATTCTGGTGCTAGTGATTATGATGAAAATCAAGGAAAGGAATGGGTGTAATGTAGTAGTTCTTGTTCATCCTGGCTCTATGAGGAATATATCGAGTTAGAGCGTGACTCCTTCTATTGTAATGAGTGTAGCGTATGATACAAGTGCAAGTCCTCATGAAGTTTTGTTTCTCTATAAGTTTGTAATGATTTAATTTAATTATTTATCTGATTTTCAACATTCAATTATTTTTAATTTATTAACAAAAACTTGGACATTTCTTTTTCAATACGATTTGTTCAGTAACTAATAAGGTTTAATTTTTTTCTCATCATTTGCCAAACGTGTAATTTGTGCAAAAATGTGTTTCTGTTTGGAAAAGGTAAAAAATAAAAGATGGCAGTTTTTCTTAAATTTTTTGCAATACAACCTTCGCATATTTATGACAATTGTGCACATATTCCCTAAGTTATTAGTCAAGTTCAATTGCAGAATTCATTGCGGAGCATGTTTATACACATAGCAACAAAAGTTAGAGCTTTGTTCATATACCTAAAGTATGAAATATCTTAATTTTGGAAAAATGGGATGTGCTGGGGAGTAGTATATTTTGAATTAATTGTTTTGAAGCCCATATTTGCCAAGCTTACTCTGTATAAATTTTTTACTTTTTTGTTTTAAAATAACGGAAAAGAATTTATATTGTTTACAAAATAACGAGCTCAACAAAAATTACACCGTTTGATTAGAAATTGGTTGTCTTTGAAAAAAAATACCCATTGCCATTTTTACCTTATACCACAGAGCAAAGATTTATTAATTCATTGCATTGGGTAAATGCTGAAATATATAATGTTGTGATATTCTCCCCCTTGGGAGAATATCTCTCGGATTATCAGCGTGAGCTAGAAGTGTAGGATTAACGGAAGAACTAGAGGCATACATATAATCTTAATATATCTTTATTAAGATTTTAAACTTAAACTTCTAACAAATTAAATTATAATAATTAATATGAGAGAATCTACGATGGCAAAATACGCAACACCCAATATATATAGATAATAACGACTAAACCTAACTCGGACCACTATCAATAACTGTATATAGCCTAAACTCTATTCTAATACAATCACTGATTCTAATATTAAATATTCAATCCTACCTTGTTGCAGTCTGGAGAATCAATCATTAGTATCCTAAAGGCAATCTTGTATTTACTCCCATGCACTGGTATGTACATTGGTTCTCTATATCTTTATCAATTATAACTTCTAATCACCGCCACGTAACCTTATCCAAACTTGAACCACGAACTATATTAACATTCCTCTACTTGCCATCAACTGCCCCAAATTGCCATCTCGCTTACTCTAAGTTCCGATATTTAAAAGCTTGTTAATTTGCATCTTTCATTCACACTTCACTTCTTGGATTTGGTTGGAAAAGAGTTGCCATTAATTCTGGCCCAAAGAACCCAAAGGACATGTTAAAGAAAAGACGCGTGAGCCCGTTACAATGTGACTTTTAGAGCTAATTTTAAAAACAAAATAAAAGCCTTTATATACTGTTATTTATTTATAAGTTAAAATATATACTTTTATGAAATGGACCTCATTGAGTTTTTTTATTTCATTTTGAACATCTACCATGTATCTATGTACCTTCTGTTACCCTCCTTCAAGAGTTCTTTTTTAAGTAGCTTTGACTTTGAAAAATCCGCCTGACAATAAGTTAATAGTTTTTTACACGTCTCAATTATTTGTAGAATGTTTCAAGCTTATAGCTAATTTGATGAAATTTTTACAAAAGTGCTGCCTCGCAAACCACCTAGAATACAATTAAATGAAGAAAATATCCGTCATAAATCTGAATAGCACGGAATCTATTAATTGGTACCTTATTGGAAAACATGTCCAAATTACAGACATTTTGAGAACGCCTTAGTTGCACACAAGGTAAATCTCGATTTCTGCACAAAGAATTTTCCATGAGTTGTTTCAATTTGTGAATTATTATTATGTATCTGAACACACACACACATAAGGCATTCGACTACCCTAAAATTATGATTTTCTTAAAAATTGATAAATTCTCTCTTTTATGATTTTATTTTAAAAACCAACTTATTAGCTTTATAAAAATACCAAGTGTTTTTTTTTCTATTCGCTAGAAAAAAAAACTACAAATGTTTTCGTAAAAGCAGATGCCATAACTTTACATGATGTTAAACTTTAAAATGCGTTTTATTGGAAATGCTTTTTTTCGAAACGCTCGAACGCGGGGACAGCGATCGCTCTCAAAGTTTTAAAAATAATTTGCTGAAATTTTTTGTGTATGTTCTATATAACAGTAACTTTCCGATTTATCAATCGCTGCTTTGTTACAAAATTTACAGTTCTTTATGTGAATATAATCACTGTTTTTTAAATCCATTTCGTACAATAAGTAAGATAAAGAGCTCTAGTTCTTGTAAAAATTAAAATATCTCTTATCCTAAAAATCATTTTAAAAAGAAATAGCAAAGTAATACACAAAAATAAAAATTTGAGAATTGTCCATTTACTATTTGTACAGAGCGAGCCCCATTTTCCCTCTTATTTTTAATGCATTTCGATATATACTGTCTAATATTTTACTATCTTCAATATAATTCACATTTAGTTAATATGGGTGGTGATACACACACAATTAACATAATTTAAAAACTATAAGCTAATGTGTAGAACATGGTTAAATTAATATTTTCTTAAACTTATATATGTAATAAGTTTAATGTTAGTTTCCATTAATTTACTTCTTATTGCTTATCAATTATTTTGTTTAAACATGGATGTCCTTTCCATCTCAATTCCTGGAGTCCTTATTTCCTGGCTGAAAATAAAAGATTTTAAAATGAAAATTAGTTTTAAAAATCTTGTCTCTTCAGTTGAGACAGTTAAAGAATATTAAATTTTCATTCAATAAGGTGGCATCGAAAAATCAACTAAAGTATTAAAATAATTTGGGAAAAAATCAAAGTAAATTTATATTTATGATAAGTATTTGAAGTATTATTCTCCAAACAATAAACTATTCCTTCGATACAGGAAAATGATTAACTACCAGTACTCATAATATTAGTAATGCTTGTAAATAAAACATTAATGAAGATCACTAAAAAAATTACAATTATTAAATAATGATTAATATTAGTAGTCATTATCTGAAATTATTAGCATCATTAATAAAAATATTAATGATAGTGGATAAAGGAAATTATTAATTATTAACAATAATAATGATCACTAAAATTATTAGTATAGTAATTAGTAAATAAAAATGGATTAACACATTAGCACAGTGCTTCTCAAACTTTCAATACTGGCGCCCCCTTTTCAATCACAATTTTTATCGCGCCCCCTCATACATAATAATTTACTGAATGCAATAATAATGCACTTTTACGATAACGCAACAATATTTATTATAAACCGTACAAATTCATGACATAAGTATTAAATTTTGTCTATGTTACTTTTAAACAAAAAAAGTTCAGTAATAGGATAATTACTAAGTTATTTTTCCTTTCTCTGATTTTTAAATTGGAACATATTACAAAATGCGGTGGTTGCTTAGAAGACAAAATATAGATATCAGCTAAATATAGAAAATGAACTCAGAGGGTCAATTTCTTATCTTAAAACTCCTTTCAAAAACTTTGCTTTGTAAGACAAGCCCATGGAAGTAGCTAACAATTATTAAACTTGTTCTTAATTTAGCATTAATTAATTAGTCATAAAATACTCTGTGCACCACTCATACATTAAAAGCAGTGTTTCTCAAACTTTCAATACTGGCGACCCAATTTTCAATCATAATTTTTGTCTCGCCCCCCTGTACAACAATAATGTATTTACTGCAATAAAAATGCACTTTGAGAGAGAGACGCTAAAGTTACAATACGATCTTAATTGTAAACCGTACAAATTAAGACGATAAGTATATTAAATTTTGTGTATATGTAACTTTTAAGTAATATATATTTTAAGAAAATTACTTAAAATATATATTACTTAGAATTATGTTATTTTTCTTTCTCTAATTTTTAAATTGGAACAGATCGCAAAATGATGTATTTAATTTATGAATTATTTCCTTCAGCATTCATTTCTCAAAGTACAAATGTCATTAGAAAAATAGTCTAGTCAATGTCGCTCTCTATCATATCCATCACATCTGGCATTATAGAGTACGTTTGCGTGAGTCTGGGCAACCTATCGGACATCTGCGCAAAACATGTAAAAATGCTTTTCCTCGTACAATTCCAGTCAGTTTTGGTCGACTCGATACTCCTATAACTACCGAATCTAGCTTGAATGTACATTTTTTTAAAATTTCCACGTTAATTGTAATTCACGGTAATTAAGTATCTACGACAGTAGATTAAAACAATATCATACATACATTTTTAAATCGTAAGCAAACATTCGACCATAATAAAGAATCAACAAGTACACAGACGAACGAGCATGGTTCCGAAAATTAAATCAAGGCGATCTTCTCAAAAATACTTAAATTTTGGATTTACCACTTCTGAAGTAAATGATGGGAAAAAGCCCCAGCTCGATATGTCTTAAAACTTACAAATCTGTAGAACAACATGTGAAAGTTGTTTTTAAAACATGTAAAATCATTTAGCTATGTTGGCAAAGAATTTTAAAAGTATTTTCTGGATGAGGTCAGCTTGGTAGCAAGTTACGAGTGGATTAGGGATCTATTTCAAGTACTCCAGAAGGGCTCTCAACTTCCGAAGAAGAAATCTTCATAGATTTCACATCCAGTGAAAAATTAAAAGGCAATTTTGTAATAAATCGCTCTTTGAATTTGGGGTAGAGGTGGATGAGAAATTATCTGTACTGAAAAACAAAAGCACTTCGTATACTATTACCATTTTCAACATCCTACCTTTTTCAAACCGGATTTTCTGCAGTGGATGCCTTGAAGACAAAATATAGATCTCAGCTAAATATAGAAAAATAACTCTTTGATTGTCAATTTCTGATATTAAACCTTCCTTTGAAAAACTTTCCTCTACAAGACAAGCCCGTGGAAGTCCCTAATAATTATTAAACTTGTTCTTAATTTAGTAATAAGATTGATTGATTGAATATTAACGTCGCACTGTTCAGCTGCACGAGGGCTTTGACGAAGGACCACGTAATTTTGAACCATGGTCAAGTGACGTGGATGACACCTGAGCTGGCACCCCTCTCTCCTAACTACCACACCACACCAACGGGAAAACGTTTCAACTCTCAACAGATTTAACGTGCATCGCTGCCCTACACGGCGGGTCTTTAGTGGTACTGGGCTCGAACTCGTGACAAGGCAAGCCACGATCCGATACCTATACCATTCAGCTACCGCTTCCAAATTCAGTAATAAGAAATTATTTATAAAATACCTTCTTCAGTACTGATACATCAAACGTATACTGGCTGAAACACCGACTCTTCGCACGAGTTCATTTTTTAAAAAAAATAAAACATTTTTCTTGATATAATAGCTGAACTGTAAGGAGAGTAAAACTGTGTGCACGACATTGTATACAAAAATGTAAAATGATTTTTCTGATAAATGCTATAATTGTACATAACTGTTTAAAAGAACTGTAATTTTAAACCTCACACAATTAGCATTTAGAATTAATGTTAAATTATGAAAAAGAATATAAAATTCCGATGAAGAATAATTGTGTTACTTTTTAACATTTAAAGCGAGAAGACTTCAAAATGTTTTAACCCGGGAGCAGGCGCGTACTCGATACTAACATTAATGGTAGTGCGGGGGACTCAGTCACCCCCAATCATTTGTTTAGAATTATTTTTACTGTACACGATACAAATCGGAATTCTAGTGAATATTTTAATTTATAGAAAGTATACTTACGTTCTTTCAAGGACTATTCAATTCTTTGATGATTTGAGAAAAATCAATAAAACTGAACTAAAATGATTCAAAAGTACAAGACCATAATAAAGGACGCAAATCAGACACTTTTCAATTATCCTACAGAAATGTTAAACCAATCAATTCTTTTCCAAATATCGCAAAACTCAATTATTTACAATTTCCCTAAGCGAAAAGCAAACGCATAAAAGATGGGACGGAACTAATATTGATAATAACCATACCATAAGATTGAAGGTCAATCAAATGATTAGCAAACGTACTATGCAGCCTGGCTGAAAAGTGAATCATGACTTCCTTTTTTTTTCTACAACTAATGTACAGTACTTCAATAATAATTACAGTGGTGCATTGTTTATCTTCTTAGAATTTTTCTCAGGGTCTGGGTTTCGTTTTTCTTTTAACAAGTAATATTTTATGTTAAAACGTAATAAAAAATCTCTCATTGAGGAAATACAGCAAATAAAACAAAATGGTTTTTTTTCCTTAATTTGGTTTTGGGATCAAAGATAGCTATTTGATGACGGAAAAAGTCAGATAATAAACGTAAATTATGTCTGTGTTGTTGTGTGTATTTTTTTATTATGGAAGAATGCATTTTGTTTTACTTCTTTTTCCGGTTATTTTTTTAAAAAAAAAATCTTTAAATTTTCGATACGCTCGCGCCCCCCCTTGTAGGGGTCATCGCGCCCCCCCCCGGGGCGCGCCCCACACTTTGAGAAACACTGCATTAGCAGTTAATTTAATAATAACAACCCATTCAAATGTTAGTAATTTGCTATATTAATGAATAAAAGTATTGATTATCCGTAATAATGATCATTAAAACATACATGCAATAAGTAAGTATTAGCAATTATTAAAAATAAAAGAAAAAAACAAATGCGTTGGTTCTGTATTACAATTACTCTCTTAAGCAATGTACAATTTTTTTTCGATTCTGAATAACTTTCTGCAATTATTATATATTAAAAAAAATTTCTTTCAATTCTATCACAAATTTAAAAACTATGATCAAAAAGTATTGGAAGACGGAAATATTGTCGCGTAGAGTAAATTGAAACGGTAATTCGATCCTCACACACAAATAAAATGACAACAACTCTTGCTAGACACAACTCAAGACTTTATTCTACAAATTGAATATTTCCTCTCCTTATATATTGCCATCGAAAGTTCCAGAACTTTGCATAATTATAATTATAGTTAACTTTTATAAATACAAATACAATAAAAAATAAAAGCACGAGAGAAATAAATAATTACAATTAATAAAAAGAAATATATAAGCGCGTGACACAAAAATTAAAGTTAATACACAGAAAACAAAATAAGTTATTTTCGGCTAGTCGCCCGCAACCGGGCGCGTGAGTCCGTGGCAACCGGAATGAACCATTTTTTTCGCTACAATATATTCAAGTCCCAATATAAAACAAAACTTGGGCTAATAGCAACGGACCTCGTAATTTTGAACTCTTGACGAGGATGACATCTCAGCTGATAGCCCCCTCATCTAAATACCACATTAACTTGTATACATTGAGCCCTTCGGAAGATTTAATTACATCGGCCCTTCCCACACAGCGGGTTTTCAGTGGTTCCATGGTTCGAGCTCATTACACTCCGGTTACGCGAGTTCGTGATCACAACCACTACCACAAATCAAAAACTATTATTTGAACAATAATTAGAACTGAAGTGATCATCATTAGATTTTAATAAGACGTCCAGAGTTGACAAATAATCCTGCCGCATATAAAATAATAAAAGTTTTTATAGATTTTAAATTCTTCTTAAAAATATATTCTAGTTATATATTTTCTTTATTTCCTTAAACAATGGCAGTAATCTATGTTCTTCTCAGTCTGGAAAAATGTAGGTTAAAAAAAGTTTAAGGTGTTTAAATGCGTCACAGCGCTCATTTGACTACAATTGTGTACATCTCACCAGTTTGATTAGTTAAAAAAATGAAAATACACACCTTTGGGAAGTTGCTTCCAAAGATTCACTTTACACTGATTTCTCTTTTAGGTGCCTAAGTGGAAAATCAGTCCACAAACTATTCGCGAACCAATGGAATTCTAAGCAACAACTTCCGCAGGAAAACCAAGATCAAAAAAGAATTTTCCAATCCCTTGTGAGCAACGCGATGATTTCGAACGAAACTTTTAGGAAAGATTTGACGCAAAGTAAACATCTCATTCTATTTCAGATGGAGAAGTCAGTGAGCGGAAGCAAACCCAATCTAATTTTAAGTATTTCCTGCGTAGAACGATATATATATGCACGATGGGACAATAAAAGTTTGGAAAATTAACTCTAACTTGCTTCTAACATTCTACTTTTGTGAGTAACAGTCATGTAAGTACTTAATCTGACTTTTCTCAGAAGGGATGTATTCATTTCCTTATAATTTTGGATTTTTAAATATTTTAATTTTATATCACGTTGGAGTTCTCAAAGGGAAAATAGGTTAATTCAGGGTGATTATGATTTAAGTCCCACAATCAGAATGCTGTGAAAAAGAACCACTAGTCAGAATTACATTAAATTTGAGCTGAATAAATTTGAAGTAGGGGGAAGCAGCGTAGCATAAGAAAAAAAAAGTTTCAAAGTAAGACACACGTTTGCTCAAGGATCACTTGGACAATGCATGACCATTTAATATCTTGTTGTCAGTAGAAGCCGATTTCCACATCCAATGCTTTGTCAATACACAAATATACAGAATATGGGTAACGGATTATCCAGTCGCACATGTACAAGTGCCGTTTATTCTGAAAAGATAAGAGCCACCGTAATTCGATTCAAAATGTCACTTGTAACCTAAACTATTTTCGCCATGGCCAATATATGACCAATATATGGCTTACATCGCCATATATTGGTACACTTTTAAATTTTTTCTTATGCTATACCGTTTTCAACTTTTTCAAGTGTAGTCAGTGTAAATTTGAAGTCATTCTGATAAGTGGTCCTTTTTCACAGTATTTTGAAAATAGATTTTAATTATAATCACCTTGTTTATTTGAAGATTTAATGGATGTATATGCTTATTAAGCGCAATGTATGAGTAATTTCTCTTGTAAAGAGCGTGTCTGGTATTAAGAGATAAAATATTGTGAATAGATTCAAATAATAATTAAATTTCACATTACAAAAAGTTATAAAAATGTATATTTACTTTTTATAAAGCGTCCTTGTTAAAACTCATCTGCTGATGCGTCAATTTAGGAACATTTATATCACAGTTACGTGGTGAGTTGTTGTGTAGAGGTAAATGAGGGGAAAAAAAGAGGATTACAAAGTAATGGAAACATATTGGATGGATCAACAAATGGGAATAATTATATTTTCCTTTATTTATATTTTGCAATGTTACCAGTTTTGAAACATATATATTGGGTTGTACGGATAGTGATTTTGCTTTTTCGATGAATATGAAGGAAGAATAGAACTGAGTACCTTCCATTCCGAAAACGTGTATCTTAGCCACCACGTCAAAACGATCGTCATCGCGTGGAGGCTATTACTGGTTTATATTGAGTGATTCTGCGAATAGGCGAACAAACGATACCATATTCGTGGCAAGTGTGTGAGCAGTTGTGTCACTGAGTGCGATGGCTTTATGGGTTGCGTCATTCATGCGTGACAGCTTTGTGGGTTACGTCATCGTGTGTGACACCATAATTGTGTTCTGTATCTGACGGCTTGGTTGCTTTTGCGGTGGATAGATGGTGCCACTACTGCTGCGGTTCTTTAGCATGGCCAGGGTCACCAATGAAGGAAGATTAGAACACGGCACCTTCCGATCCGAAAACGAGTATCTTAGCCACCACAGCAAAGTGATCGTCTTTGCGTAGAGGCTATTAATGGTTTATATTTATATCACACCACCACAAATATGAATTTTTGTGGCGGGTCGTACTCACCCCATTCACAAACCGTATTGGGGAAATACTTCTTTAACTGAGTTTAAATCCGACTTCTACCGGGAGAACTTGAATGTATGCTAAATTGAGTGCAATTTAAACATAAGCAGATGAAGTGTTAGAGTGAGTCGTTACGCTGCTATTAAAGTGAGATTAATGAAGTGAGTTTTGGAAGTCTTGGTGAAAAGGAGAAGAAGCTTAGACTGGAATATAGTTGACCCAGGAGAAATCTGATGAGTTCTCTTCCGTCGGATGACACTCAGTTAAGTGTTTAATTACTTGTCCTACAAATTTAAGATTGCTAGTTAATTCGATTGCTTCTTTGGTTTATAACCTTGATTGATAGTAAAATGATTGAGCCAAATAAAATTTAGTTATCTTCAGAACAATATCTGTTTTTTGGGAGTCCCAAACTTTCCCAGTGACCGTAAAGTAACGACAAGATGATTTACTTACAGAGTATACATATTTTATTAAATTATATAATCTCCATTTTGGTCTAATACACTTAGTCATCTATCTGACATCATCATGAATTTACGCTCATAACAGTTACGATTTTTGCTGGCAAAAAATTAATTTAATCCATTTTTAACGTACATATTTTAAGTAAACGTTTTATCGCTTAAAAATTTTGTAGAGACCTGAAAAAAATCATTTAAAGGTACCAGATCTGAAGAATATGGTGGGGAAGTAGTATTTCCCTTGTAAAGCTGTGAAAACTTTTTGCGAGTATCAAACTTGCAGAAAAATCAAAAATAAAAAAAATTAAAGGTATGTTGGGACACTAACTTTTCTAACGATCATTTCTGTCCTTTTTCTGTTTGTGTGTATCATTCATTTTGTCTGGTTGATGACAGTATACTTCAGAATTCATCATGGTATTATTCGGTAGGAAAAAAAGGATTTTTAGTAATCTTATCAAACATGGATCTTTTTTTAGTGAATATCGGCTTTAAATATAGATGCAACATTTTATTTTTGAGTATGAAACTTAATGAATTTGTGGGTTTTGATTTTATAAATGTAACAAGAATGAAAAGTTTTATTAGGTGATCACACACACTCATGGTACATTAATATATATCTTTATGGTACTAATAAGTAATGATATTTCTCATTATAACTTTTCTTGGAAAGTAAATGTAAGGTGAAGGAAAATTTTGTTTCGAACATAAATTCAGAATAAGATGCATTTATAAGAATTTCTTTTTCACTCAGTGCAGTGCTTCTTAAACTTTCACTACCTGCAACCTAATATTCAATCATAATTTTCATCGCGCCCTCTGTAACGGCGTGGCACATAGTACACTAGGAGGCCTGACACATAGCACACGATAGACTAGAAAGAGGGCGCTGCTGTGAACTGTTTTGGCCTTTGAGCGGGAAGGAGAGAAAGAAGAGGAGTCTCGAACGTAAAATGGACGAAGCTGCTTGTAGTTTTTCCGTTGTGACTTTTAATTGTAAATGAAATTATTAATATAGTGATGTGTTTTGAAAGAAATAATAAAAACGATAAATCCGGTTAATTAGAGCTGATTAATTCAACTACAAGACGATCTTACAGACTGGTGGCAGCGATGGCACGATGAAACTAAAAACAGTGTCTTTAACAACAAAAGAAATAGTTGGCGTAAGTACTTTTTCTATCTGAAAGTACCTTCGGGCGTATTTTAAATTTGATCTCAATTTTTTGTATTAAAATATGGGTACAAATTAAATACAGAAATCATTCTTAATTCACTCTTTGTACTAAATGCTGGATTTTGATTATTTTAAAAGCCTTTTACTTATCCCTGCTATTCTCGTTAACTTATGATTTGTTTTTAAATAAGAACAAAAATTTATCCTATAAAAGGAAGAAAGTTTATTTTGTCTGTGGTTGAATTGAGTATATAAAATTGCTCTTTTTCATTAGTTTTAGTTAGTGTATTCTGATTTAAAACTGTGTTTTCTATGTGTGATATATAAATTAAAAAATTCTCACAACGGTCTGTCACAAATCTGTATTGTAAATACAATATTAAGAATTTGTGAAGAGTGAATGATAAATAACTTATGAAAATATTGTGATTATAGCACGATTTGAAGGTGCAGTGAAAAAAATATATGTATAAAGTGTATATTTAAGTAGAAATATTTTTGATTTTGCTGAGTCAACGAAATATTTATGATTCTTCTCTTTTACAGAGAGAAAAAAAAAGCTGACTCATTACGTTTCAGAAGTTCTCAGGTTAAATGCATAAATTATGTAGCTATTCCAATCATATAAGAATTTGTTTTTATAAGTTGTTCAGTAAAATTTTTGTTTCTGTGGATTCAGAATACCAGCGGATTTATTTTACTCTCATTATTGTGTTAGATTTTTTTTTGTTGCGAATAGAAGTGTTTGGTTTTTATGAAAAAAAAAGTAAATATGTAGATTTTATTTGAATGGTGTTCTTTGATTTAAAAGTGGTCATTACATTGAAACATTTTTAATAAAAAATGTTTTTGTTTTTACAAATATAAACATCTATTATTATTTTTCGAGTTAAGTGTGAAGTTGTAGAATTTCTATAGATAGAATTTTTTTTTAACATATTTGCTTGCATTTGTTTGTTTTAAATTGAAAATAAACGACAATTAATGAGCGACAAATTAAATTTTGAAGAGACTTTATGAAGAGATAATTTGGACTTAAGGTGTATGTTATTGTTTTGCATTGAAATGTTTATTTTTTATTTTTGTGTACTTGTTTGATTATTCTGGTATTGTAGTTACGTAAATATATTAATCACTTGAAACTTTTGAAAAATACAATACGAAAGTGCTGAATATGTATGTATTCGTTATAATTTAAGTGTATATTTGTGCATATTTTGGTACAGTGCAAAATCGATAACTACTTTAGGTAAATAATATATCGAAAAATAAGTTTCTTACTCGTCATATTTTAATTTTCTTTTTGGAAAGCATTCTGATCTTGTTAGTCCCTAAATCATGGCATATTTAGCTAAAGGTAATAAACCTGATCTTTTGTCAGTATGTGAGGAAATGGAGGTTGAAGTAGATCAGTCCAGATATAAAAAAATTGATTCTAAATAGCGAATCTTATGTTGAAGAGGAAGTGAAGATAATTCTCGACAGAGTCATTAGTGATAGGAAAGAACAAGAAAGAAGAAAACAAGAAGAAAGAGAAGAGCGAATGGCTCGAGAGGCCAGACAACACGAATTAGAATTGAGAAAATTAGAATTATCGCAGCAGAATCAACCATTAAATAATGAATCTGGAAGAAGAGTTGAAATTGGACCTAAGATTCAATTGACACAAATCACTACTAAATTTGATGAAAAACATGATGAGATTAGTTTATATTTGATTAATTTTGAAAGGAAGGCAGAATTAGCTCAAGTACCAAAGAAGGATTGGGTGGCCTACTTGTTGGCGGTTTTACCAGCAGAACTCTCTAATATGCTAGCTAGAGAACCTACCGAAAGGGCAAATAATTAAGATTTTGTAAAAGATCTTATATTGAAGAGGTTCAGGTTTAACAGCGAAAAGTTGAAGCAAGGTTTTTACAGATATCAAAAATCAGCAGAGAAGTCTTGGAGGAATTATGCTCATGAGCTGAATAGTCATTTTACAGAATGGATAGCTGAATTGCAGGTTAAAACTTTCGAGCAACTGAAAGATCTATAAATAACTGAACAATTGAAGTACCGTGTTCCAGCTGAAGTAAGAGAGCATTTTCTTGATAACTGGATCAAGTTAAAAACTCCCTATGAACTTGCAGAGAAATTAGACGAATATGAAAGCATCAAACAGAGTTTCAGAAGAGAAATCCCTAAGAAAAATAGTTACAAATTCAAGGTGGTGTAAATTATAGTGGTGCCAGACCCAAGGAAACTCCTAAAGATTTCAAGTCAAAATTTCAAATAAAAAAGGAACCTGTCCATGAAAAAAATCACGAGAAAGACTTTGAGAAGAGATGACAGCTTCGATGTTATGAATGGGGGTCTTATTCACATCTCAGACCACAATGTGATAAACTAAAAAGAAGAATTACGAAACAGTCGCGTCTAATGAAACTGTTAAAAATGGTACTGATGTATTGGCTCCATATACAAGTTTAGGAACAGTGAATGGAATTGAAATGCCTATACTACGAGATACTGGTGCAACTCTCGATTTAATATGTAAAAATTACGTAAAGCCTTCCATGTTTATAAATGAAACTGTGTGGACTCGAAATCCTCTGGAGGAAACCGCAGTGTGTCTTCCGACGGCTGAAATTGAGTTGGACTGTGTGTTTGGTCATGTGATTACGAAAGCTGCTGTTTTAAGAGATTCATTAGATCAAGGAAAATATCTTTTGGGAAATAAGACTGCTGCATTGTTTGAAGAAGTGAAGAAGAATAAAGAAATACAAGTGTATTTGGTGAACGCTGTTGAAACACGTTCGCAGAAGAAATTGACTGAAGAGAGTAAACAAGATCTTAATATGTCAGAAGAAACTATTCCTGAAAGTAACGAAAAGAATAAAGAATCTCCGGACGAACTGGATGATATTTTGCCTTTAATTCAACCTGAAATTTCTGAATCAAATCTTATAAAATTATCTCATAAAGATTTTGCAAAGGAACAAATGAACAGTGCTGAATTAAAAACACTGTTTGAAGAAGCTAAAAGCGGGTCTTCAAAGAAAAATCATTATATTGTCGAAAGTAACTTACTATTTTTCCAAAAAGAAGATAAGGATGGCACTAAACGTAAATGTTTGGTTATTCCCGAAAAGTATAGAAAAAATTTGATGACGATAGGTCACGAGGCGGCTGCAGCTCATCTAGGAGTAACTAAAACAAAAGATGCCATATTCAAAACATTTTACTGGCCTAAATGCTTTAGTGATGTTGAGGACTTTGTAAAGACATGCGACAAATGTCAAAGGGTGGGTAAGCGGCAAGATAAAAAAGAAGGCCCCACTAAAAATTGTTCCTGTAATAACTGAAATTTTCACAAAGATTAACATCGATGCAAGTGGACATTTACCAATGACACCGTCAGGAAATAAATATATAATTACGGCGTTATGTATGTCATCAAGGTATCCTGATGCCATTCCTGTAGCAAACCTTTTGCTCAACAACTGTTGTAAATGCATTGTTACAGATTTTCAGCCGAATGGGGTTCCCAAGATAATTACATACTGACCAAGGCACATCATTCATGAGTGCACTAACTACGGAATTTTTAGAAAGATTTGGAGTTAAAGTAGTTAGAAGTTCTGTTTATCATCCACAAAGTAATCCTGTGGAAAGAATGCACAGAACATTGACAAGGATTCTTCGTGTCCTGTGTCTGGAGGCAATTCCAGATTGGGAGAAAATTCTGCCTCAAGCCCTCTTTGCCCTAAGGACTGTTATACACGATAGTACTGGGTTTTCACCAGCTGAACTAGTTCACGGGAAAAATCTAAGGACTCCTGTGATGTTATTGTACGAGAAACTGACAGAAGAAGAGCATGTAGAAAGCTTTGTTGTGGATTATTTATTTGAACTCATCAATAGAATGAAAAGATGTCAGGGAATTGGCAATCCTACACATGGAAGATGCCAAACAAAAACAGAAGTTGTGGTATGATCACCGGACCGTTAAGCGTCAATTTCAACTGGGTGAACTGGTTTTGGTCATAGCTCCATGCAGGCCTAACAAGTTATCTGTTCAGTGGGTTGGCCCTGGAGAAATAGTGCAACAACTCTCTGAGACAAATTATGTGGTGAAATTCCCAGAGAAGGATAAAACCCAAGTTTATATATCATGTTAATATGCTAAAACCTTATCACCAACGAGAGGAAAATATTAACTTTTTGTGCATTAATCCTTTAAAGCATGACGAAGAAGAAGACATACCTAGTTTGGAACTTGAAAACGACAGGTCGGTATGGTCCAAAATCATCAGCGAGAGAGATGTGCAGTTAAATTCAAAATTATCTCAAATTCAGCGAGGACAGCTCAAAGAACTTTTATATGAATATAGTAATCTGATTTCGAATATTCCTGGATGTACCGATTTATCTGAACATGATATTGAATTAGAATCTGAACGAGCAATTGTTGCTAAGCCTTATCGTATGTCTCCTCGAGAAATTGAAATTCTCAAATCAGAGGTTAATAAGATGTTAGAACTGAAAATAATAGAGCCAGGAGAATCTGATTTTACATCTCCATTAATACTTGTTGAAGCTCAAGGAAAGGAAGCAATGCCCTGTATCGATTACAGAAGGTTGAATAAAGTAACTAGGACACAATTCTTTCCATTGCCTAATATCGAGGAACTTTTAGAAAAGGTATCGGCAGCTAAATATATCTCTATCTTGGATCTTACTCGAGGGTATTGGCAAATACCCCCGAGTCCCCGAGCGCAAAGGTACGCATCGTTTGTGACAACATTTGGAACTTTTAAACCATTGAGGTTACCTTTCGGTCTGAAAAATGCGCCCTATTACTTCAGTCGACTTATGGCTAACTTATTAAGAAATTGTGAAGACTTTGCAGTTCCCTACCTAGATGATATAGCTATCTTTTCACTAGCCTGGGATGATCCCCTGAAACACCTAAAAGATGTATTTGATCGCCCACGCTCCGCTAAATTACATATCAAGCCATCCAAATGTCAATTTGCTCAAGCATACGTTAAATATCTTGGACATTTGGTAGGCCAAAGCTTAAGAAGGCGTGGAGAGTTAAAGGTTCAGGTCATCAAAGATTTCCCAATCCTCACTAACAAGACGCAAGTTAGAGCCTTTTTAAGATTATCTGGCTATTATAGAAGATATATTCCCGAATTTTCGGTAATCGCAGCTCTACTGACAGATTTACTTAAGGGCCGAAATCGAAAATCAACCGTTGACAGGAACAGTTCTTGCCAGAATACATTCGAGGAGCTCAAGACAAGACTATATAAAAATCCAGTTTTATACAGCCCTGATTTCACAAAACCCTTCATCATTCAGTGTGATGCATCCAATCTTGGAATAGGCGTTGTGTTGTCGCAAGTATGTGAAAACGAAGAACATCCCATCATGTTCCTGAGCAAAAAGCTGTCGCTTGCAGAACAAAAATATAGCACTACGGAAAAAGAATGTGCAGCCATTATTTTTGCCGTACAAAAGTTGAAATGCTATCTTGATGGATACCAAAAATTTGTCATACAAACTGACCATAATCCCTTGGTCTGGTTAGAGAAAATTACAGGGACTATATAATCCAAGACTCTTAAGGTGGTCCTTAATTTTTCAAGCATTTAATTATGAGATTGCTTATTGGAAGGGAAAACAGAATCAGAATGCTGATAGTTTAAGCCGTATCCCTTCCTTAAAACTTGAAAAAAAACACACACACTTGTAATGAGAATTGATAAAAAATAAGAATTTTCTTTGTATTATTATATTTTTTTTTGTCTAAAATGATTGGTATTTGTATATTAGTACACTGCTGGACAATTGCTAAGGACGGATAACACTATCGTCCATAGCAACTACAAAATGAAAAGAAGCCAAATGTGGAAAATTAGAATAAGTGAGAGGTATTAGTAAGCAGAAATATGAGTATGCAAATTTTTTTTTCCACGTCTGTTCATCACGTGATAGCGTTCATAAGAGCTTTAAAGGTTTTGAAGCGTGTGGACAGTTGTTGTTTCAAGTCAAAGTTTTACAGGAAAGATTTAATAGGCGAACTTAAAATTTTTGGCATGTCTTCCCGACATCACATAGATGATTTTATGCGTGGCCGAATTATTGGAAAGATCGAAGAAGGGCGAAAAATAACAGATGTTGCCAGGGAGTTCGCCATCGCTCACAGCGTTGTTTCAAGCCTGTGGAAGTCATTTAAAACTACTGGAATGTGTAGTAGACGGCACGGGGAGGTCGTGTTAGAAGTACGACGCCTGCAGAAGACACATATATCGTTCTATCAGCAAAAAGGAAAAGGCGCACCACAGCTCAGCAGGTGGCAAATCAGTTTCTTGCTGCCTCAGGAAAGCAGATCACCCGAAAAACTGTTGCCAGACGTTTGAAGGGAGGAGGACTATACGCACGCAGCCCTGTTGTGTGTGTCCCATTGACCAGACAGCACCGTACTGACCGTTTGCAATGGTGTCGTGAGCATCACAATTGGACTGAACAGGTCTGGACATGCGTACTATTCTCAGATGAGAGTAGGTTCAGTCTGTCATCGGATTGTAGACGCCAACTGATCTGGCGCGAGAGTGGTACTGCTTATCGTCCAGAAAATATCCGGGAAAAGGACCGATATCCGACATGCAGTATCATGGTGTGGGCCGGCATCATGATCAATAGCCGCACGCGCCTACATGTGGTTGCGAATGGGACTATGACGGGCCAACGATACATTGATGAAGTTCTACTTCCTCATGTTCGTCTTTTCCGTGGTGCTGTCGGTGATAAATTTGTTTTTATGGATGACAACGCAACATGTCATCGAACACTCGCTGTTCAGGATTGTCTAGACAGCGAGGATATTCAACGTCTCGTATGGCCAGCGCGTTCTCCAGATCTAAACCCTATTGAAAATGTGTGGGATGCTTTGCGGAGGCAAGTTGCTGGTCGAATCTATCCTCCGACAAACAAGAACACCCTCATCCGTGCACTTACAGAGGAATGGGATAAATTGCCTCAACAGCTGCTGGATAATTTTGTGCAAAGTATGGTACGACGTGTGGAATGTTGCATCACACTTCACGGTGGACATATCCCGTACTGATACCTTTCTTTAAGGTGCCTGCTGACTTTTAGATGCATTGTTCCATTTCTCCGCGCGCCAGTGTTTCTGAAACTGTGGGGCGCTCCCCCTGGGGGCGCGGTATCCCTGTGAGGGGGGCGCGAGCATATTGAAAATAAAAGGTTTAAGAAAATAATTTTTTGGAATGAAGAAAATCAAAATGCTTTCTGACATAATAAAAGTGCACATTTACTCTGATATTATTTATATATATCATCTGGTGATCATCAAAAATAGAAGATACCACTTCAAACGTTTATTAGCTATCTTTGATCCTATAACCAAATAAAAAAAGACATTTTGTTTGCTTTACTATAATCACACGATGAGAGTTTTTTTATTACATTTCTTTTACCTCTAAAATACTACTTTTGACTATCATATATTTGACCCTCAAACTTACTGGTATGTTTCACTCCATCTGTTTTTCTTTTAGGAAAGTCGTAAATATTTTTCTGTTGCTTTTTTCCATGTGAGAAAGTTATATGATACACGGATAAGCATATTGAGTACTTTGAAGGATTATTTGACCAAGATGTATTTTTACGGAATTTTATGTTAGAGCTAATATCCTTTTTTTTAATACACTTTTAACACGGGATCGGTCGCGCGATGCGCAGAGTCATCTGATGTTCACGAAATCGTTAATTCTGGGAAAACTGTTTATTTGCGACCAATGACCTTGACAGAGTATCCTCCAATATGTGACTGTCTTAATGAGAACTAAAATGAATTTATCACATTGCGCCCTCTTTTTGGGGGAGTTGCAAACATTTTTTTTTTTTTTACAATCAAGTTACTAGTTTTGATCGAGTTCCCTGCGCGACCACTTTTGTTCAAAAATATTTTCTATGAACATGCTTTATGTCCTTTATTAAGGGCAAGCAGATTTGGAACATTTTCATTAGTTTTATTGGATTTTTTCTAAAAAAAATCAAAGAAAAATTGAAAAGTCCTTGAAAGTAGGTAAGTATATTTTCTCACTGGAATTGTGATTTTTATCGTGTATAGTATAAAAATAATTATAAAATAAATTATAGTTTAAAAACAAACTAAAAAAACACGCTTTTATAGTGAATCGAACTAAAAAGTAAAAAATAAAAATATATATTACTTAAAAGTAACATATACAAAATTTAATACTTATCTTGTTTATTTGTACGGTTTATAATTATGATCGTATTGTAACTTTAGCACTCTCCCCCCAAAGTGCATTATTAATACATTCAATACATTATTATTTTTTGGTTTTGGGGGCGCGATAAAAATTATGATTGAAAATTGGGTCGCCAGTAGTTAGAGTTTGAGAAAAAAACTGCCGTACGCAAATCAAATGAACATTTTTTTTTTCCTTTCAGATGTTTCACAGCTTTTGTACTTTCCAGAACAATAAATATTCTTTATTCTAATGTCTGAATAGTGTGGCAACTATATTGTATCCTACTAGGCCTCATGTCTCGCTTAATGTTATGCTACATAGCAATTTGTAATCCGTCCTTAGCAATTGTCCAGCAGTATATTAATATTTGATATTAGTATTTTTAATTTTTTGATATTTTGTATTTGTATTTTAAACTTTAATATTTTGTATTGGTATTTTAAAATTTGATATTTGGTATTAGTATTTTAAACTTTTGTATTTGTATTTTGATATTTGGAATTTTTTATTTTAAATTTTGGTATTAATATTTAAATTTTTTTTGATATTTGTATGTTAATTTTTTGATAATTAATATTTGTTTTTGTATTTTAAAGTTTGCATTTGGTAGCAGTATTTCACCAAATGATATTTTGTATATGTTAAAGTTCACATAGATTAGTAGGGAAAAGTTTAATGCCTTCCTTAAAATAAGGTACTAATTTCGGATAGAACAGGTACTTGCACGTTATTTTTTTAAAAATATTTCTTAGCTCCGTTTTAAAGAAAAGGATTTCAAGAAATAATTCTTAACTCTCTACTGCTGCGTAAACTGATCCTATGTCAAGTATTTTTCAGGTATCACAGTAAAACTTTCCACTCAAATATCGTGAAAAGTTTTCTCCAGGATGGGAGGAAATAATTAGACTGTAACGGCGTGGCACATAGTACACTAGGAGGCCTGACACATAGCACACGATAGACTAGAAAGAGGGCGCTGCTGTGAACTGTTTTGGCCTTTGAACGGGAAGGAGAGAAGAAGAGTCTCGAACGTAAAATGGACGAAGCTGCTTGTAGTTTCCGTTGTGACTTTTAATTGTAAATGAAATTATTAATATAGTGATGTGTTTTGAAAGAAATAATAAAAACGGTAAATCCGGTTAATTAGAGCTGATTAATTCAACTACAAGACGATCTTACACCCCCTTCATACAATAACAATGCATTAAATACGATAGTGTAATACTCTGACGCTAAAGCTACAATACGACTTTTACTTCTTAAGTGCCACCGGCGTATATAAACGTCTCGCTCAGCCAGTGCGTAAATTGCTCCGGACGTATATATGCGTCTTTCCGATATACGATCTTCTCTATCACTGCTATCCATAAAATTATTCCAATGGCTTTGGAATACAATAAAATTACCTTGGCAGTGTTTGCAAAGGATTTATTTATTTCAGAAGATTTTCTTATTTATTCTCTTTATCCCTCCCCACCAATACATCACATACGCTTAAATACGTGCAAAACGGTGGTTTTGGGGAGCGAATCACGTAAATTTTAATGGACAGTTAAGGGATTAATTATACACCGTAAAAATTATCCAGATAAGTGTTAATTTTTGCATAGAAGTTTACGTATAATATATGAAAAGCCCGTGGGGTCACTGGTAATTATTAAACTTGTATTAAACTTGTGTATTATATCAGAGTGAATGTTTTTTTAATTTGTATTGTGTCAGAATGTATTTTGTTTGTTTACTTTCAATAAATTAATAATTTTTTTGAATAATCTTTTATTTTAGATTCTTCAATATGCTAGCGATCCCCTCCTAGGGTTATCACGCCCCCTAGAGTTGCACGCCCCACAGTTTGAGAAGCCCTGCCTGAGTGCGATGAAATAAATTTTTGCTTCTTGATCTTTTGAGACAAACAACAAAAACTTACTATATTTAAATTCATACAAATTCTATTACGTTATCATCTTGCAGTTAAAAAAATAAGTTAAACATCTCTCTTTAAAATACAGAAGTTAATGTTAAGCCAATGGATTCTTCTCGCAAGTCAACAAATAGTCGAGATAACAATGATATTTCCCCCCTGCAATGAAGTGGAAATACAATCCACAGACAAATTGCCAATGGGATTTATTCAGCGATTCCTCGCAACAACTGCAGCTGTAAAATTTACTGCAGGAAATAATTTTCGACTCTCTTCTGGAATGCGAACAATTTCGAGCCTTGGGGAGAAAATAAACTCTTGAGGCTAAGCAAACATTTAATTTTATTTCAAATCGCGATGTTAGTCAGCGAAGGGATTTCGAACCTGATTGTTAGTACTACATGGAATAAAATGATCCATTTGGAAGTCTAGAGTTCTTATAAATTGTGTGTGTGGGAGTTTATGTCTAATGCAATTATTTCTTTTTTTTGAGTTAACAATGGGAATTTTTAAGTCTTACAAAAGTTTTAAATACACGACTAATACTTTCATATTTGACACCAGTCTTACAAATATGTAAGTGTAACTTAACATAATTCCGAAATGATATTTGTGAATATTGTTATATACAGATGGATAAATGTTACAAATTTTTAGTAAGTTAATAGTAATATTTACACATTATATGATTGAGAAAATATATAATTGTGTTTTAAAAACATGAACTGATAATTAAATACATTTTACGTACTTTTCAGGGTTCAGTTTTCCATGTACTTTAAAATTTCATACAGAAATTAGATAATCATTGTGATGATAACACTAATAATTGTGAAATTATTAGTTAATTTGTATCCGCCGTGTAGTGGAGAATTTCTTACTTAATAATTAAAAGAGAGAATTTTGTAATTAGAAGATTTTCTTAGAATTATAAGTACATTAATTAAAATAAGTACATTAATTTAAAATTGCTTGTAGTAGATAATAATTTAAACTTGGTTATATTAATTAATTTAAATTAATGATCACATTAGCATCTCATTAGTTAGCTTCTTATAGGCTATTTATACTAATATTTGTTTTGTCAGCCATGATGGAAATTGTGAAAGTTATTAAGAGTATCACATTTGTTTTTAAATTTAACTTTTTGAACTGATTGGTGATCCGCCATGTAGAGAACTGATACACCTTATATCTGTTGTTGTTGCCAATGTCACTTGTCTGACGGTGTTAGATTGTGAGCTACAAATTTAATCTCTGCAAAGGGTTAGATGTAAGCCTACTGTTAGCCTTAGCTTGGAACACCATTCAGGTGACATCCCGATTTGGATCAGTTCCTCTCTAATTTTGCGGGAGAACTACCTGTAGGGCCGCCTCCCACCTAACTTCACGAGAGTACTTGTGTCTCGACGCTATTTAGAGTATCCCCATGTCACAAATGCATTTTAAATTTACAAACATATGTACTTTCTCCGAGATTCGAACCCAGACCCTATGACACAGCAGTCAGTCTCTAGCTACTAAAACGTATGGGTGGCACACATTACATCTACCAAGGCTCAATATTCTTACTTTGTGAGGACTGCAAGTCTACAGAGTATGGAATCTACTCACCACCATATTCACCGTAAATTGTACCTGCAGACAAAGCAAGAAAACCGGGATTTTGCTTAAGTTGTTTTCACTCCGTCACAGGTTCTTTCTATAACCCCAGTTCAGGTTTGTAAATTTTGACTGGGTTAAAATCGGAGTTAGATTTAATCGCCCTTGCACGCAATAAGCAATTTTTCGTACACTTAAAAAGATTTTGGTATTGGGATGTATTTTGGCACTTGCTATGTATAGAATTAAGAAAATTTACTTGATTACTCCATTAGATTATTCAGACAAAATTGAATCAAGAAGAGAGGAAAGTTGAATTGATATTTTGGTAATGGTACCAAATTCAAAGAGTAAACAAATCAGTATAGGTCACTGGGTACATTTTTACTAGAAGGTTTCAATCAGTAACTGCAACTCGCAGTTGAATAACCGGAGCTTAAATAATAGTGGCGAAACGGAATTTTAAACAGGTGGTTTGCTTTTTTTAGGCCCAGTTTATTTTCTCTTTTCATATTCCAGACCAGTTAACGATGTATATAGATGTCAGATGTCACCTTGTTAATTGATCATGGTTCACACACACACAATTTGGAGATCTTTCGCCAACACCCTAATGTTGATTCGAAGTGAAACGTTAATAAGGTATCGAAAATTTAATTAATCCAACTGACATTTCTGTTAGATTCATACCTACAACAATTCATATCTACGACTAATAAGAAGAGACGAGTTTTGAAATTAATATACAAGGAATGACAATTAAATTCTGTGACTGCTTGCCGTTACATTTGGTGTGAAGGAGTGGGAATAGAATATATTTGACCTTGACCCTTCCAGTGTTCGTGGCACATTATTCCATCCCTCTATCTAATTCAGTTTGTTATGCATCCTCGTTTGAGTAAGACGTTGTAGTGCCAAAGTATCGCACTCATGGTAAACTTAAAAATCAAGCTGCACATAAATTTGATTTGTAACTCCTCGTAAAATAATACTAATAAAAAAAACATCAACAGTGAATGTTTTAAATTGTTAAAAGAGTCGTTTGAAGACAACTGTACGTGACATAACTAAATGTTTGAGTGGAACAAGTGATTTTCGGAAGATCGGGAGGTTGTTGAAGATGATGAACGTTCTGGTCGATCTGTGATTTCCAGACCGGTCATATTAATCGTTTTGTTCTATAATTAATGCTATCATCAAGATTGAATGGGTATTTCAAGACCAAACGATAAAACAGCAGTACTACATTGAGGTCCTGAGAAATCTTAGTGAAATTGTGAGGAAGAAAATGCTAGATTTGCAGAGCAACAACACGCGAATTTTTCCCCAAGACAACGCCCAGATAAGCGTTGCCTTGGTGCTCGCTGTAAAACAATTTTTGTTGGACCAACGCATTACTGTGTTCAAGGATCCACCATCCTCACCAGATCTCGTACCATATGTTATTGTCGTATGTTTTTATCTTGGGATACATATGAAATACAAGTGGAAGAACAGAAACATGCAATACAAACAAAAAAAATATAGACATTTATAACAAATGATGATCCCAGCATATAACAGAAGGGGTGCGCTGCTTTCCATTCTAGACGGGAATCCATTACATGCGAAAGTCCGACTTCTTTTCCCGAAGAAATTACATCCATGCCTTACTCGGGATTCAAACCCGAATCCAAGCTCACTCGATTATAAGCCAAATGTCATATCCACCATACTGACTGGAAGACTCTCAAACCATGTGAGTTCTTAAAATGAAAAATACATTGATGGTAACCCATTTTCAGTCAGTAGAAAAGGTTGAGACAAAAACGGGAGACTTACTGAAGATGGTGGTACCTAATTTTGAACAGTGAAAAACTCGTGTGCAGTTATGTATGTGAAAACCCCTCTGGGTTCCACTCTGGACACTAAGATTAATTTGAGGCAAAGAATGACCAGTCTCCATTTGTATAATAATAACTTATATTTATTCACTTGATTCAAATATCAAAAACTCTAATGAATATGGTATATATATGTCTACGTCAAACAAAAGGGATTTACCTTTAATATTAAATTAAATGACGACATATGAAATTAATCAATAACTACGCGCAATATCAAAAGGGTTTACCGGAATAGGAGGTCTGAGAAATACTCGCGACTCGAATTATTAGCTTTCATTAGCTGAAACTAATTTTATTAAACTAACGCTTGTGATAAGCGGTATTAAACTAGAATATATCACCTGGTAGTACTTATGATCTCTTCAGGTATATGAACTTCCTAAGGTTCCTTCGTTGAGTACTAACAGCAACGCTTCACTATCGTAATCCAATTGAATCCTCTAAACGTTGTCATTACTGCTGCTGGCTCAAAACCTTCATCCCCGCTAACTTACAACGCTCTCTTTAAATACTCTATCTACTTTGCATATCCCGTTTTCCTCTTAGAGTTGATTGGAAATATACGCGAATTCACAATCCCCAAAGACGCCTAAGAATATTAGTGGAAAGTTGCCGTACAGATTCGTCACATATATTTATAGGGAAGAGGAGTATGTTGAAGGGTATTAAAAAAGATATTTGTACCTTGCTTTCAATAAATTTTATTTTTAAGACAATTCCAATTGTTTAATTGTCACACTACGTACTCGTTAATTAAATTTTGAAACCAATGAGCTTTTTTTAAGTGTAAATAGTTCATTTTTTGATATCCAGTCTTTTTTATTGTAGGGGAAAATAACTAAAATTAATTGACGTACTGATATCTGATTTGGAATTATTCAGTTTAGATGAGTTTTCTCTAGATTTGCTTCCGTTTTATTTAAAAAACAAATTTTAGAAGAGTGTTGGAATACGTGTTGCTAAATGCTTTTGTATTACGCAGTGCAAATACATTATTTTCAGAGAAAAATTAATGATAGATTCGCAATTCCTCTGCCAGATTTTTGGTTCCGAAATAAAATTAAATGTTCTTTTAGCCTCGAGTTTCTTATCCTAGAAATCCTTTTCAAGATTCTCGCAACTTACAAGGCAAAGGAAAAGGCTTGTCTGAAGTGCGGAGTGCAGTGGTGAGAAACTGTTCAAATAAATTTCGCAGATTCCTGACTATTTGTTTGTGAATCGGTTTTTTATTTAATAATCCGTAGATGAAATAATCATTTTGTAATGATTTTTGTACTTTTCATAGGAAAGGTTAATAAACTGGAATATCTACTGTCCTTAAATTTCAAATATAGGGAATTGATTTGACAAATAATTGGACAGTTTAGAATTGTCTTAAATTTTTTTCACTTACAAAATTATCGATTCTCCCATAAAAAATTAATACGTTTTGTGTGATAATGTAAAGTAATATAGAAAAAAATGAAGTCAATTCCTACTTAAGTCAACAAAGAAAATTTTTATTTTAGTTACACTTTTTATCAAATAATTACAATTAATATAAATATGTATATACATATGACAGAATCACGATATTAAGTGGCAATTAATTTTTATTAATTATCATTAAAGTATCGTATTGTTATCCAAAACAGTTGTGTATATATAATTTCACTTTAACTGAATGCTTTAAAAAGTGAGAAAAATATTTTTTCAAAGATTTGACCCAAGTCGCTAAAAATGAAGCCAACGTGACTGCATTTATAATTCTTTAAATAATTAGTTTCAGTCAATTAATTTTTATTAATAATAATTAAATTACCGTATTATCATCCACAATAATCGTGTACATAACATTTAAGCTCAATTGAGTGCTTTAAAATGTATTTAATTAACGAATGAAAATTTGAACCAAGATATAGAGAGATTGTGAACTAATAGTAGGCACTGAATGAAACATCGTTCGTGTAGAGGTATTTGAAGTCTTCTATAGTGTGATGGTATTTTTGTAATCAAAGCATGTATTGTAAAATTGTGTATTTTTAAGTCTAGTGCACTTTAAATTAAAATATAAATACTAATAGCATGTGTATGTAAACTTCTTTTTTTATCATTAATTTAGTAAAAATTTATAAGTAAGACAAAATACCTTATCAAAGATTAAGTTTATTTCATGATTCGTAATAATTTTAGACATTCTGAGCTGTTAGTCAAAATGATTTCATAAATTTTAATTTCATTCACTATACATCATTACAAATAAATTAATAGGATACGAATACATGGCGTGTGTGTGTGTCTGTAATTCGAATATTTTTCGGAAGTTTTCCCAAGTATATATGGTATGGCATGGGGTAGGTACTGAAGGACTATCAATCAGTCTACGCCTAAATTTCTCACGCTGGTGTTGTATGGGAGTTTGTCGAGAATAGGCCGAGTTCAGGTATCCTCCTCGTCACTTGAACGTGGTTCAAAAGTATAAGGATCGTTTCCATTAACCTTCTTCTAAACGCAACGTTAATGAACATTCAAACAAGATGCATCGCGTGCACTCCCATTGCAATCGTAATCGATTATTTATAACATTGATAGGGAAATACAGTAATATCGATATTTTTTTCGATAAAGACCATTTGAAAGAGAGAATTAAAATTTGATGTAAATAAAATTGTTTTATAAATTACAATAAAAATAAATTCATTCTACATTAATATTTGAATTTTCAAATGCCTTTAAAATAAGGGTTTTGAAATTCACACACCTAATAACCTACACAGTATAATTCACTTTTATTGAATATTAATCTGAAATTTGAGAAAAATACTGTAATAATGAAAATTTCTTGTGAAGATTGCTTTCTTGTTTGTAAGCCAGGTACCACATGCGTCCAACATAGCAGAAACGCACATATCTAAAGGAATAGGAATTTTTAAGGACTAAATCACACATATAAGCAACAACAAAAGAAATGTTTGACTAAATTAGGATTTTGAGTACATCTAATGAACTAGCAATTTCAAATGATCTTTTTCTGTATCGATTTACCATTTTAACGTTTGTAAATTGAATTAAATATTTAACATTCTCTTTTAATGAAATCTTGTTCTGTTATATGTGCACGAGATTGAATGTAATGAAATTAGTTGTGCTTTTATGTCCTATTTGATTGAAAAAAGCTTAGTAATAAGGAATTAAAGGAATTGTTTTTCTCTTTAGGATTTTGAAGGAATTTGTAGCAAAATATGTAAAATTTCCGTATTGTTAAACATCAGATTTTTTTTCTCTGAGATAATTAAAGAAAGAAAGCTTTAAGGAAAATATTAATTTTCTTCTAAGGAGAAATAGATGGAAACATTTTTTTTCTTTAAGGAATGACTGTGACGAACTTTTTTATCTGACAGGAGAAAAAGCTTCGCTCTTAAAACTTTGCTCATTGTTTGCAAATCATGAACACATACTTAGTATAAGGCTTTTTTTAACATTTCAAGATCTTTGAATTATGTTTTGTAATTATTAATAATAAAATAGCACAAATTATTATTTGAATTTTTATGTGAAATGAATTTAGCTCTACAGAGTGATGTTCTTTAGTATAGTACGAGACTCCCCCCGCCCTTGTAGAATCGTGATCAATAGGTAGCAAATTCAGGACTCAGTTTTCCAAAGATCATTTTGCATTTAGATAACTTGTTCACTACCCTTAAAAACACAGGCAATCAAAGGGGTTCACTCATGGGACGGCCTGTGATTTAAGCTTTTTTAGGGAATTTTTTTGATGACCAGTAAAAGGATGGAACTTTACATTTTTTATCATTTATTTATATGTATTTTAAAATTATGCATATAAATGTTTAGCCAAAAATATCCAATTGAATGTGAGTTATAGCGCTCTGATCACACATGATTCAAAAAAATGGACGCTCATTTCCTCCACGATTCCGGCTGATTGGCTTATCTGAGATATAAAAAATTAACGGCGTTTTATTCTATGAGCTTAAATGCGCGGAATGGACTGCACTCAAATGAAAATATCAAAAATTAGATTTTTGGTAGACCTCTGAAGAAAAAGTTTCGAATTTCTCGATTTTTGTAATGTTTTTGTTATAAAAAATAGAAATATTTTGAGTTTTAGAATGATCGTAGTTCATTTGGTGCGTACTTATGTGCTGAGTCTACCCTATAAATTTGAATTCATTCAGTCAAACCGTTCTTGAGATATGACGGAGGAAAGTTTGAAAAAAAAAACAGTTTTGAGAAAAACGCGTTTTATATATAAGTTTCAATGCCGATTAAAACAATGAAAATCTTAACTTAGCGCTTCGAACAGCTGCTCTTCTAACACTTGCCTCTTTATAACAACTTCGAATTTTAAAAAATCACTTTACTACCATATTCTAAACATGCTAAATAAGCAATTTAAGAAAAAATTTTTTTGAACCCTTTAAGTGGGTGAAACCCCTTAAGATACAACCATAGTTTATTATGGTCAGGCAGACAACGATGATCCCAAGGGCAATGCATACTCTGAAACTGGTGCAGAAGGAAATTATAAACTTTTTAATAACAAGGCAAAAAGAAGATACGAGAGGAATACTGGCACTGATTTTGAGCCACAGCAAAGTGACAAAAAAAATTACCTCCGTTTCAACCACTTTCCAAATTTATCAGACACGATTACGTGAGGACTTTGAGCTGCGACAGGTGTAACAGGCGTCAACTTTTCTTCATCCGAAATTTTAATGGCAGGAGGGTTAGATCCCGCAATTTAATAAATAGAACGTCTACCACGAGTTTGTGATAATGACAATTCAGCCACCATGGTGGAAGTAAATTCTGAAAAAAAAACTTATTTAAGCTTTATATATATATATATATATATATATATATATATATATATATATATATATATATATATATATATATATATATATATATATATATATATATATATATATATATATATATATATATATATATATATATATATATATATATATATATATATATATATATATATATATATATATATATATATATATACTGGTGTGCAAAAATTATGGACGAAGTCGAAAAATTAGCATATCAGCTGAAGGAAGAGGCATAGCGGACAGAAAGACCAATCAGGAGATTAAGTAAGGTGATGTACGGTAGCACATGCGCAGATATGCAGGTAGACGTAATGGTGGAGTGTCTGAATAGTATAAAGCATGTTGTCGGTGTAAGATCAGTATTTCTGGCAAAGAGATTGCACGCCGTATAGCAGTTAAAATCACACCGAGTTGCTGCCTCAGCGAGAAATGGCGAATAATCAATCTGTTAGACGACATCTGGATGCTTTTACCCGAGGTCGAATCATTGGGAAGTTGGAGGAAGGCCGCAGTGTGATAAGTGTGGCTGCAGTGTTCGGAATTGCTCATAGCATCGTTTCACGACATTGGAGACAATTTCAAACTACAGGAACAGCTATCCGGGGGTTCGGTAGTGGTCGTCCACGAGGAATCACACCCGCAGATGACCGGTACATTGTCTTACAGGCCAGAAGAAACAGGCGGAAGACAGCGGGAGAAATCGCTAGACACTCGACATAGGCGACTGGACGACCGATATCGCGTATTACCGTGGCCAGAAGACTACACGGTGGTGGTCTGTTTGCACGACGCCCTGTACGGTGTGTAACTTTAACGCCTGCCCATCGGAGAAGGCGTTCTCTGTGGTGCCGGGAACACCGGAAATGGAGAGACAATGAATGGGGACGAGTACTCTTTACAGATGAGAGCAGATTCAGTTTGAGTAGCGATTCTCATCGCATACTCATCTGGAGAGAGCGGGGAAGCCGCAATCATCCCTCGAACATCATTGAAAGGGACAGGTATGGAGGTCGAGGAGTTCTCGTTTGGGGAGGCATTATGCTTGGTAGTCGTACAGACCTTCACATCTTCGACGCAGGTTCAGTCAACGGGACCCGTTATTGTAACGAGATTCTTCTTCCATATGTGCGTCTTTTTAGAGGCGCTATGGGTCTGCAGTTCCTTTTCATGGGCGACAATGCACCATGTCATTGCACAGTAGCTGCCGAACAGCTCATAGAGAGTGATAATATTGAACGTATGGATTGACCGGCACGATCTCCGGATCTCAATCCCATCGAGCATGTATGGGATTTTCTAGGCAGACGCTTGGCAGCTCGTACCTTACCACCAGTAACGATTCGGGAGCTTCGATTGGCGCTGCAAGACGAATGGGCAGCAATGCCTCAACAACTCATTGACACCCTCATTCTCAGCATGGGCAGACGCTGTGAAACCTGCCTAGCAGTCAGGGGAGATCATATCCCCTACTAAAGACCGGATGTTTCTTGCTGGACACCCCTCACAGGGATGTTTCGGCCTTCTGTCGCATTGCGCTCCATGCTACTTTTTCAATCAAGCTTCTTTTTATCCCTCTGATTTCTCTTTTAGTAAGTGTTGCTTACATTACACATGTCCTTACGTATTGGGGGATCTTACGGTATTAAATGTGTTGATTTGGAAAGCTTTTGTACAAAGTTATATTGAAAAAACCGTCTCGTCCTTAATTTTTGCACACCAGTGTATATATGTATATATATATATACAGTAGCGCACACAAAAAATTTTCCAGGGAAGGGAGGGGGTCCAGGGTCAAAAGTCCACCATTTTGGTATCATGCTCCAATACGCGGCCCAACATATTCGTTTGATTTTGTCGATTTTCGGGAACAAAAACAATACAAAATTATTTATTGAATAAATAATTAGCATTAATTAATAAAATTAATTATTAATAACAAATACTTAAATTTTACGTAATATATACATAGGATTATAACTAATCGCAAAAAATCAAGGGCTATGGGTGTGTTCAGACCCCTAGGACACTCTCCTTGTGTGCGCCACTATATATATATATATATATATATATGGTATAATAAAGTAAAAAAAAGTACTAAGTGAGAAAGTTGTATAACCTACAAGACCAAAGAAGAAAGAAATTGGATTCCAAGAAACATAACAATTGAAAATACAGAAAAGAGTATTTTTTTGGACTAAAATGTAGACCTATTTTGGTTTCTAAAGCTATCGCTGAATTAGGTCAGCGAATTAGATTTAAGCTGCTTTATGGCATCACCTTCCCCGCACAGCAGAAATTTTCGACATAATAGAAAATCTCTCTCTCTCTATATATATGTGCATAAAATTTTTAAACATGTATCATTTAATTAATGTTTGCTAATCTAATAGTTAACTATTTATATTATTATAAAAAAACGATGAGGAATTAAAAGTAGGGATTTCTGAGTTATTTAAGTATTTCAGTTTAGTTGAATGTATCAAGAAAAGCATTTTCCAATTTTCATAAAAAGTCATCATGAAGAGTTTATATGACTCCAGGTTATGACTTGTGGCAGAATGCTTTGGAATTTTTGGTGGCCCGCCATCGAATGGAGACTTGTAATATGATTCTGATTTTTCATCAATAAATTTTACCGCACTAGTACTCAATTTTTAATCATTTCCTATCGGTGGTGAGTACTATATTTCTTTCAAATATCACTTAAGTCTTATTCTTCTTTCTTGCATTTTTTAAGGTTGAGTGTGAAAAATTTGGTTTTCTTATGAAAATTTACCGAACCTATTTTATATGTAATATTTATATCTAAAATAAAATAAAAATTAATACTGAGATAGATTTGTTTGGCATTTAATTCAAAATGTATTTAATATATATATATATATATATATATATATATATATATATATATATATATATATATATATATATACCCCCTCAAAAGTGAAATTGAAATACTAAGAAATAATGCACGTAGCGTCTGATTAAAATTCAGGAGAGATAGCGGTGATATGGATATGCAAATGTTAAATTTGCGCACGTGGTACGCATACTTAAGTTATAAAGGCCGGCAACTTTCCCTTATCAAAAGCAACATCTGAGATTTTGCGAAGAATTCGTAACTTTCAAACAAGCTTTTAAAATGTCTCTGAGATATCGAAGATCTCAATACCATTTTTAATGACCGGATTACGTGACCGTATTATCGAACTCTATGAACTGGGTTTGTCGCTGGACAAAATAGCAACTCGTGTTGGGTACTACGTGAATACAATTCAACTTTACATCAGGACGATAGATTCAGAAAGGTCTACGTGCACTTCAAAGAGGGAGTAAGGCACCCAGATACACGTTAGAGCTCAGAGACTGGCGTATTCGCCAGTTGACTAATCGAAACCTTTTCTCCACGGCACGTAGCATCCGAAGTCGGTTGCTTGCAGTAGCAGGTGGATCTGTGTCCAGCGAAGCCATACGCAAAAGATTGTATTCAGAACAGTTTTGTGCATGGGTATCAGCAACAGGAGTACCGTTGACCTTTCAACAAAAGTCTAGACGTCTGTTGTGATGTCCTCGTCATTGCACTTGGATCATCGAAAGGCATCGGGTATTGTTCACGGATAAATTTCGTTCCTGTCTGTTGAGGAATGACGACCACCAACGGATTCGGCAGCAACCCGGAGAACGTTACGAACCAACCCGTTTCGCCGAGCTTCCAACCAGTCCTACACCGAGCAACATGTTTGATCACTGTACGCCTCTGGTACACATTGGTGGTCATTTGACAGTGAACCACTACGTCTCACAAGTTGTGGAGCCTGTTGTTCTGCCTTTGTTGTACGGTGCACTCAACATAGAATTCCATCAAGACGATTCCAGACCACATGTCGCACGACGAACTCTTAACAGCCTGATTGCTTTTAATATACTTCTCTGGTGGACAAAATATCTAGATCCGAATCCCTATCCGATCCTAAGGAATATCGTTGGGCATGACTTGAACTGAGAGCCACTAGCACAAACCGGGGTTGATATGCACACAGCAGTGGATGAGGCTTGGCACAGGGTTACCTCAGGCAACCATCAATGGACTAATTGAAAGACTACTTCACCAGATTGAGGCTTGTATGGCTGTCTGAGATGGTAACATTAGATACTGAATAAATTCATTTTGATGATTTCATTTGTCAGAGTTTTTAATAATTTGTATATCCACCTCATCTCTACCGCTCCTGAAATTTGTATGAATCTACGTGCATTATTTCTTGGAGTTGCATTTTCACTTTTGATGAGTGTATATGTAAAGGGTGTTTTTTTTAGAGGTATAGAACTTTAAATTGCAATAAAACAACGATGTATTATTCGATTGACATGAATTTTTTTATTCGAAAGATAATCTTGTGGCATTATATTTTAAATATGATTTCTGGCATAGGACTGCCACGGCTGGCTTGGATGTAGTCCAATATGGACGTCCAATTTTCGATGACTTTTTCCAACATTTGTGGCCGTATATCGGCAATAACACGGCGAATGTTGTCTTCCAAATGGTCAAGCGTTTGGGGCTTATCCGCATAGACCAATGACTTTACATAGCCCCACAGAAAATAGTCTAGCGCTGTTAAATCACAAGATCTTGGAGGCCAATTCACAGATCCAAAACGTGAAATTAGGCGGTCACCAAACGTGTCTTTCAATAAATCGATTGTGGCACGAGCTGTGTGACATGTTGCGGAGTCTTGTTGAAACCACAGCTCCTGGACATCATGATTGTTCAATTCAGGAATGAAAAAGTTAGTAATCATGGCTCTATACCGATCACCATTGACTGTAACGTTGTGGCCTTCATCGTTTTTGAAGAAGTACGGACCAATGATTCCACCAGCCCATAAAGCGCACCAAACAGTCAGTTTTCTGGATGTAACGGTGTTTCGACATACACTTGTGGATTAGCTTCACTCCAAATGCGGCAGTTTTGTTTGTTGATGTAGCCATTCAACCAGAAGTGCGCTTCATCGCTAAACAAATTTCGCTTATGAAAATCGGGAACAGCAATCTCGTTTTGGGCCCATTCGACGAATCTACGCCTTGCTTGATCATATTTAAAATGTAATGCCACAAGATTATCTTTCGAATAAAAAAAATCATGTCAATCGAATAATACATCGTTGTTTTATTGCAGTTTAAAGTTCTATACCTCTAAAAAACACTCTTTATTATAAAATACATTGTAGAAACTGACATCATTTTTGCAGTTGTTCATGAAAATTGAAGTTCAATTGAATATATTTTAGAAGGAGATCAAAATAATTAAGCTTAGATATATATTCAGGTTACACTTGAGACTAGTTCAAAGAGAAATTTACTACAACTATGCAATCCTACTTAATAGTGAGATGCTAAATCGTCTAAAAAATTTGACATGTAGAAAATTCTGATTTTTCATATTTATGCACCATTTCTTATTACTATTAAAAAATAGCCAATAGTAACATCAGCTAATGGTTTGAAGAAAAATGGCTTAAATATGCTCAATAACTAAATTTGTGACGGGGCTTTCATCGCGATTTCTATTAATGTCCTCTTGGGGTTTCTTTGGGGCTGAAATGGCAATTCTTTCCAACCAACTTAAGAAGAAGAACGTGGTTATGTAAATTAGGAATCATATATATATATATATATATATATATATATATTACATATTGGAAGTTAGCAATATAGCGGAGTTTATGTCTATGCGCAGAAAAGATTGCTGAGTGGGAAGTGAAGTCGCTAAGTAGAGAGTTATCTATAAAGTGATTTGAGATAAGGTTAGAAGGATCCTAATTCCGTGAAATATCCTAGCTGTGGCGGTACTGACGAACCAAAAGTGGGTTCGAGTCTATAAGGAACACTGTTGGATTAAAGCCACATCAGAACAGATAAAGAACGTAGCTGGTCACCTAGGATATAGCGGTAAGCCATTTTATATAAACTATAAGGAAAAGGCGTATATTAGTGATAGAGGAAATAATCTATATAGGTAGGTTCAGTGGTCAAGTACGTGACTATTTGGTGATGCGTGTTGCGTCTTCTCATTCAAGATCAAGTTACTTAATTATTATTGTTATGTTTCAGCTATGATCTTAATAAACAGATTTTAAAATGAATAATTTGAGTGGTTCTTCCCCACAGAAACAGGTCGCGTAGATTATGAAGAACTGAGGTCCCCACGGGCGGGGGCTTCACAAAAGCCCAATTTTAATTTGATGTAAAGTATTGAGGATAATTATGTATTGCCTCATAATCCACGTAATTATATTTTAATAACAAGCACACCTGTTTCCGGTAAATATTTTCGTCCAAAAAATCATTAATTTTACAGAAAGCAACTTAAGTACAGCCATTAGTAGTTAAATAAAGGTTATATACGCATTGCGTCCTTTTAGGACCCTTAATAATAACTTAATGAATAACTTTTAAAAAAACGTATCCGAAAAAGAGAAGATAAACCCTATGTATCTCCCACTTTGTTTATCAACCATAAGTATGTTCCCATTAAATTTTCCGGCATCCCTTTTTAACGAATAGATAGAAAATAGTTTTATTTATGTATGGTAAATTACCATTAAGCCACTATTAAATTTCGTAAGTCATAAAATTTTTACAACGATAAGAAGCTATTTAAAAGGATAATTTAAGCAGACATTTCATTTAATGGTTTCCTCTCTCAACAGCTATGCTTGACTCTTATGATGAAATATTTAATTCACTTTTAATATTTAAAGTAAAAACTAATAGCTAAACTCTTTTCTTTTTCATTTACACACGAGCACACAAACCAGTATTTCCCTTTTCTGCCTATAAAACAGGACTGTAATAAAATAAAATGCTGTTTGAATTAAAAAAAATCTGAAAGTGTTAAACTATATTATATTATAGTGTAAAATAATGATCTAATTATTTAGAAGTCTGTAAGAAATTTAATACAAAAGCTAACATTTGAGAAATATCCTCGTAACTCAGCGTTTCTCAAACTGTGGGACGCGCCCCCTTTGGGGGGACACGCGCGTATTGAAAAGTCGAAAACAAATATTATTTAAAAAATTATTAATTTACTGTAAAGTAAACAAAATACATTGACATAATAAAAAAATAAAATGCAAATTTACACTGATATATTACACTTACAAATGTATCAGTACTACGCAATGTATTTTATAATTAATTTAACAATACTGTTTCCTACACTCCTCACTTAACTGTAACTGAATGCGTCATACTTTCCCACCTTCCTACCCCAACTGAAACTTTGGAACCCCGTACCGGGACATTCTGGAAACAGGAAGCGCAACGGATAGACGCAAGGTCTTTTGTCCGCATCAATTCACAGCACCTTCAAAGGTGTAATTTTCATTTACCCGCATTACTATTGTTAAGTGTAAATTTTAACTGTAAATATTTATTTTCTGTAATATAAAAACATATGTATCATCTCCATCAATGGATGTTATTCAAACTCAACCAACGGAATCAAATACTAAGTACAAGTTTAATAATTACCAGTGACACCATGGGATTGTCATTTATAAAATTATATACGCAAATTAGCACTTATCTTGATAATTTGTACGGTTTATAAAATAAATCCCTTACCGCCGATTTAAAGTTACGTGATTTGCTTCCCAATATATGCCAACCGTTTTCTACTTAAGCACGCCATGTGATGTATTAAAGGAGGAAGGGGAAGGAATAAAGAAGTAAAAAAATAATAATGATCTGAAATAAGTAAACTCTTCGCAAACATTGTTAAGATCCTTTTATTTCATTCCAAAGTTTTCGGAATAATTTTATGGATAGCAGTGTACAGAAAATATCGTACTTCAAAAGACGCATAGATACGTCAGGGAAAATTAACGCTTTGGCTGAGCGAGACGTTAATATGCCTGTGGCACTTAAGAGGTTAAAGTCGTATCATAGATTTAGCATCAAAGTATAGTATTGTTGAATTAAATGCATTGTTATTGTATTAGGAGGCGCAATGAAATTTATGATTGAATATTGGGCCGCGAATATAGAAATTTTGAGAAGCACTGTCGTAACTATTTAAAAGAACAAAAGTACTATATCAACTTACCTTTAAGAAGCCATAAAAGCATTGGTGACAGCACGTAAGAGTTAAGGGGAGTGTTTCTCAAACTGTAAAGAGCGCCCCCTGGGGGTCGTGGTATTCCTGCGAGGGGGGTGCGAGCATATTGAAAATAAAAGGTTTAAAAGATAATTTTTTGGAATGAAGAAAAACAAAATGCTTTCTGACTTAATAAAAAATGCACATTTACACTGATATAATTTATGTATATCATCTGGTGATCATCAAAAATAAAAGATTCCACTTCAAACGTTCATCAGCTATATTTGATCCTATAACCAAATAAAAAAAGAATTTTTTTTGCTTTACTCTAATCACACGATGAGAGATTTTTTTATTACGTTTCTTTTAACCCCTAAAATGCTACTTTTGACTATCATATATTTGACCTTCAAACTTATTGGTATGTTTCACTCCATCTGTTTTCTTTTAGGAAAGTTGTAAATAATATTTTTCTGTTGCTTTTTTTTCATGTGAATGAGTTATATGATATATGGATAAGCATATTGAGTACTTTGAAGGATTATTTGGCCAACATACAATGCATAACGGAAAACCTTTTACGCAATTCTTTTTTAGAACTAATATCCATGTTTTATTGAATACACTTTTAACAAGGGATCGGTCGCGCGATGCGCAGAGTCATCTGATGTTCACGAAATCGTTAATTCTGGAAAAACTGTTTATTTGTTACCAATGATCTTGACAGAGTATCCTCCAATAAGGCAGTCTTAATGGGAACTAAAATGAATTTATCACATTTCGCCGTCTCTTTTTGGGGAGTTTCAAACGTTTTTTTTACAATCAAGTTACTAGTTTTGATCAAGTTCCTTGCGCGATCACTTTTGTTCAAAAATATTTTCTATAAATATGCTTTATGTCCTTTATTCAGGGCACACAGATTTGGAGCATTTTCATTAGTTTTATTGGATTTTTTCTCAAAAAATCAAAGAAAAATTGAAAAGTCCTTGAAAGTAGGTAAGTATATTTTCTCTTAATTAAATTATTCACTGGAATTGGGATTTTTATCGTGTATAGTAAAAATAATTATAAAATAAATTATAGTTTAAAAACAAATTAAAAAAACACGCTTTTGTAGTGAATCGAACTAAAAAGTAAAAAAATAAAAATATATATTACTTAAAAGTAATAAATACACAAAAATTAATACTTATCTTGTTAATTTGTACGGTTTATAGTTAGAATCGTATTGTAGCTTTAGCACCCCCCCAAATGCATTCAATACATTATTATTTTTTTTGGGGGGGGGGCGATAAAAATTATGAATGAAAATTGGGTCGCCAGTAGTTAAAGTTTGAGAACCACTGGTTTAGGGATAAAGCTGTTCAGGAATACGTTTAAAAACAAACAAAGAATTATACTGAGAAAAAAATGCATAACTAAGAACTCTCTCTCTTCTCTTAAAAAACTTTTCTTTTGGAATAAATTCAAAAAAATTAACAAAAGGCTTTCTAATGCTGAAAAAAATAACAGCAATAACTGAGGAAGCTAGCTATTTTAAGAAAAATAATGAATAAAAAGTATGATGAATAATATAAATCAAATATAAAATATTGAGGTATAAAAAAGGAAAACATATACAAAACTTATATTAAACCAATAATATTGCATTTATTTTTTCCAAATGAATGTATAAGGAATATTAATAGGATGGTCATATTCCTATAACCTGTCTCATAATTTCTAATTTTATTTAGTTTGTCTCTATTTCAACTAAATAATTGTTATGGTGTAAATAATTCAGAATACTATTCCAATAAATAGATTTATGGTTATTGCTATTCCAGATAGGAATGTAATAATATTAAAAACAGAAGCTTCTTTTATGTCAGAAGACTTTTGTAAGTAAGTGTCAACGTAATCTGTTGAAAGTTTTGGTTATTTTTAAGGGGACTTGGCACTCTTTGAGCAAACTTCTTTATTTACGTATTTAAAAATTATATTTTAACATTTTATACAATGTTTCTATTCAAGAAAATGTTACCAGATGAAAATTTTCATATATTATTCACACAATTTTAAAAATTAAAGTTTTTTGAAGAAAATTGGGAAAATTTTAAAATTTTACTCCTTTTGTAAAAATTAATTTTTTGACCTGAAATTTTTTTATAATATTCTTATGGATGCTCTTAACAACTTTAGGGATCGATTTTAGAATAACTTCATTCGTTTTCGAGAAAAAAAAATAGAATGTTGATATAGAGGCTAAAAATCAACGAAAAAGCCAACATGTCTTACATTTTATTTTTTTTAAAAAAAGTATTCAGTTTTTAGCAAAACGGATCCCTAATTTTATTACATGCTTTAATTTTAACACGCAGGAAAAAATTGAAGTGATTGGTAAATAATTGTCGAAGGAGTAGCATTTTGAATGCACTAAGGTTTCGAAAAACACAAACTGAGAAAAACCACTTTAAAGTTTATAATTCTGAAAAAATAATTATTATAAGCTTAATTAAACTTAAAATACCACTTTAAGATATTACTTATACGTTTTTCTTTAAAATAATTGCATTTTCATATGTTTTCAACCCACACATTTTTATAAATGATCAACTTTTAGAGAGTACTAATTGCACAAGAAAACTCAAGAAAAACTTAAATTTTTTTTTTCTGTCACGACAGAAATTTTAGCTGTTTTTCTTCTTATATAATTAAAGTATTACATTTTTATGAAAAATATATGAGGAATAAGACCTGAAATTATAAAATTATTAATATAAAATGCCTTAATTTAAAAATTTTACATGCACACATTTCACAAGGAAGAAAAATTACATCATTGTATTGCCTCGGAAATATTCTGCTTTTAATACTACACATTCTTTTTTATAGTTATTATTTCTATTTCTAAAATAGATTTTTTTTATCATAAAGCATTTTTAGCTTTTTTTTCTAAAAAGGGGGTGTGGCTGAATTGCCTAATTTGTTTTCAAATGAAGTTTTAGTCAACTTCTAACTTTCCGACATGCACAAGTGATATATCAATCGAAAGATAATGCAAAGAATAAGATTAAATGAAAATAAAAAAAACGATAGGTTTGTGATTTTTAGGGTACCAAGTCCTCTTAATAAGGCTTAAGTAAAATTAGTTTAAAAAGTTGCAATATACTCTTTATTTTTGCTCAATGTTATTAAATCATCAAAACATCTACATAGATATGCATAATTAATAATAATATAAACATAACTTAGCTAAACTATTACTAACACATCTACCATTCAGTAGGCCTTTAAATTGTTTATATAAATTAACATTAAAATTCATATAACTTTCTTCAAGCATCTAACTAAATATTCAAATAGAAAAAAAAAAAATTGAGAACAGTGAAAATAGAAAATATATCAAAAAGTGTATAAAAAGGAGTTATGATAATCTATTTTTACAAATTTATATAGAAAGATAATTAACTGGGTATAATTACGCTCAAAGCAGCATTTCTAAAACATTTTGAAATTATTTATGTTTTGACTCAACACAGTAAACAACACTAGTAGTGGACTGTGATCTCTTTTAATTTCTCTACTCTGTACATTACCTCTCGGAGTTATTGTTACACACACACTGAAGTTTATTTTACAAGCAGCTAGAGGGCGCTGTTCATTAACAGAACTAACATACCACCCCACATTGCACTGGTTTAACCATGCAATCATTGTTACTAAATTAACATTCGTATTTGTTAAATCTAGAACACTTTACACATTCAACACTTGACAATTCTCAAGAAATACAAGTACATAAATCATTATATAAATTCAAGATTTCACAAATAATATCTTTTTATACAAATACAAACCCTTTTACTAACAATGAGCCAAATTTACTCACCACCAATGGTACACTAAATGAAAAATTCAAACTATATTTAAGGATCTTCCATTGGTAAAAAACAAATTTTTGATATGGCTCTTTTACATGTACTATACTGAGTTTTAACTTTAACAACACGAACTTTTTTATCTTCGCCATAATACAATTCTACGATTCTACCTAATGCCCATTTATAGGTTGGTAAATTTTCTTCAATTATTAAAACCAAGTCTCCAATTTTAACGCTGTTTTTTTAAACATCCATTTTCCCCCTCTATTGTAATTGATTCAAATAATTGCGACTCCAAAATTTCCACATTAATTGAACTATCTTAGTTATTTTTTGCCACTATTTGAGATTACTCTCTTTACATTTTGTCAAATTAGGCTCTTCTAGCGAATTTAAAAACCTATTAATTAAAAAATGGGCTGGTGTAAGCTCTTGGAAATCCTCATCATTGTTTGATAAAGGGCAAAGCGGTCGAGAATTTTAAATTCCCTCAATTTGTACAGTGACCGTAAGTAGTTCCTCTTACGATAAATTAATTCCATTCACAACTCTTTTTAAGTGATATTTACATGACTTTATGGCCGCTTCCCAAAGACCTCCAAAATTGGGCGACCTCGCGGGAATAAATTTCCACTCTATTCCTTCTGCTGCTAAGTAATTAGCTAATTTTTCGTCTGGGTTTCTGACTATTTCAAGGAGTTTTTAATTTCATTGCTAGCTCCGACGAAATTTTTACCATTATCCGAAAACAGTTTTGCACATTTGCCTCTTCGAGTCATGAACCTTTTCAACGCGGCAATGAATGTTTGGGATGTTAAATCTGATACTAACTCAATATGTACCGCTTTAAACACAAAACCCACAAAAATACAAATATACACTTTAAACAAATTTCCTTTACGTTGTCCTTTATTTTTAATGAAAAAAGGACCAGAGAAATCTACTCCTGAACAATTAAATGGATAATTAGTAATAAGACTCTCTTTTGGCAAATTACCCATAATTTGAGTTGACACAACTGGTTTCGCTTTAAAACATACAATACATTTATATACAATTTTTCTGCACATTGACCTACCATTCAACGGCCAAAATTTTTCCCGAAGATGATTCAGTCAAGATACAGTTCCCACATGTAAATATTTCTTATGAAAATATTCTATTATTATTAAAGTTAATTTATTCTTTTTTGGTAAAATTATCTGGTGCTTTTTATTAAAACTTAACTCTAAATTACACAATCGTCCTCCTTCTCTTAAGACACCGTTGTCATCTAAAAAGGGATTCAATGTCTTTAACTTACTGTTTGGTAGCACACTTCCCTTACTTTTAAGATGTTCCATGTCACTGGAAAATTCTTGCTCTTGCACTTTTTTTACTAGAAAGGTTTCAGCTTTCTCAAATTCTTTAGCTGTGAGTGGACCAGCCACTCTATTTATTCCTTTTAAATTTTCCATGAACCTGAAAATAAAACTTAGTACACGTAAAATAGTTATATAATTATTGCTTAGATTAAGAAGGTCGTTTGAAAAATCATTAACATGAATATTAAGCACCGATTGAAAGTTTTCAATTTGTTCATTAACACAGTTTTTCAGTTCTGAATTATATTCATCTAGTTTCTCTCTACAGTTTACAGTTCGATTTGGATAGTCATCATCTGAAAGAAATGTTGGTCCATTAAACCATAAGTTTTGCTGCAAAAGTTTATCAGGATCAACTCCTCGCGAGACTAAGTCTGCGGGATTTTGATCAGATAGTACGTGTCTCCATAACTGATTAGGATAGAGTTCTTGTATCTTGGCAACCCTATTTTGAACAAAGGTCTTTAAGTCCATCGGTTCCTTTCGAAGCCACGCCAAGACGATCATCGAATCCGACCAAAGATATAATTCAGCAGTTTCTAGTTGTAAAGCAGCTACAACTCTTTTCACAAGTTTTGCCAATAGCACTGCAGCACACAATTCAAGTCTGGGAATTGTCAGGCTTTTAATAGGCGCTACTCTCGATTTGCTTGTGATTAACCGTAATAAAGTTTCACTCTTCAAATTTTTAGATTTGCAGTAAACTGCTGCACTGCAGCACCGCTCTGAGGCATCAGCAAAGCCATGGATCTCAATAAGTTCTGGGAAAGCGACAAGAACGCCTTGGTATCTCTATATTAATGATATTCTCTAAGGATACTAGGAATTGTTGCAATTCTCGATATTCTTCAGCTGGCAGAAGGTCATTACATTCCAATTTGCTTCTCCACAAACCCTGGAGGAATATCTTTGCTTTGAAAATTACTGGTGCCATCAGTCCAACAGGATCAAAGATCTGGCAATAGTAGACAAGACGTCTCTTTTAGTATAAGAACTGTCCTAACAGATTTTCACTTTAATCAAAAAGCAATCTAGGTTCGGCTTCCACGACACTCCTAACGTTTTCGTCTCTGTTAAAGTTGCAAAATTGTAATTCTGTTCGGGATCTGGTGACAATTTCTCGTGATTGGCGCAAAGTTTATGCAACTCCATTCCAGCACTATTCAAAATTCCTTTTAATTGTTGCCTGATAACAATTGGGTCCTCTAATGTTGCAGCACCACAAAGGACATCGTCCATATATAAGTTTTTCTGTAAAATGGAAGCTGCTATAGGGAAGTTAGCCTCTTCATCCATCGACAATTGGGTTAAAGTACTCTGTGCTAAGTAGGGAGTACTTACAGTGTCATAGGTAACAGTTGAAAGTTCGTAAATTTTGGGTGATTCATGTTCACTTTCACTACAAACGATTCTCTGCAGATTACGCTATTTAGGGTTAATTAATATAGTTCGATACATCATTTTAATGTCTGCTGTAAATGCATACGTGAAAGTTCTGAACCAGAGCATTTGCGCATATAAGTCCTCTTGTATCACTCCTCCATTATATTGAATGTCATTTAAAGATATTCCATTATCAGTTAACGAAGAGAAGTTAAAGACAACTCTAAGTTTTGTTGTGGACTTTTCTGGACAGTATTCCATGATGGGTAGCGTAATATGTGATTTCGGGTTCAGTTTCGTTAGTCACTTCCTTCATGTGATCCAGTCTTTCCTAATATCTTAAAAATTCACGATATAAATTTAAGTAATTTTCATCTCTAGCTAAGCGATTCCACAGCGATCCAAGTCATTTGAGGGCTATGTCTTTCGAATTACCCAAACACGAGGGTTCCTTTTTTAAGGGCATTGATACTACATATTTACCTTATTTAGTTCTAAAATGATTATTCGCGTAATGTTCCTCACAAATTAGCCTTTCTTTATTTTTAACTATTGGCTCCGCTACCTCCTCTACTTTCCAAAATCTTTCTAAAGTTTTATTTAAGTCCTCATCACGAATCAAACCGCAGTGAACCTTAGTTTCATTTATTTAATCTAAATTACCCGTTACTATATAACCAAATACGCTGTTGACTAACAGTAATTGCGAATCTTTTATTTTAATTCTTTCCGGTTTCAATAACTCATAAAATATATTTACACCTAATAATAAATCAATTTTGACGGGAACATTAAAATTATTATCAGCTAATTCCCCAATATTAGAAAAATCAGAATTTATCTCTAACGTTTTCTGCGGAATAAAATCAGTGATTTTTTTAACTACGAGCATATCCAACTCCCTTTGGAAAGATTTATTTTGATTAGAAATCGCCACTTTAACACACCTATTGACAACCATAGATGCATCATTTAAACACGAGATTAATGTATTTATTCCTTCGATCTTAAGTTGTAATTTATTCGCTCACACATTTGAAATTAGACATGTTTCACTTCCCGAGTCTAACAAGGCCCTAAATGTATGCCATTCTGCATATTTATCTTTCACAAGAATTAAAGCAGTACTCAAAAAGCATTTGTTTTTAAAACATGCCGTTGCCACGATTTGTGTTTTGTCTACTTTCGGAACGAAAGATTCAGCATTTACACTCAAGGCGAATTGTGATTCATCCCGGTTAACCTCTGTCGTCGTCTCCAGGGGGGAAGAAAGAATTATTTTTCATTTCTCTGGGATAATATAATAATTTATTATGCGGTTTAGAGCAGAAACAATTTTTTTATCGACATCTTCTAACGCTGCATTGAGGTGAAAACCATTTAAAACAAAGTCTATTATTTTTAACAAAATCTACTCTTTCGTCTACCGAAAACATTTTAAATTGTGGACAAAATTGTAAAGCATGAACTTCATTATTTTTACACAATACACATTTATCATTTTTTAACTCAGATAAAAATACATTCGATGAATCTCGCGGTATTTTAGCATTAAATTTGTTTTGTTTATTATAACTAAAACACTTGGCATTTTCACAAAAGGGCTTAGAAAACATCTCATTTTTAATTTTGCCTTTCGATGACAAATATATATCGCACTCACGCCCTAACTCATGTGGTTTAAAATATTTCTCTCCCTGTTTTATGCTCATGTGAGACATTAATTCTCTATCGAGCGTGCTCATTATTTTATCCGATACAATTAACTCACACAATGATTTAAAATCATTCACATTGCGCAGCTGTCAATAATACTCAAATGTCGCGCGTAATCGTGATGCAAATTGTACATAACTCTCTGAACTTATTTTTTGCGCTTTCTGAAATCTATAGCATCCTTGCGGTGGGGGGAATTCTTTTAATACTAGATCTTTAAGCTTACTATAATTATTTAATTCTTCTACGGAAACATGAACTAGTAAATTATTAACTCTTTCACCTAGAATATTTAAAAGAATTTCGCCTTTAAACTGTTCGGGAACATCTTTTATTTTGAATGCTTTTTCGAGCGACTGGCAAAATAAATTATATGACTCCACTCTTGAAGGTACGGGTATTGTTAAAGTTTTCACGGGGACTTTAACAAAGTCTCAACATTAATATTGGCAGCAGTTTCAAGAACACTCAGATTTCGAATATCGGAATTTTGAGGTAAATTCTTCTGGATATTTGCAAGCTCTAATTGTTTTTGCAATTGCGCTAATTTAATTCGTTCAAATTCTAATTTAGTTTCACTATCCAATCTCTTATTTTTAATTTCCGCCAAAGCGTAATCGATTGCGGATTGAACTAACTCTTTATCCTTTTTGTAAACGTCACTATTTACAATTAAGCTTTTTAAGTCAGCGATTTTTGCTCCTTCTGGTACAGTTAAATTTAACTCCTCTGCAACGATTTTTAACTCGTCTTTCCTTAATTTATTTAAAGATATATTTATGAATCAAGGCTACTAATAGAAGGATCAATTAATTGCACCTATCTCTTCAGATCGCTGTTTTACGTCGCTAAATAGAGTTTCGGTTTCGGTTTCGCAATCGGTATCTATTCACACTTTGGCCATCACTTTTTTCACTGCATTTTGATAATCCAACGGTTTCACAAATACACATATCCATTAGATCGTTTAACTTTGGCTGATACTGACCATGTTTTGACTCAACACAATAAACAACACTAGTAGTGGACCGTGATCTCTTTTAATTTCTCTACTCCGTACACTACCTTGCGGAGTTATTGTTACACACACACTGAAGTTTATTTTGCAAGCAGCTAGAGGGCGCTGTTCATTAACATAACTAACAATTTAATTTATCTGTGTTGTTAATTACTAGATTTTGTTTCTTTGTAAGTAATTCAGAATAATTTTTGTATAGATTGAGGTATAGTTACTTCAGTGCTTCTCAAACTCTTACTACCTACGACCCAATATTCAATCATAATTTTCATCGTTCCTCCCCTTCATACAATAACAATACATTAAATTCGATAATACGATACCTTGACGCTAAAGCTACAACACCACTTTTACTTTTTAAGTGCCGCCGGCGTATATAAACGTCTCTCTCAGCCAGTGCGTAAATTGCCCCACACGTATATATACGTCTTTCCGATATACAATCTTCTCTATCACTGCTATCCATAAAATTATTCCGATGGCTTTGGAATACTATAAAATGACCTTGACAGACAGTGTTTGCGAAGGATTTACTCTTATCAGAGAATTTTCTCATTTATTCCCTTTATACTTCCCCGCCAATACACCACATACGCTTAAATACGTGCAAAACGGTGGTTTTGGGGAGCGAATCGCGTAAATTTAATCGGCTGTTAAGGATTAATTATAAACTGTAAAAATAATCCAGTTAATATTTGCATATAATTTTACGTATATATATATATGGCAACCCCGTAGGGTCACTGGTAATTATTAAACTTGTCCTTAACTTAGTATAGTGAAATTAATTATAAAGTAAACTGTGTAGTACTGAAACATTTATAAGTGTATTACTTCAAAGTAAATGTTTTTTTTCATTTTTTATTGTGACAGAATGTATTTTGTTTGTTTACTTTCAATTAATTAAAATTTTTTAAAATTAATATTTCGTTTTTGATTTTTCAATATTCTCGCGCCCCTCTTCTAGGGTTATCACGCCCCTCTAGGGGGTTGCTCCCCACAGTTTGAGAATCGCTGAGTTAATGCTATTCCAAAAAGGCACATTTATGATTTTAAAATTAAAAAACCCCTGTTTTTTATTATAAATATTACATGGTAAAATATGTCAATCAGTATTGAATTGTAAATCCAAAAAAATCTGCTTTGTTCGTGTCCTAATTGGTTTTTATTAAATTTATTTGATATTTTACAAGGCAGGTCTTTTTTAATTATGTTGTTTATATAAGTGTGGGTTTTTTAAAATTTATTATCAACCAAATGAAATCTAAAATGGATTTATTTACCAACTGGAAAACAGTTCTGATGTGCAGGTAATGGTGATGTTGAGCAATAAAATAATAACGGTTGATAATAATTTATACTTACCGTTTACTTCACAAGTTCTTTTACGTTTAGTTAAGTTCGTTAAGTTTCTTTTATTTCGTTTAGTTCAGCATATACCTAACATATTTTTAGGCAAATTGTTTTGGAAAATAATAGCTATAATACAACGATTGTTAACTGTTAAAACTTTTGAAAATACAAATCATTTCATAAAATTAAAAAAATAATAATAATAAATAATATTTTGACACAAAATTTTTTGCAATTGAAACTTGTTATGCAACATACTCTTCGAAACACGTGAATTAGTTAAGGATATGCATATCTGCCTAAATATACGTTTACATTTCGCGTTTACATTAAGAAAATTAAAATTTAACAGACTATTTTTATTATTCCGTTTATAGTTAAGACTTAGGACAGTTATTTCTACCAGTTCATCTCAAACTTTCAATATTCGCGATCCAATATTCAATAATAATTTTCATCACGTACATTAACAATGTGTTAAATTCAATAATACTATACTTCTACGCTACTGCAATATATATATAGTTCATTAGTTTAGTGATTTTATTATAATGTTTAAATTCCTCCAAATGTTATTCTTTCCTTTCCTCTTGGTACGTAGTATGACAAACTACAAGTGAAGGTTGGCTAGCCCTATAACTTCTTTAAACCTGCAATCTTGGTTTCTAAGGCCAGGAGTTTGTTACTGCACTACTGTGCCTATTTCTTCCTATTTAGTATAGTTATCTTAGGTTCTAACTATCTGTGTATTTTTATGCTTTGGTTTATATATATATATGGTGCCGACCGCTATTTCCAAGCCACTCCACTTATTCTACTCCTCATGCTCACAAACGCACTGAGTGTTTTGGGAGCCTGCCAGTCGTTAGACGCTCGACGTGGTGGGAGCCGACGCAATGAGAACGAGGTACGACGCCATTGAAGGAAGACGTATGCATGGACGAGATGACGGACTGAGAAAGACAGAGAGCAAAGATTCCATTTGCATGGACTAAGATGTTAAAGACGAGGACGATGACACCTTGTGTTTAAATAAGACGTTGACGGACATTACGATGATGAACTGTGTAGTTATCCGTATTGTATATAGCGTGTAAATAAGTACAAGTAATTAAATCTATACTTAATCATAAACGAAGTGACATTCCTGACCAGCCCACCCACTATATATATATATATATATATATATATATATATATATATGTAATATAGTATACATCTAGTGTTGAGCCTCTGTACAAAGGTCTGAGCTATATACAGGCAAATTATTATTATATTAGAAGCCTTTTTCCCAAAAAGAGAACATTTAAAAAAAAAGATTATTCTAAGTTAATTTTTGCCCAAATATTGTATTTAAATAAAGATTTTTTTATCAAAATGTCCTTAAATCAATTTTATGCATATATTCTAATCTAAGTGACACTAAATAGCATGGAAATTATCCATTTATGCGCTTTCGAAAATCACGGTTCTGAACGTAGTCGGATATCTTAATGTAAAATAGAAATGAAAATCTCATTTATCGAAGTTATTTATCCACTCATCCGTATTCAGTGACGCCTCATCAGATTTAATGGGTCTTTAAATGGTTTCGTAGTATTGAGGATTGATTACATTAGGTAAATTACATTGGTTATGAAAATTTTCTTCTAAAAACGTCGAACTCGTAATTGAACTAACTCTTTTAGAGGTAATTAAAAAGCTATTTCGTTACATTTCATATATACTGTATAATCGATTTTTTTCACTTTCTATAGTTAGTGGTTGAGATGCCTTGGTTATGTTCTGACACTAAAATTAGATAAATTTATAAGCAACTAATTATATTTTTCACAGATAAAAATATTTCCTTAGAATATATTTAATATAGATTTCTTTTACTTTTTCTAATGTACATTAAACTTTTGCCTTAAAATACGATTAATACGGCAGCCATGAAATCTTTTTATTTGTTGTATAGTAGGGAAACGATTAATTTAGCTTTTACACTTTTAATTCTTCGTTATTTCATATTAGTATAAGCATACTTTGTTCTATGGAATTATTATTATGTAATTTAAGTACATTTTATGAATAATTAGGATATATACTGATTATATAAGCATTTTTAGGCTCGAGTTCATTATATTAAAGGAAAATCAACAATCTTTGTTATTCAAAACGCGATGAATTTTAGGGAAATTTTTTTTAGAACTCAGAGAATGAGATTTATATATCTCCTGTCAAGAAGCTTCTTTTTTAATCCCCGTGTGAGAGAGGCAGCACGCACTTAAATATCGTGTATGTTGTGGATTGACCTCATGCTCAGTTATGCTCAAAGACACTGATTATTACTTTGTATATTTAATGAGGTTCTTTCCCTCGGAATAGTTGTCATGAGAATCAGTCAGAAACTGAATGTACTTTTTTACATTACATTCTACATATATATTGTAATTTGATTGTTTCGATATACAGTAGAACCTGTTTTTGTGCGTTTTTTATGCGATTTTCTTTTTGTGCGATTTTTTATGTACGATCTTTTTCTTATGCGGTGTATGATTTTCAATGGCTTTGGCTCCACTGTAATGTTTTCTGTCTGTTTACCTGTGGTGTGATGGAGAATGTTAGGACCCCCTCTGAAAGTCAGATGTTGCCTTTAATATTTTATAAATTGGGTAAATACGTATTTAGCGTAAGACAGGTTTTGGGCCCCTAGAGTCCTGCCCTTACCTCTTGATGCGGGGGGTACGTTACGCCACTGAAATGTAGACACTTCAAGACGCTCTATTCATTTGTTACAAACAGTTTTCCTACAATGCATATTCAGTTGCTTTCTCTAAACACTCCGGTAGTCCGCTCTTGATTGTGAAGACGAACATTTCAATGACAGTGACATTATCAAAAATTTGATAGATTATGAAGACGGACAAGAAGAACCGGATTCTTTTTTCTGGATTAATGTTGCCAAAAAATAAATCAATTGAAATTGTACCTTCAAATGAAGAAAGCGATTTTGAACTTATTCATTAAAGGACTTTGGATTTTGATGAGTAGCAATGAACTATGTATGGGCATTTTGAGAACTTATCCGTGTATACAATGAGAAATTATATAATTTAAAAATGTTTCCATATGTAATATTTAATTATTTATTTGGTTATGGAACTACTCTTACATAAATTTCGCAAATAATTGGCCTATTTTATAAATGCAACTTTTTTTTATACGGTCCCTATCCACCATATAGAAAAAAATTTTCTGTAGTATTTCTGCGAATTAGTTTATTTGAAAAAAGAATTTATGAAATTTGTGAATATTTTTTGTGCATTTATTTTTATGTGATCTCTATCTACCGTACAAAAACAGGTTCAACTGTAATCTAAATTAGACACCATAAAGATATTGTATATCTTTTTAAAAATAATTATTTGTGAATGCTGAGCCAGTAAAGTCATTTTTAAAATTAGAAATCTATTTATAACTCTTTAGATAACAATTGTAAATAAAGCTAAAAAATTAAATAAAACCGTGTGAGGTAGAAGAAAATCAATCTTTTTACGACTAAACAGATCGTATGTCAAGGTAATTTATTCAAACTATTCAACTATTTTTGAAAAGAAGTTGTCTTTACAGAACCTATATCAAATAAAATTGTTTCATTTGTTTCTGAAAAGTGATACTTCGGGAAAACCTTTAAGAAACTTTTCTGGTAAAATAAAAATGTAGATTTAAATCTTGAACAGAAGTCAAAGAGGGTAGAAATTCGAGTTTGAATTTTAAGCATTTTCCAATGCATTATGTTCCTATTTTCTTAAAGAAAAAAGCATGGATGTTCATTAATAGAGGTCTGACCGTGGATAATTATGAATTAGTGATCAAATATTCCCGATCGAAATTTAAACAATTCCCTTTATATGATAAATGTTTTTCTGTTTATTTTTTGTGTACCAAATAATGATGCTTCAAACATTTTCTAAAGTTACAAAATAATTTTAAATTTAAAAGTTTTTCCGTCATTTATAGTTAAATATAAATGTATTTTGTCAAATATAGTTTCATTTAGTGTCCCCTTTCTTGTAAAAATGCATAATAAATTTATATAATTGCATAATTTTTCTGAAAAACCCCATTAAACTTATGTCTGAAAAATATCGATTTTTTTCCTCTTTTTCCTCATGTAAAACTAAAAAGAAAAAATGTATTATTGTTTCTTTCAAATAGAAACAAATCAATGGTTTTCATACCTCTAACACAAGAGGAAATATCTTTTAAAAGTTGCTGCCATTTGTTTGCATTTTTATCAATATTTTAAAAAAATATTTCAAAGATTTTTTTTATCAACGACTATATAAATGTTATACATTTTGAGATTCAGAAAAGTATGCACTATTTTTAAGGACTAAAATTGAAAAATCAATTTTTTTGAATGTGTATGATGTCCAGGTATTCTTAATAAGTTGTTTTTCTATGATCTTTTATCCCGACTTAAAACTCTTAGACCGAAAAGAGAAGTTAAATAAACAATAACCAGATATAAGGAAATCTCCCATTTAAGGTATCCGAACACGTTCAGAGTACTTTTTGACAAAATAGCATATTTAAACATATAAAAGCTTTTTTAAGATTCAATACCAATAAATACAAATATTTAATCAACAATATTTAAAATAAATTGCCAGACTTTCCTAAAAATCACAATTATATGTGAAATTTTAGCAATATTTTGTAAAACTTCAAAGCAATTAGAGAAAAAAGTAATAAACTTCTATTAGTAAAAGAATTACCAAAACAATCTAGAGGCATTTATCTAGAGAATGTACTAAAATTTTAATGTTTTGTTAAAATTTGAAACTTTTAGAGATGATTGAGTAAACGTTATAAAAAAAATAACGCCTTTATGAGACCATTATTTAAATAATATGCCCTAACTCAAATAATATTCATACTATAATAAATATTTTAGTACATTCTCTAGAAAATAGCATAAATATCAGGTGCAAAAAGTTTTATAGAAATACGTTTGTAATATTTTGTGTGATCAGACTCGCCATGATAGATTTCGAACAATTTAAATGCCCACTTCTGGTAGATCAAAGACCCACTTCCGGTTTTTCTAACTTAATAAAATTGATTGTAACTTGGCCTCTAAGAAGCATAGTATGTTTTGTAAAGCCAAAATATAGATGTATTAAATAAAATAGAAAACAAAAATATCGGTCTTGTCCGAATTTGGTCATTTTCAACGTGTTCGGATACCTTAAATATGTCTCTAGTTGTTAGGATCTGGTCCATTTGCCAATGAATTCAACTGCAATGCTAAAGTAATTTAAAAAACCCAGCAGATTTGTATCCGCTTTTGGTAAGAAATATATTGTGGAACTTACACGACTAAATGTTAATGTATAGAAGCGAAAAAAAATACTCTTTTGAGTCAAAATACTAAAATAATTTTGAAGTTAAGAGTAATTCTTAGTTTATAATATATATATCTTCTAAAATACTTTTCAAACAACAGGAAATTAAATATTCCCTCCCCATATCGAGAAGAAAGTTTTGTGAGGGAAGAAAAGTTTTATTTTCGGAAACACGGAAATAATTTCTTTTAACTATAAATGATCATTTTTGCAGCCGAAGCGTTTTACATTCAACAGACAAATAATATAGCTACGAGTATAAATCCCATTCTCTTATGCTGAATCTAATTAAAGTAAAACTTCAATGTAAACAGCTCCAAAACACAAAATTGAAAGAAAAATAATACACTAACGGGAAAAAAATCCCAACACCTAGAAAGACTTATGTTAGATAAACGAAATCTGGTATGTGTGTTTATGTCGCAGGAAAATGATGAAATCTGGACTTTCATCGAATCCCTAAGTGAGATGATCAATTCCCGCAAACTGTTAAAATAACGTCTTTTTGAGGTCATTTCTCTTATGTGAGTAAGTGATTTGATCAAATCCCCGAACTGTTTAAGTGAAAAAGGATGAAATGTGTGTGAACAAGTCAGCCATTTTCTTAAAAAAGATATGGGTTTGATGTTTAGGGGATCGAGATAGTACTACCTGTATGGTTATTATAAGTACAAGGACTCAACCCTCCAGGTGTCTCCACCCCCTGGACAGCATTTTGCCAATGCAAATACTGACTAGTTCATTTCATTATTTCACTGAAACAGTTCAGGGTTTGGTAAAATCACTTACATAAGAGAAATGACCTCAAGAGAGAGAGAGAGATGTTATATATATATATATATATATATATATATATATATATATATATATATATATATATTTTAAAATCTCCTGTCAATTGATCCTATCCCTTAGGATGATGGGAAATCCTTAAGGGATGGAGGGGATACACCTGGGGAGTCGAGTCCTTGCACTTCCTAACCATACATAGATCCCCTAAATATTAACCCCATATCTTTAAGAAAATGGCCGACTCGTTCATTTCCACATTTCACTAAAACAGTTTGAGGATTTGATCAAATTCCCGAAAAAGTAAATAAATTTTAAAAATTTAATAACCTTTAAATTAAATATTTGTGCTGTATAATATTAGTATTCTCTGTGGATGTTTAGCATTTTTAAGAATTAAAACTGAGTTAAAATTCATTCGTTCTTTTCGCATTGTCAGAATATTTGAGACCTTTGTTTGCTGACGGTACTTTAAAGTATCAATTTAATTAATTAGCTCTAACGAATTAAATCTTCAAAAGTTGAGTATTTTATTTAAATCTATCCCTTAATTTCCAATGCAGTGATTCAAAAAAAAATATTGCATGAACAAATTTGCAGTAAATCATAATGCGTACATAAAGGGTTTAAACTATGATCTCGAAAATTTAATCAATTAAGCACGTTAACTAGACTACATCCTCGAAATTTCATTACTCTACTGTATTTTTCCCTTGGTTGTTGGGATTTTTTCCCGTAAGTGTATAGATTAGCAGTACACTGTATTCTTTTATATTATGTGCCAGTCTTTTAACAGGAAAGATCTTTTTAGTTGAATTTTGAGGAAGAAATGGTCATTTTAAAAGCATTAATCTTTATAAAGGGTGTTTTTTTAGAGGTATAGAATTTTAAATTGCAATAAAACAATGATGTATTATTCGAATGACATGAATTTTTTTATTCGAAAGATAATCTTGTGGCATTACATTTTAAATATGATTTCTGGCATAGGACTGCCACGGCTGGCTCGGATATAGTCCAATCTGGAAGTCCAATTTTCGATGACCTTTTCCAATATTTGTGGCCGTACATCGGCAATTACACGGCGAATGTTGTCTTCCAAATGATCAAGCGTTTGTAGCTTATCCGCATAGACCATGGACTTTACATAGCCCCACAAAAAATAGTCTAGCGGTGTTAAATCACAAGATCTTGGAGACCAATTCACAGGTCCAAAACGTGAAATTAGGCGGTCACCAAACGTGTCTTTTAATACATCGATTGTGGCACGAGCTGTGTGACATGTTGCGCCGTCTTGTTGGAACCACAGCTCCTGGACATCATGATTGTTCAATTCAGGGATGAAAAAGTTAGTAATCATGGCTCTATACCGATCATTATTGACTGTAACGTTGTGGCCTTCATCGTTTATGAAGAAGTACGGACCAATGATTCCACCAGCCCATAAAGCGCACCAAACAATCAGTTTTTCTGGATATAACGGTGTTTCGACATACACTTGTGGATTAGCTTCACTCCAAATGCGGCAGTTTTTTTTATTGACGTAGCCATTTAACCAGAAGTGCGCTTCATCGCTAAACAAAATTCGCTTACGAAAATCGGGAACAACGGCAATCTCGTTTTGGGCCCATTCGACGAATCTACGCCTTGCTTGATGATCGTTTTGATGAATTGCCAAACCAAACTGAGAATAAATCACTTGACAGCTGTTAAATCGGTCGCCATCTAGAAAATTAATGTCAACTTAAACTTCTATACCTGAAAAAAAAACACTCTTAAGTATATCGATTTTAAAATAGATAACTCGGAACGCAATAGTACACCCCCGTAACATTCATTTCTTAGAATATATATATATATATAGAGAGAGAGAGAGAGAGAGAGAGAAAAGAGATGTTTAAAAAATTATCCCCAATATACAGCTCATTAGAAATAAAAAAATACTATATATATATATATATATATATATATATATATATATATATATATAATGCGTTTATGTATATGCGTTTATGTGCGTGTGCATTTAAAAATTTTTTTTCAATGTTTAAAACAGTATAAATATGTTAATATGTTGTTTGAAATAATTAAAAAGTTACAATTATATACAGTATAAAATTACTTAAAATTTTTATTATAAATAACCTTTTGTAAGTATTTTTTCTTAACAACAATGAGAATGAAAATATTGAATTTCTATTGAAATTTTTTTATTAAAATTTAATCAAGAACAATCTTTAAGAAGACAGAAAATGAAAAGAGTAAAATGATTATAAATACGCAATTTTTTATTCCAATGTTTCCATTTGTACTTGGAAAGAGTTAGATATGGCCTCAATTACATTTTCTGATTATCATATTCTTCACTTGATGTCAAAAAATAGGATCTCAATCGGTGAGAATAGTCTTTCGGATGAAAAGACTTGAATATTAATATAATGTGTTATAAAATGTGTAAATTGTCAAAGGATAAAGGTTTCTTAATAGCTATGTATGTGTTCGAAAATAAGTAATTTTTCTTGTTACTGAAAAATTAATTTTTAATTTTATTTGTGTTAAAGAAATGGAGTTATAAAATATAGAACATATACTCCGAGAAACGAAACTGTCCTACGAAAAACTTAATAAAATACATTAAATTAAACCCGCTCTGCTCTCTTTTTGTTACAGAATTCTTCATGCGATTTTGATACAAATGAATTTTTCTACCTCAAGAAACATTTAGTGCCATTACATAATAGCTCTTAGCTCAAATTTATATGAGCTAAGCTTTAATTGCAAAATTCGAAATATTAGTTTATGCGCTTTTTTGTTGTTCATTTATAATGAACAAAATAAGCTGAAACGAGTGTTAATTTTTATGTTTAACCCCAAAAGACTAATTGCCATCCCTTGAGCACGACAAAGTGAAAATAATTTCTTCCAATTCTTCTCGGAAATCATCTGGCGCGAATTACCAAATTTCACACTGAAAATGAATGCGAGTTCCAGTCCCTCTTTCCCCTTTTCTTGACTTAAACCTCTTTTCTCTACCACACTTGAGGTAAAGTCTTCATTTCCATTTGTTAATTAGGAATTCCTTTGTTGGAAACCGAATTAGAATTTAGCGTTTAATTCATTAACTCTGAAAACATCACAAAGTTACTTCAGGTCTTAACGCTGGGAAACTTTTCTAGAACTAAGCCTAGAATCCTGCATAGAGTATATCCACCTGTTAAAATATCGTCTCCTCTGGCACTTGTAACGGTTCAGGGTAATCTGGTGACGTCAGAGGCGTAGAATCATTCGTCTTCTATTTTCTAATGGAGATAGAATAAATTGTTCTTTAAGACATTAGCCAGTGGAAACATTTGTGGAGTCACTTTAATTAGTATTTTATGGGTATTCTCTCTGCATTTGAAGAATCAGAGATTAAGAGATCATATTTATTATATATATATAACGTCATATTTAATACATATGTACAAGGGTGTATCAGAAAATAAGTTTCCCATGTCAACTGTGGTCAGAGTTGTGTATAAAAACCAAAATATAAAACAAGACATTAAAGATAAGACATTACTTTATTTTTCCATATAAGTACCAAGTACATTGAGACATTTGTAAAACCGCTTGTTAAGCTTCAAAAACCCTTGCAGGAAAAACTCAAGGCTTTGCATACGGAAGAAACGTTTATAATTTTGCTTGGATTTTTTTGAGTTTGGAACCAGGGTCTCACAGTACCTACGCGGTTGAGGTGAATTCAAAATTGACGTGAAAGAGGTGATTCGGAAAAAGTGGCATGGGCTTCTCAGATCTAGCTTTCTGTTGTAAGATGACAATGCGAAACCATACTCGGCAATGGCAGCGCAAAACCATATTGCAACTCTCGGTTAGGAGGGCCTACACCATCTGCAATACTGTCTTGATCTAGCACCAAGTGACTTTCATCTGTTTCTACTTACACACATCTGCTTTTGAACATTTCCAACCATCAAGATAGGGAAATCTGCACATCTGTTTCATTTATTCAAATTGGGATTGAGTTTAAATTAACAACACTTTTGCGCAGTTATTAGCGATATACCTCGCAATTCTTAGCTGCGATGATCAAACAATGTATAAGACTGCACTCTCTAAATTTCTACGTTGGCTAGGAGGCCAGCATTTCTCAAGCTGTGGCGCGTGATAATCCTACATGGATGGCGAAAGAAAAACGAAAAGTCGAAAACAAAAGATTATTAAAAGAAAAATAATAATTTACTGAAAGGAAGCAAAATAAAATACACTCTAGCATAATAAAAATAAAATACACATTTACACTGATATGATACACTTATGAATGTATCAGTCATGCTCTATGTATTTCATTATTAATTTAACAGTGCTAAGTTAAGACAAGTTTATAATAATTACCAGTGACTCTATGGGTATTTCATAAAATTACATACAAAATTTAATACATGATAATTTTTATGCTTTATATAATTAAAGTCGTATTGTAGCTTTAGCGTCAAAGTATATTATTATTGAATTCAATAGACTGTTATTGTATGAAGTGGGGACGATGAAAATTATGATTGATAATTGGATCATAAATAGAGAAAGTTTGTGAAGCACTGTTGTAGACTAAAATTAACTGTCAACAATCATTTCTAATTCCTATGATGGTCCTTATTGTAAACAGAATATCGGTGATGATTTAATGATTATGGTAAAGGGCATATCACATACTTTTGTTATTGTGTTAATTAAACCACTAAAAATAAAATAATACATGTAATGAATCCTAATTCAAAAAATTCGAACACTATTGATATGGAAAATTAAATTTGATATTTTAAAAATTTTCCTTCAAGAAACTTGTGGGAACCCCCCTGGATTCCACCATGGACCCTAAGATTGAATTGAGGCAAAGAATTACCCGACGACATTTTTACAATAACAAATAATTTTTATTCACTTGAATCAATTATCAACCTTCTAAATACAAACATAAATCAATATGTCTACATCAATCGGATTGAACTTTACTATTAAATTAAATCACAAAATATGATACTAATCAACTATTAAACTCAATATCGAACGGGTTTACCGGAATAAGAGGACCGAGAGATATACGCAATTTGAATTACTAGCAATCATTAACCTTACATTAACTCTGTTATTTATTTACTCTTATTAGCTGATAAATGATGTTTAAATATCACCTGACTTTTTCTACTTCACTCCTTTCCAGTCGGTTCAACTTTCCGAATGTAGATCGCTGCCCGATAATCAGCCAGAAACTAATCACACAATCAAGTTAAATCTTCTTAGCGCTCCGTCTATGTATATCTTGGCTCAATGGCCTTCTCCGCTAACCTACAACACTCTCCTTACATATTTTGATTCATGTGCATATCTCGTTTCCTCCTTTTAGAGTTGGTTGGAAATATACGTAAATTTACAATCCCCAAAGACGCCCAAGAGCATTAGTGATAAAGTGCCGGATAGATTCGTCACAAACTTTATTCGAAATTAAAATCAAAACTTATTTATAAGTGATAAGAAGAGTTTACATAAGTTTGAAATCCAGCTTTTGCTCTAAAATTTTGATGCAAAAAACTGTAAAATTTGATACATCGTAAGATAATGGTACAAATAGAACAATAACAGAAGTAGTAATAAGCAGAAGTAAAAAACACCCAAAATTTTAAAAATAATAGCTTTCCGTATTACATCGTCAAAATATAGTAACAAAATCACAGCACAGCAGCTCTTTTAACTTTCGATGTTCTGAAATAATTATTTTAAAAAAATTTACATGATTTATAATTATGTTTTTACTACACGCCAGCAACATCTGTTTTTAGCATCATTTTATCCAAACACCCTTTTACGTATTACGAAAACTCATTAAAAGCAATTAACACCAGTTCAGTGAAAATTATTAGCGCTTATCATTATAAAAATCAAAGGTTAATAATCTCATTATTAAAAATTAAAAAAAAGGGGATATACATAAAAAAACTTTTAATGTTTTTTACATGTTTACCTAACAAAATCTCGTACCTCATTAAAAATTGTTGACAGTGACGGGAATTCATTATGTGTGATAAAGTGCTATAAATCTGAGATTAAATTGCTCCAACTGATTTTCAAGATAAAAAGTTTAATTGATGTTAGGTTCATTAAATTTGCTTTTGAATAGCACCTAACCATGTTTTGATATCGATTTCTCAGAGGAATATAATTTTTTGTATGAAGAATACATATATTATGAATATTAGATACGCTTAGAGATTGAAACTTTTAACACCTGCAAAGAGAAAATTACTTTATGAAGTGCATTCTTTATATAATTAAGTGTAAATTATATTCTTTTCTGAATAAGTTTGATTTATTTCTAGAGCAAGATATATAGCGAGAAAAAGAAATTAGGTTTCTGTAAACTGTTTATAGAATAATAATTGATAATAATATAATAATAACAATGGTGATGCTTACAGTTTTCAATGAACTATTTTCAAGCATCAGATTACACTTTAATCTGCTTCTAGATTTTATTTTATTTAAGAAGTATAACTCAATAAAAATAAAATTCCTTTCATTTTACCAAGATATATTACTTTTTTTTGAACCAATTGGAATGAAGATTTCCTTTGAAATAAATAATCTAATTACATTTTCTGCTATTACAAGTGTTATTATACTCATATTTGAAGCGTTTCCTTGAAAATCGTATTTTGTTTTCGAACCTCGTTTTAATACTTCTTACAAATTTCCATTGCTGTAAATACTTTTGTGTGAATGAAGAAGTATAATTGTTTTTAACAAAAGCTTTTTTAAAGTAAATATTTAATTATTTTTTTATCTTGTTTGAGTATTTTTGAAAAGTTTCCACGTGTGTCCCTTTTTCAGCTAGAGTTATTCTAAATAACCTTTATTAATTGATCCATGCGGAATATATAGTAAATGAGCAATGAAGGTTCGATGGTAGTGAATGAATTTAAGTTATTCACTCCAAAACTACATCAAAGTGTCAATCCTGAGATTCAATACTTATATTAAAAATAAATTAAGAGTAAAAAAACTTTTTTAAAAACAAGCTTTTATTTAAATGCTCTAAAAGGAATAAAATAAACTTTTCTTTTAAAACTTTTTTTGCTATCATCTTATAAAGTCGTTATACAATTTATGATATAAAAGCTTGTCGCGATATTTAAGTAGTCATATTTACTTAGTCTGAAAATATTAAAAATTAAAATCAATCAGATCAAGTTATTTAATTTGCTTGTTTGTGTACACAGGTAAATCTCGCGACAAGCTTTTATATCATAAATTGTATAGCGACTTTATAAGTTGAGAGCAAAAAAAGTTTTAAAAGAAAAGTTTATTTTATTCCTTTTAGAGCATTTAAATAAAAGCTTGTTTTTAAAAAAGTGTTTTTACTCTTAATTTATTTTTTACTTTTTAGTTATCGCTAGACAGAGGCTTCTCAGTCTGTTAATTCCAGCTAAGGGGTACTCAAAATGTTTTTCCGCCAGGCTATATACATATGATAGATATGTCACTCGGGCCGCAACAAGAGGACAATGGGAAGGGGGGGATAAACGTTGTTAGATCAAAACAACATTGGACGAAGGAAAATTAATTAAAATATTAAAACTCATTCTCTTTTTTTTTGCTTTTACTATAACACTATATTAAAAACGAAAAACACATTTTTTTTGTAAATCCGTAATTTTAAACCGATTTTTTCAATTTTTGTGCAAAATTTGGATAATACTATTCTACAAACGAGAAAATATTTTCGTGCGACTATATTTGAAAAGGACGAAGTTTTTAAATGTTTTATTCAAAATTTGAGTATTTTTTGAAAAATCGTAAAAAAAGTTTTTGGCCTTTTATTTTTTAAATGACTGATTCTAAAAGAAAAAAGCCTAAACTTTCTAAGTGCAGAATATCGATTCATTAACACGCAAAAAATCATACGGAATGATCTAGAAATCATTTTCATGGAAACGCATCGATTTTAACTCATTTTACAAAAAATTATAAACAATAGAAATATTATTATTTTTTTAACAAATTATACCGTATCGTAGCGAAATAAATGATTTTTCCCGTTAGGCTATTATTTTTGTCTCAGTTTCAGAGAAAGAATATGATGGTTTTTTAGGAAAGGTCGAAGAGAGAGAGAGAATCGTAACTTCTTTAAGCTCTTTCCGATAAGCTGCCGGGCAGAATAAAAAGTTAACAGGAGTAAAAGGTTTTCAATTAATATCTTTTTAACTAATTGCGATATCAGAATATAAATCGTCAAAACATGCATTGTCATCTAAACTAAACATGTATACAAAATTTCAGCTCAATCGCTTGAAGACATCAGCTTCAAAATTGAGTTGCAAGATTCCACCCGAACATTTTACATTGCAAGTTAAATAAAAGCTTGTAAAATACGTGTAAGTTATTTGCGCTACATGAATATGAGAACGCCTTGGAATTGATTTTAGGTTTAATGGTCCCAAACGATTATGATTTGCTTTGGCAAGGGTCAGAAGTGCACTCACCATATATTTGATTTTTCTGAGAGGAGTCCCATTTTTCTATTTTATAACCCCTGGCCGGACCATAAAGAGAAAATCTTTCTCTCTATCCATGTCGTTTGGTATCCAATTTTCTATTATATCAGTATTCGTTAAGACTGTAATATAATCTGTTTTGCATTTTCTTATACCATATTGTCATCCGGCTCAACCTATGTAGTAAAAATAGGCATAACTATAAAAATGAGGAATAATGTGATATGACTTAAATATAATTTAATTAATTTAAATAATTATGGTTTATTAAAAATAAAAAATTAAAAAAAAATCGAAGCATTTCTTTGTGAAAATTAAAAGAAAATACTAAAACACTACACATTAAAGTAAAAGTAAAAAAATATTCATGACATTTTTTTTGGAAATATTTTTCATCTTTTTTCTTTGATAAAGAAGCTTATAACTTTTTTCCATAGCTATATTTTTTTGGAGAAAAAAATGTTTTAAAATATAAAACAAACTTGTTTCTCCTTGTAACTTCAAACGAGTTAAAGAAAAGTTTATTTAAAAGAATATTATACAAGGTGCTGCCGAATTCAACCGAGAAATTCAGATGAGTTATAGTAGGCAGCATGCTGATGAAAAATCAACATAGATCATGAGGTCACTAACAACGTGTAGTGGGAGTAATTAATAAAAATATTTATGAAAGGTGGGATGTAGAGCGGGATGAAAAGCTGCAATAAGAGGTCAGGAATACATTTATTAGTCGTAAAGCATGTTTACAATACGAACGATGTATCACAGCTTGATGTAAGAAATGCAAGAACCAGTGATTGTCTCAGAAATTGTTCACAGTTGGTGTCATAGCACGGTTAACAACTAAGGACGAAGTATTGTTGGATGCATTCAGATAAATCGGTTGCATTTCTGTCGTCGAAATGTGATGCGTTGTAACATGTAAGCATGCTTTACGTCTAATAAATTTATTTCTTACCTCTCATTGCACTATACATTACACACTGTACACACCACTCTATATCCCACACTTCATAACTGTTTTTGTGAATTACTCCGACTAAAAGTGGTTTGTAGCACCCTATTCTATGTGGATGTGTCATCCCCATACTGCCTACTATCACCCCTCTGAATTTGTTGGTCAAATTCGGTAACACCCTGCATATATACATATACGTAGGCTGTTCAATAAGTAATAAGACTAATTTTACTGCCGCCAAATCACTCATCGGAATGTTAATTTCTGTGACATAAGAAAAGTTTGTTGTCTGTATTAACAAAAGCTACCGATAGATCGCGTGTACAGATTTGTATTCTTGAGTATCACGTGATCGAACTGAAGCGTGTTTGTGCGTGCCTACGAGACGTACCCAGTTGTCGAAATGGAAGCAAAAATCTTCAAAAATCAGCTTCGGAGAGCTTTGATATGATACGATATGATTAAAAGCTGGAACAAGAAGGCAACCATATATTAAAACGTTTTATCACAGTAGACGAAGCTTGGTTGTATTACTATGATCCAACAATTCAGTGAATGGAAGCATCCATCTTCAGTTACTCTTATGAAACAAAAACTGTGAAATCAGCTGGTAAAGTTATGACCATAATTTTTATTATTATGAAGGAATTGTATATCAACATGCTGTCGAACCCGGTACTACTTTAAACGACTCGTAATACACGAATGTCATGCGAACAACGGTACAGCACGTTAAAAGGAAACGTTCAGTGCTTCGAAATTGCTTCTTACTGCACCATGACAATGTCCGATCACATATTGCTCGTTGCGTACTGGATGTTTCGCAGCAGAACACAGCATAGAGATTTTACCACACCCTCCATGCAGTCCTGATATCACTCCATGCGATTTCTGACTGTTTCCTCAACTTAAGAAACCGTTACGAGGCAAACGTTTTGCAAGCAACAAAACATGTGTAATGGCAGCGGATGTGGTTTTGAAACAGTTTTCATAAAACGGACTTTTACATGTTTCTAAGAAGTTGACAGAACTTTGGGATAAATGCATTACGTGCAAAGGAAGTTATTTTAGAAAAAAACATGTAAATGACGACAATTAAAGGTATTCTTTTTTTTATAATTTTAAGTCTTATTACTTACTAAACAGCCCTCGTATAATCAAAATAAAAAATACAATACAATGAAATTACAATATTAAAGTATCTTTGTGAATACAGAAGCCTCCCATGAACGTAACGACACTGAAAAATGTTTCAGGGATAAAGAAATATATAATCGCACAGTATTATCAGAAAGTTGGTACTGAAAATTCTATCATGGTTTAGATTCGATTATAAAAAGATGAAACTGCGCGATCTTAATTCCGAGTTATTTCTTTTCCAAAGAAAATAAGTCACTATAGTCTTAATAATATTATGGACTTAAGAACTTCAGTGCTATTTCTGATCATTTCACCTGACTGAAGAGATCATGAAGATAAAGGAAAAGTCTTCTTTCCCTCATAATATATAACTTCAACAAGTTTAAGTTAAAAAAAAGCCGTGATTTTTTTTTAAAAAAACTAAAATCAAAACTAAAGCTCTTTAGAAAACTTCGATTTAATCGATTCTCTATATCTCTGTCGAATAAAAATGGAGATCGATTTTTAAAATTCTATCATTAATTAATATCAATTCACACATTTCTTATTTAGTGTACCCCATCAATAATAATCAATTGCTTTAGTTTGGGTTGAAATATTTTATTCCTATCTAAATAGAGAAGAGCAACAAATGGGATATAAATTCAATCCTATTTATTGAACTCAAAAATCTCGTTTTCTTTCTGTATATGGTTTATTTTATGATTTTTTGAAAGGAAAAGGTATTAAAAATTTATGTTCAAAAACATCTTTGTCTTAAAAAAAGTGACGGATATCCTTCGATAGAAAAAGAAAGATGGATTATTAATGTCGCATTGTTCAACTACACGAGGGCTTTTGGCGAAGGACCACGTAATTTTGAAACATGGTCAAGTGACGTGGACGACACCTGAGCTGGCATCCCCCTCTCCTAACTACCACACCAACGGGAGGACATTTTAGCTCTCGACAGATTTAACGTGCATTACTGCCCTACACGGTGGGTCTTTAGTGGTACTGGGCTCGAACTCGTAACTAGGCAAACTACGGTTTGATACCCATACCACTCGGCTACCGCGTCCTAGAAAAAGAAAGTAAGTAGTTCTCTAAATACAAAGGTTGTAATTTTTTTAAAACTTTACCACGTCATTTCTTAGTATTTATTTGTAAAATAAAAAGTAAGTAAAGTAAAAATCTTATGAAGTAATGGAAGTAAATCTAGGGCTTCGAACCACAATTCCTTTCGTTCCGGTTCAACTAAAATATATATATATATATATATATATATATATATATATATATATATATATATTGGTACAGTTTTCTTTCCGACAAAAATAACGGTTTTCGGTTCAGTTCCGAATGTGAATAATTTTACTTTATGTGTATAATCGTAAATTATATATACTTCTAGTTTATTTGATTAAATTAAATCTGCCTTCTACAAATAGTTTCAAATGAAACCGAAGCAGAAAAGTGCAAGTGAACATCAAAACGCGAAATCAAGAAGCAAAGTACATGTAATGATGATCATTATATGATAGACATTAAATTCAAAAATATCGATGAGTTGGTTACAGTAACAAAACGACTGAAGATAAATCGAACCGAAATAAACTGATATTTTTTTCAGTTCATTTCAGGTTTTCGTTCTCCTTAAGATAATGGTTTTTTTCCCTATTTTCAGTTTAGTTCCAGTTTGAAGCTCTGAGTAGATATCGGGTCGATTTTCCTCAATATTGCTTTAGAATTACTTTAGGGACTTCAGATTATTTAATTTTGAAAAAAATAAGTCATTTTAACCATTATTTTTCTTTCTAAAATGTATTGGTGTGTTACGATATTCATTGTTAATGACCCTCATATTCTAAGTCCGACATTAATAAATAATCAACTAACGATTATTTCCACAACACAGTGATAGAATTTTAAGACTGGATTGGATTTAAAACTCAAAAATCTAATATATCTATTCCCCTTCTTTACACGGAATATATGTTCCTTAGAAAACCGGGTAAATCTAAATGGTATATTTTTATTTTTAAAACCATGCAACAAGATAAAAAACTTACGATGTGTGTAAATTAAATAATGAGACTGATTTTTTTCACTTGCTTATTCCAATAAACTTACAATTCAACATTGTCTCCTTCAAAGTAACTGTCTTCTGAAGCCACAAAGCGCTGGAGACGTTTCTTCTACTCCTCATACCACTGGTGGAACTCGGATATTGGAATAGCCAGCATACTCACCGGACTTGAATCCAATAGAGCATGTGTGGAATTTGCTTGGCCGACGAATTGCAGCCCGTCAACCCCCTCCCACCTGTCTACCGGAACTTCGGAGGGCATTGCTTGATGAGTGGAGTAATATTTCCCAAGATCAGATCGATAATTTGATACTCAGCATGCCTAGGCGTTGTAAGGCCTGTAATGCATTTCCCGGGAGACATAACCCATTTTCCCGGAGACCCGGAGACCCCATCATACTAACCATGTTATACAGTTTTTTTGTAAATAGGTTCTTTTTTGAAATTTGCTCCAGGCAGTAAAAATCGCAATTTTTATTAAAAATGTCAAACCTAAAGCATGTATTTTGCTCTTTACCTTTTGTTTAATAAATAGACTTTACAAATAAGCCAATTTGTTTTGCTTCTGTCTCTTTCTTTGCCTGAACTTCATCATCGTTAATTTATGGACATGAGTGTATTTATACCCACTCAGTAACAGTAACATACGTATTAAAAGTAGCTTAATTGTTTTATATTTTGTAATAAAATACATTAAATAATTTATTTCTTCTTCAGAGTAGACGTGAAGTTAAAGTAATAATGAAAAATAACTATAGACTCCTCACTGGAATTCTTGTATTTTGTAACGATTTATATATTTATTATATTCATAAAAAATATTCATCTATATCCTTAACAAATAATATTTCAATTGTTTAATTTTATTTGTAACCAGTGGTCCATTAAGTAGCAATTTGATTCTTTAAGCCTAATTAGACAATTGATATTTCATTCAAAATTCTAACATAAATATCAACAAACCATTCTATCATTGATTACATTATGCTTAAACAAATTGATAGTGTGCTAACTAAAGTCATCTTACTGATTCAACAATTCAGAGTTACAGTTGTTGCTGAACACCTGAAAACAAATGGAAGAGTTATCTGCTCACATTTGCAATTCAAAGTTTCGATGAAACTTCTGGAAATAATTCTGGAGCTAAATAAACATTTAATTCTCTTTTAAGCCCCGGAGTCAGCTAGCGGAGGGACCGCCAATCCAATTTTAAGTATTCCCAACGTAAAATGATGTATTTGCATAGTCAAACAATGAGAATTAGCAAAATAAGTTAAAAGAAAATTTTTATTTTTGCTGGTAATGTTAGTGGTATAAATCGAGAACGCTTAACAGTTTCCTGCTAGGATTTATTGGAGTGCGATATTATTTTGTTTGGGCTTAAATCTGGCTTTTCTAAATATGGGTGTTTTTTAATACAAGCTTAGCAAAAGTTTCTGTGGTGAATTTCTAGATATTATTATTAACAATGATTTATTCAGATAGTCGAATTTAAAGTTATATATTAAGTAAAAATAACAATATCTGCAAGAAAAAATAAAGCCGAAATACAAATTTTGGCTTATATATATATATATATTATGCATAAGCTAATAATTTTTTAAATAATTTTATCAACAACAGTATCTAATTCTCTATAACACAGTAAAATATATTTCTCACACTTATCTTTATTTTAATCCAATATGAAAAGGGGAGGGGGAGAAGACCTGTAAATATAAGAATTTTTATTCATATATACATTTTTATGCATATGAATTATTTTTGAAACGTTATATTTTTCATTTTATAGGTACCCTAAAAATGTAGAAGAGATACGGATTATGCTTTTCGTTTATTTCATATTAAAGATATATCTTGTATAAAACTGGTAGGATTTACTTATATGAAAAACAAGAAATATAAACAAAATGTTTTAAGTCAGTTCCTACTTTGAATGGATGAATAAAAAGTAATTTATTACGATTGAAAATTTAAACGATATATATATATATATATATATATATATATATATATATATATATATATATATATATATATATACATATATAGGGAGAGAGTGAACTATAATAGGTATTGAAAAAAGAACATACTTTGTCAGCATTGTTGTAACTCTGTGTACCTGGTTTGGTTAGTAGTTTGGCTGAAAAACCGAGTATCGATGCCAACTTATGTCGTTGTTTTAACAATTACATTGTTACAGCAATGGAGACGAATCTAAGTTGGCTTCGAAAACCGGTAATTAATTAAATTAAATTTAATTAATAAATTATTTGTGAAAAATCCGTATTAACATCAAGTGCCATTCACTACAAGTTTAAGAAACTTATTTGAACTCGTTTGGATGAATATAAAGTACTTTATTAACGATTGAAAATTTCAACAAGAGAAATATATATATACAAAGAGAGTGAGCTAATAGTAGGAATTGAAAAAGTACTATTTGCATGAAAAAACAAGTGATCAATTTTTTTAAATGATATCCTACTTAGATCTACAAAGAAAAATTTTACCTTCGTTATTTTTTATTAAATAGTTACAATTAATATAAAAATGCCTATACAAATGACAGAATCATAACATTAAGTGACAAAATAGAAAGCGATTTTCCTTGCAATTTTCCATGTTCCTTTTAATATATGGTGTTAGATTATTGTTTTGATTGTTACTATTTCTTCAATAATTAAATTCAATTATTCTAATAAAATGGTATAATAAAAAAGAAATCAGATTCTCAGAAATTAGGTGATCCCAGATGGGTTTTGAACTCACGACTTTTAGATTAGAAGTCCAACGCGTTGTCCATTGAACTACAGGAAAACAATGAACGATTTTCCTTTCTATATATGGTGTTGAACTATTATTTTTGTTTGTTACTATTTATTCATTTTTAATTTAATTAATGAATTAATATTTGAAAAAAAAACTGTATCAACATCAAATGTCATCCACTACAAGTTTAAAAAAATGTATTTGAACTTGAATGGATGGATATAAAATATATTAACGACTGAAAATTATTAATAAGATATATATATATATATATATATATATATATATATATAGATCATCATATATATCATATATATATATATATATATATATATATGTAGAGAGAGAGAGAGAGAGAGAGAGAGAGATGGATGGATAGATAGATAAATATAGAAAGAGAGTGAACTAATTGTAGGAATTGAATAAAGCCAAAATTCAAATTTTTAGCTCTTATACACATGCCTAGGCTAATGGTTTTTTAAATAATCTTATCAACAAATTTCTCTAATTCTATAACAATAAAACATATTTTTCACGCTTATCTTTATTTTTTTATCTTAATTCAAGGTTTTAAATATTTATACGAAAAGAGAGAGAGAAAAAGAAACAACTCGAAATATAAGAAATTTTATTCTTATATACATTTGTATACCTATAAATTACTTTTGAAACGTTAAATTTTTGACTTTATACATAGCTTAAATATGTAGAAGAGATATGGATTATGGTTTTCTTTTATTTCATATAAAAGAATTATCTTACATAAAACCGGGTGCACCTAATCATATGAAAAATCATCGATCTCTGTTTTCCAAAAATCGAATTTTACTTATAGAAGTTATTTTAATTTTTTAAACTATTACAAATATAAGGGTATTTTTGCCGAAAGATTTTCAAATTTTGTCAGTTTGTGCATAAGGGACATTCAAAATTAAAAATAACGCATAACGTAAATAATACCAATAAAGTACCGTCTTTACTGGAATCCAAAAAAGCTGCACCATTTTTCCAGAGTTAATGCAACTAAAAATGTGGTGCGGCTTAGAATCGAAGATATATCATTTGTTGGATGGGGGAAATTCAGTTTCAACCTCTTTCAAAACGAAAATGGTAGCCATCCATTCTGGACACTTGATAACTTATTCCACAACTTACCTCCAGTATTTCAGTCAATCCTAAACGACGTTGTTCATATTTAGGAAATTTTTTGGTATGCGCCTTCTTTTATCAGCTTAACATCAAAGATATTGGTAATAGCATCATGACCAGTTCGATATGACGCAAGTATGAAAAGGCAGGCAATATTATATACGGAAAAAAATGGAAACAGTGTAGCGACCACTGGAAATTTGACACGGATGAAACAAATACACTTCGATGGGGTAAGCAAAATGATACAATTTTTGCTTGTAAATATTCAACAGTATTTAATAATTCTTTTACTTACTATTTTTTTCATCTTTTTAAAAAATGTAGCGTAGCTAATGTGTTGGATGGCATGGAGTGAGTGAGTGAATATTAACGTAGCACTGTTTAGCTACACGAGGGCTTTTGGCAACGGACTACGTAATTTTGAACCATGGTCAAGTGATGTGGGTAACATCTGAGCTGGCACCCCTCTCTCCTAACTACCACACCAACGGGAGGATTTTTCAGCTCTCGACAGATTTAATGTGCATCGCTGCCTTACACGGTGGGTCTTTAGAGGTACTGGGCTCGAACTCATGACATGACTACCATTATCCGATACCTTGACCACTGGGCTACCGCATCCCCTTGGATGGCATGGAAGATGACATCATGTGGGAAAATGGCGAAGCCGGTACCTGTTCCGAAGGCAGCTGTGATTATTGGAATGACGAATCATTTTCGAAACAGGATACTGATGGTTACAGTGATTATAGGTTCATGTATGTACTTGAAAGTATGTAATACTAATAAGTTAAATCAATTACTAATATCTTACTATTTCTCATTAAAATGTTTCTTAAAATTTCTTAAGTATCGGATATCGATTAACCTTATTGCACAGTTTTTTAATTTTTTCTCAAAAACGAGTAGAAAATTAAGGATGTGACTTAGAATGGATGACAACTTTTGTTCATAAAATTTTTTTGAAAATTCGAGGTGTGTCTTAGAATCGATGGTGGCTTTTATTCGAATAAATGCGGTATTTTAAATTAAATTTGTGCTTAGAACTCCTTTGAAACGTTTGCTGACATTTTACAAGACTCGATATATTATTGTGCAAGGAAAGTTAAAAAATTTATGTGCTTCGAAAGTACCATAACAGCATTTTCTGATACCCAGATTTATTCTGGATTAAAAATCCCTCAGATATTGTTTTGTCTTCATTATAAGGGGACTGCACTTATGTTTTGCTCTTATAAAGAGAAAAAAACTTTTTTATCATGAAACTCAGCTTATTACATTTTTTAAGAGATGCGTGAATAAATCGAAGTTACAGTAAATAGTGTTTCTAATTTCTTGGTCTCTGAGATTATATATACATGCTAGCAAGTACACTCAGGAACATTCAAAATAGCGACCCAAGAAGAAAGCATCGGATTGAAATGAAATTTAATACACACAATGACACAGATGAGAAATTCACTTGATCTCAAAAACAAGACAGTTAAACAAATACAAGGTGTGCAACGACACAAAGACTGGGCAACTTCAATAGCACGGAGGACCACCTCCAGCTGCAATACATGCCGTCACAGGGTCCGGCATTGAGTTGATTAGCCACCTTATGTTGTCCTGAGGTAGATAGGCCCACAAATCTTGAACAGCCAACTCTAAATCATGTACAGAGTGACACGATGGCATCTGCCGTTTTAGCCGATCCCACACGTGCTCTACAGGGGACAAATGGGGGGAGCGGGCCAGCCATGGAAGAGTCTGAAATTGACGTAGGAAGTCTTGAGCAACTCTTGCTGTATGCGGACGAGCATTATCTTGCTGGAAAAATGCCCCTGGGAGACCATTTAGGAAAGGTCCTACATGGGGTCGAAGAATATCATCAACATAACGTTGGCTCGTTAAGGTTCCACGCATCACAATTAAAGTGAACCGGCTATCATAGGCTATGGCCCCCCAGACCAGTACACCAGCTGTGCGGGCAGTGTGATATAGAACAGTGTGGGGGGGAATTGTACCGCTCACCAGGGCGCCTCCACACCTGTACACGGTTATCATCTGTCCCCAAAACAAACCGGGATTCATCACTAAACACAACCTTTTGCCAATCTGTGACATTCCACATTGATCTGACTTGGCACCACTGTAGATGCAGTTGCCGATGTTCCGGTGTAAAAGGGAGTGCATGGAAAGGGCGCTTGAATTAAGATTTGCTTCTGCAAGGTGTCTGGAAATTGTTTGAAGAACAATTGCTACGCCTACGTCTGCTCGTATCGTTGAACGAGTCACTGTAGGGTCCACAAGTGCTTGCCGCACGATCCTTCGATCCTCTCCCTCGTGGTCTTCCTGGTCGCTCCAGACCCGGTTTTCAGCGCGTGGGTACCTTCTCGTGTTCACTGCTCCCAACAATTTCTAACCGCAAACTCCGAACGATCCATCTGGCCAGTAATACGGCGCGTCGACCAGCCTGTAGTTTTCATCCCGATGATTTGGCCTCTCTCAATCTCGTTTAACTGTGAGAAATGTCTTCTAGCACGTTTACAGGGCATGTTTCGCTTACCAAAGTCTTCCTACAATCGGCCTGTAATCGTCACGTTTAGGAATCTTCGAATTTGCGCTGGCTTATATAGCACCCTCTTCCTGATTGTAGCGCCACCTCGGCGTGTATGAGCATGCGTATTGGTACAAAACTTGGATCATTTTCATATCACATTACGCTGTACTTATTTGCAAAGTTTCGCGATTGTACTTAGCTTCCATCTTGGGTCGATATTTTCAAAGTTCCTGAGTGTATATTCTTTTTTCACATGGATGGAATGAAAAGCATAACAATCGAGATTCAAATATAGATGAAAGTGTTTTCGTGCGGTCCTTTTTTATGTGATTTATTTTTTTCCTATTTGTTTTGTGCTATTTTTGAGCGAATTCTTTTAAATGCTTTTATGAACTTCAACCACTTTGGTGCAACTGTAATACTTTTTATCTATGTAAATATTTACACTTCAAGACGCTCTATTTTTTTTGTGAGAAACAGTCACTCGACAATGCAAGTTCAATTGATTTATCTCACCTTGCTAGCAGCAAACGTTTAATTGAAGAATAAACTTTTAATGACTGGGACATTATCAATTAAGTCATAGATTATGAAGACGGGCAAGAAGAACTGGATTCTTCAAAAGTGGATAAAATATATGCAGGGATCCAGCAAATCGGAAAAGCATTTTCTTAAAATAGATATCAATCTTGAAAAGAGTATGAACTTCCAAAGATAGTTTAAATCATGCATATCTGGTTATCGTGCCGTTTACAGGCAACTGATTAACCGACCGTCATTCTCAAAATCTTATCCCCCTCAGGGGGCTCACCTTCTTTAGGTGAGTACGGGTGTCGCAATCCCGAGGTACCCTAGTGATCTTTTCCTATTTTCCCAAGAGGTTTACTATCTTTGGTAAACACGGTCTTCACGAACCCGGGGTGCCCTAGTGATCCTTCTCTATTTTCGACCCTCTTTCTTGTCATTCCAATTCATCTTATCTTCTTTTCCCAGCTAGATCACAGATTTAAAACGTTGTTTGGCGCAGCTTAGCCAAAATTGGCTCTTGCGCCATAAAACCTTACACTCACTCACTCACTCAATCAAAATTTTATCACTTACTTTATGTGCCACGAGAAATAAATCAATCGAAATTATATCTTCAAGAGACGAAAGTGATTTTGAACTAATTTCTCACAGCAAAATGCGTGCTTTGGATTGCGATGAGTAGCGTGATATATTTGAAAACTGCGATGATGTGCATTTTGAAAACTTCTTGATGTATAAAATGAGAAATTAAATGGCTTTAAAATGTTTTCATGTGTAATTTAGTTATTTATTTTGCTTGGAAGTACTTTCACATATATAAAGTTCGTAAGTAATTGATGTTTTTAAGTGCGACTTTTCTCTCTCAGGCGGTCATTCTCCTTCGAATAAAAAATGTCTGTATTAAGTAGATAATTATTTGTTATATGTAAGTATTTATGAAATTTTTGAATATTTTTTGTGCTGTTTCTTTTTATGAAGTCCCTATTTACCGTACAGAAACAGGTTTACTGTAAATACATATAATTTAAAAAATAAATATTACATATTAAAGAAGTTTTACGGGTTAGCAATTAATCTTTAATGCTTGGTGTATCCTAAGACGAATCTTCCTTAATCGGAAACAAATTATTTGTATTATAAAAATGCATCACTAAGCGATTCCTTAAATGCTATTATTAAAGTTTTATTTCTTAAATGATGCTATTGTCCTCTACAACATTTGAAATGAAACTTTCATTTCCAAACATTAATTAAAGATATACAAGATAGTGTAATTGAATTAAGACGTAGCTTTCTCCGTCTTAGTTCATTAACTCGGAGAATACCAGAATGAGGCTTCCAAATTTAATGCCAGAAAACTTTTCTAGAACTATGGCAGAGATTCTTTTGAGAATGAGATTAATTTTCTAGACAAAAATATCGCTTGGCTTTAGTGAGCGTAACAGGTCCCGTTAATCTATCGACATCAGTAACCAGATATTTCTTTTACGTTCCTAATGGAGTTAAAATGAAATAATTGTTCCTTGAAGAATTACCTGAATGAATATTTGAAATTTGAAGTACGACGGCTAATTTTATTGTTTGCAAAAGGCTCTATTTTATTAACGGAAACACTAGAACTTGATCGGATGGCTTGTACTGAAAACACTGTTGATACTATCCGCTATTTGATTGGTTAATTGGTTTGAATAAAAGTTTACAACAGAGCTGCTGATTGTAATAAAAAGATAAGGAAGTTTAACTATGGCTAGATAATGAGGTTATCATATAAGCTGATGGATTATTTTTGATCTTATTACTCGATGATAAAGTTAGTCAATTTAAAGAAGTAAATTAAAATTTTGAAAAAATAAAGAAAATAATAAGGATGTGATTGTATAGTTATTTTTATGAAATAAAAGTTATATATATATATATATATATATATATATATCCTTGTCATAGCTTCCAAACAATAACAATATTACATGAAATGCCCTATAATCAAATATGTTCAGATTTTTTTTTGAAGGAAATCTCACAATTTGTAAAGTATATTTTTAATTTATTTAAATAAGAAACTAAATATGACTATTTCTGAACTGTTTTTGAACTAAATGTAATACTTCCACTAAATTTCCTTAAATTATTTCTGTTTTTGTCTTTTTTGAGTCTAAAATGATGCAAGTGCACATTCGAAATAGGTTACCATATGCGCAATCGAATTACTAAATGCAATGGGGAAAAATATATTATAAAATATTCTAGATAGGAACGTTTAACTGTATAGTTAATAACTAATTTCATTTGACGTCTAGTATAACTAACTTTAAACTGATGTTGAAAATCCATTTTCGAGAAATAATAAAGGTATAGAACTAATACGGCAACATCCGTATGTACATGACACAGGCTGAAGAACGTACATATAATATATGCGAAAAATAAGGTAAAAAAGTAAAAATGAAGGTAATTTTTTTAATCTAAAACTGTAGTAAAATTCTTTTTAATAATATAATCATGAAGTTACTATTACTAAATGAGATCTGGTCTTTCGAAAAGGAGTGTGTTTGTTGATGTTGCCCTATAAAGCAAAATGAGGCTTTTGGTGACCGATCTCGTAATTTTGAATTACTCTCAAGTGACGAGAATGGGACCTAAGCTGCCCCCCCTCACACTAAACTTGCACATCATGCCAACGGAAGGATTTTGAGAATGGACAATTTTTGATCACACATTTGATGCAGCATTATATCACATGTGTGTGGCTGGGAAAACCTCGGAAATTTGAATTTGACCCCATAAACTTGAAGAACAGATCACACGATCACACCTGTTTCTCAAACTCCATAATTATTAGTGACCAGAGATTTTGTTTTTAATTTGATTCTCATTTCCCATTAATGTTGAAATATCGGAGACTTGAATTGACCCTAATCATTAAATTTATGAGACATCAAAATTTCTAAGCATTTGCAATTCTTTGGCTTAGGTGTATGCTCGTTTGTAAGTCGCCAGAATTTTATTCCGTGTATTTGTTGAGTATGAGGCTCTTAGTTTTTCTTTCAAAGATCTTTCCTTATTTGTTTATTTTCTACAAATCCAACTATCCTTACTTTCCCAGTCCCTACTTTGCAGGATATCGTATCTAAATTAAAAGAATTTTTTTAAGTTTTCCACGATGACTCAAACGAACTCAGTGGCGTAACAGCCCATGAGGGCCAGGGCCTACTGTGCCCACCCCAGTATACGCTACCATTAGGTGTTGAGGTGCATGAGCAGATGTCCCAATTAGGGGGTCATTCTGAAGCGAGACCCTCACTGTTTAAGTCCACAAACAAACTTGGTACTCTTTTCGAAATAATGCAGGAGGGATGAAAGGCTAAGTGACCTAGCCTAGCTCGAAGAGAGCCTCGAACCCGTAATGTGGAAGCACGATACGCTGTTTCCACTATGACAGATGATTAAATTCATGCTCTCACAAAAAATTATTTTTTTTCAAACGCAATCCATGACGATAAGACATCTATGTGCTACTACATAAAAATGCAGAGTAGGTATCAATCTTGATGTTAATCATTTATGAAAGAAGCTTTAGTTAATTTAATCGAAGACGTTTTGAGTTTTAAATAATTATCATGGCACTTATTAATTAGCTGTATAGTAACTGTTGTAACACCTATACAACAGTAATAGGTGCTTTTTCATAAAAAATATTCAATTTTTTAAGCAACTGTTTCAACTATCTTAGAAAAACGCATATAATTTTTACTGGAGAGTAGTGATGATTCGTTTTTAGAAAGGCCACATTAACACATCTTTTCGAAAAAAAAAAGCTTATTTAATAGCACTAATAACAAGAAATACTGAATATTGGGCTATCAAAATTTTTCCTAATAATAATTGTATTGCACTTAGCCAAATTTATAATACTCCCGTGGTATTAACACCCCGCATTAAAAGTATGTGAAAAAAAAATATATATATATATATATATATATATATATATATATATATATATATATATATATATATATATATATATATATATATATATATATATATATAAATACTATAATCAACAAATAGATTACATATTACTATATATCTATCGGCCATTAATTGAAAGACAAAACAACTTAGTGGATTGGCGAGGGATGTCACCGTTTTCGTAGAAACCTGAATATGACATAAGTCATGGATTAATCACGTAAAATAAAAACAGGGCTTCAAGCATGAAAGCTGCTTTTAATATTCCGGCTTTCAGTTCCTCTACTATGTCCTAAATTTCTCAGAAATACAAACTCAAAAAGTATTTTGTTTTTTTAAAAAAATAATAAATAAACAAATAAATAAAAAGAAAAGACATGTTTCCCATTTATTATGATTTTTTTAAAAAAGGGTGAAATGGTAGAGATGAATAAATTTAAGAAACACTACTAATTATTTTTTTTAAAGAAATGTGATTTAATTTTTTTTGCGGGAGCAATAAATATTTTCAATTTAACGGTATACATTTTTTACTTCACTTTTATATCCTAAATTTCAGATTTAGAGCAATAGCGGCTTGATCAAATGCGAAAAATTGAATACATATAAAAAATTCACAAGGTTAAATGTTTTCAAAAATTGAAATGAAATACCTAAGAAAAAGAAATTTTTTTATTTAAAGAGTATTTTTGCCATTTTACTTATCTAGGGGGAAAGGCAACTTTTTCAACGTATAACGATCTAAAAAATTTCGACCTCCCCCTACATATCACTAGCACATGTTCTTTATAACATTTTACCATCACACGCTGGAAGAGTAAAATAATCTTTGTAAATATCGATTAAAAACAATTAATACCAGTACAGAGAAGATTAGGAAAGAGCAATTAATTAAGAGCTCAAAATTAATAGCCTCAGGTATTTTTTTTTAAAAAAAGATATATAATCCGTACTACTTTTTTCTCCTTGTTTATTTAACAAAAACGGTTTTCGTTGGACCTTTATTAAAATTTAGATAAACTCTGAAATGCATTATCTGAAGTAGTAGGAATTCCTGTTATAAAAAATAAACTGCAAATAATAAACGATTAAGTTGTTTCTGGAGTCTTGTGAGAAAAAAAAAATCAATTTTTTTATGACAATGAAGCAAACGAGTTAATTTTAATGTCTTAATACAACTGTTTGGATTAAAAGAAAAAAATGGTAGCTATGATATATCTATAAGATATTTTCATAATACGGGTTACATATTAATTAGTTGCTGGTACTGTCGAATGTTTTTTTTTTCAGAATATTCATTGCATATTCTCATAAAAATAGTAAAGTAATAGATACATTCAAAAAGTCTTGGCACATTTTGGAAAAAAAAATTAATGCTCTCACTTAATGTGAAGTATATAAAAAGTAATGCCTCAAAATTTAATTTGCTTAGAGATTTACAGAGAAAAAAAGTAATTCGTAAGAAAAAAGAGTATTTGTTTCCTTTAAAAAACTTTGTAGATAAAACTTAAATGCAAAATCAGCCAAAAAAAAAATTAATATTTGATTTATAACAGAATTGTTATACATAGAAAATTTAAATTTAAGAACAGCACCTAAAAAACGAATATCCACAATGGACGTTTTATTATATTCTCAGGCTAATGGAGAAAAAAATATCTTTGCATTAACGTTTACTGGTTGGGTTGAATTAATTTTTTATGTACAGTAGAACGTAACTTATCCGAATCAATTGGGACGGACACCGTTCGGATAACCGAAAACCGAATGAGATTGAAAATCATCACATACGGGAAACGTACGTGAAGAAAAAGCAAAATAGGTGCAAAATGTCGCAATTTTACCTTTATTGGGGGAAAATAATCACTTATTTTTCGCAGTACCATTGTACACCTTCGTTTTTTCGCTGCAAGGTCTCTGACTCTCTTGAGCAGCAGTAGTTGAGTAGGACAGCCCTTTGATTGTTCTTCGTACCACTCCATAGCGGTCTCTAACGCAGAAAAAGCGTCAGCATTTGATAGACTCTTGCTACTTTCTTTGTTGTTGTTGCTGTCCTCGTCTTCATCCGTTTCATCGTCGACAGAGCCGGATTCTTCTTGCGCGGAAGTCACAATCTCATCCTCATATAGCATTTGAAATCCACAGTCTTCTGCATTGCATGCCATCCAAGTTTCTACATCTTCTTCATCGTATTCTTGAAATCCTGGTATCGATTAGACAAAGTCGGTCATCTCCTCCCTGTGGTCGTCATTGAGGTCTTTTTCGTCTTTTAAATTTGGCCACAGCTTATTCCCTGCATTTTTCATGCTCTGTCTTTCAAGCGAGTCCCCACACTGTTCTTAAACGTATTCATATTGTGATGGGGCTTTACAGAGTTTTTCAACTATTCCTCTTGGCGAATCTTTGGGGCCATCAATTCAGTTATTTCACAGCCAACCCTCTCAAGAAGAAGCTTTGATATTCAGATTAGTTAGTAGATATATAGTGGAGGTTTAATAATCGAAAAGGAAGAAGGAAGAAAGGAAGCTGCGTTGCTGAATGCATTGCCGTTATGGTAAGGATCTGAACTTAGACGCGTAATTATAGAGCGAGCTTTAGCTATTAAAATAAAGTAAGGAAGTTAGGATTCATAGGATTACTTTACTTAAAGTTATGTGGTTAGGATTTCAGGCGTTTATTCACATAAGATTTAGAGCTGCAATGTATCACTCTTGATTTCCTCCTTAGACTAAGATTTGTGACGAATCTATTCGGCACCTTTTCACTAATACTCTTAGGCGTCTTTGGGTATTGTAAATTAACGTATATTTCCAATCAGCTCTAAAAGAAGAAAATGGGACATGTAAATGAATTTAGGTATTTAAGGAGAGCGTTGTAAATTAGCAGAGAGAAGGCGATTGAGCCAAGAGCGGTAGTGAAGAAGTTAATAGGATTCAAGTGGATTGCGTGCTTAGAGTATTGCTGTTATTATTCAGCGAAGTAGTATTAGAAGGATTGATCTACCTGGAGAGAACGAGATTAAAGCCAGTTGATATATTATAACTTAGCTCTTTGGCCACAAGATTTAATATATAATAAAGTTAGCGAAAATTTAATGAAGGTTAATAATTCTAGTTGTGTATATTTCTCGGTCCTCTTATTCCGGTAAACCCGTTCGATATTGAGAGTGGCAATTGATTAATATCATATTTTGTAATTTAATTTAATAGTAAAGGTAAATCCCTTTGACGTAGACATATTGTTTAATATTTGTAATTAAATGGTTTCTAATTGAATCCATTGAATAAAGGTAATTTGTTATTATACAAATGGCGTCTGGTCATTCTTTGCCTCAAGTTAATCTTAGTGTCCAGGGTGGAACCCAGGGGTTCTCACAGATTGTCTTTGATTATTATATTTGATAATAATAAATTGGGTTTATTATGGCTAGCTTGGGTCATCAATCCTTACCTCCTATAAATCTATGTCGAGTAGATGAAGGAATGACTTCCCCAGGTAGGGGACTATCACAGTATACAGTACATGTAGTTGACAACAACAACAACAACAAAACTGGTCCACATATTTGACGCTCCGGATAATAAACGTTCGGGTAAATGACGTTCTACTGTACGTTAATAGTATCATAAAATTAGAAGATTTAAAATACGCATTTTATTTAACTAAATCATTCATTACCATCTTCTAGCTCAAAAAGTAAAATAAAAGCAATATTTCCTAAATAATAATAAAAAACATTTAACTGCTTACAAGAATAAAAGTAACTTAAAATATGCGTTCCGAATAATGATATGCTGGAAATACACTGCTCAAAAAATTAGGGGTGTAAGCAAAAAAGTGAAGAAACCTTTGCACGATTGCCATGCATGGGCATGAAAGGGAGAATACAGTTGTAACAACAAAGAAAAAAAAGAAGTAAGAAAAATTATATGGGAATTTTAAATCTTTGGAATTATATAAAGAACTGATTGTGATGCTTCAGTGAAACAATTTGGTTACATGTAAATAAAAAAAAGGATAATTTTTTGTTAATGATACAGAATATTTAATTCGGCATATGGTCCCCCCGAATGTCTAAAATTCATACACATGTGTTTTGCATGGATGCAATGAGATGATCGACGTGACTTCGGGGAATACTGTTCTAATCTGCGTCGTCCGAATGAGTCCCAAACATGCTGGTTAAGATTTATGTCAGAAGAACATGCTGGACACTCCATACGCTGTATTGTTTAAACTTGAAGAACATTCTCTACAAGACGAGCTGTAGGATTTTTGGCATTATCCTGGCTTAAAAATATGAATCACCCATGTCTGCAGCGTAAGGCACGGCATAGGGTCACACAAAGGATCTCATATACATACCTTAGTGCCATCAAATTGCCATTTCAAATGGTATGCAGATCAGTACGACCACCTATGCTGAATACCAGTCCATACCATCAAACCATCAAATCTGTGATGTAATCTTTGCTAAACTAATAGTGGGATATTTCAAGTGCCTCTTTCTTGCTATATTAAGACACGCCTGGTGTCACACTCTAAACTGAATTCGAACTCGTCCATAAACAACGATTGACTCCTATCATTTAGTATTTATTCTTGTTGTTCATTAACTCACTTTTTTCGAGTCCCACGGTGCCTTTCTGACAATGAATACACACCATAGCATATATGCGTACATATCACCTGCATGAAGCCTATATCTTGTTGTTTGGCTTGAGATCCTCTGCCCTTTTTCTAAAAGAAACCGTCTTTGAATTGGTGTATTATTTGAGAACTGTTAACAAGATATATTGGTCATTATTTGCTTTGGTAGCCCGTTGACGGCCTGGTCATGGCAAAATTCAAACATGCCCTGTTTCTTGGGATCGATTCCACAGTCTTACAAGGACATTTTTTGCCACTTGAACATCACCCACTACAGTGTTTTGTATTTGACGGGATTCCAGTTCTTCATTAATACACTAAACCATAGATTCTGGTATATTACGTTATCCTGACTTTTTCCAGTCCCCTTTTCTCAAAGAACAAACGAAAGGTTGAATTTCTCCACTAATACAACGAAAAAGAACCAGTTCTTAGAATTCACCATTTCTGCACTTATTTCCTTTTTCTGGTTTGTGACTCCACGCATATTTGTTTGCATATGAAGTTTTCTTCTTTTACTTCCTACTACACTTTAAAATATGGATGCTTTGTTTTACTTTAGTTATCAGAAAAATATTTGCGCAATTTCGTTAAATTCATGTAACCCCTAATTTGTTTGAGTAGTGTACCATTATTATGTTATAAATTATCGTACTCTAAATTAAATCCCTCAGAAAAACATGAAAAATTCTATTTAAAAGTAATGCATTTTAGAAGATCCATATTTCCCTTCAACTGCTTCCAGGAACATAATATTGACAAGCATTGCAATTCACTTAAGTTATTTGCTAATTTGTAAAAGCAATAACCGGAATAAAATAATATATTGGAAGAAACAAAATCCATGGGAAGAACCTAAATAAAATCTTTCTTAAAAATGTATTAAAAATGAGATTAAGAATCACACGCGACTCTGAAATATTTTCTGTTAGAAATTTTAAAGACAGGTTTACATAGTTTTCATAATCATTCTTCCCAAACAGAGTAACTTAACGTTCCCAGAATTATATGAAACTGATATGTACAAATGAATTTCGATAATCATACTGTCGGTAAAATAATAATTTGGAATATTTTCATAATATCTGGATTTGCATAGGAAAAGGGGAACATATCGGTTTTTTTTCTTTTTCCGTTACAAAATGATTATCGCTTATATATAAATGTTTGTTTTAAATAACAACAACAGTAGAATATGTTTTGTTTGATTCGATAATTTGCGATACTTTTAAGTTTTCATTAAAATGAATCGATCTAAAAATCCAATAACATTTGTTCCAACATTAGAAATTAATAGCCAAAAGGCAAACAAAGGTACGGAATTAATAGTTTTAATTCACAGATATCACACACGTTTTCAAATGAAATTGAAGAGGCTTAATCTGATTTTATTGCTTACAGTTTCGTAATTATTAAACATTTTAAGTATTTTTGATGAAATTGGTGCAATGACATTATTCCATGATACTATATTTTGAGATATATAACGACTGAATAGGAAAAATAAAAATGTGAAGATTGAAAAGTTGAAGATTTTTTTAGAGTCAAGAATAATAAAAATTAAAATAAATAATGTTGCGTTGTTTTAAAAGGATGATTCTTAACTATTTAAATTTTTATTTAAGTATTATAATAAAATTGTTATTCGTTTATAAAGAGTTTTTTTTCCAGGTATAGAATTTTAAGTTGGCATTACTTTCCAAGATGGCGACCGATTTAACAGCTGTCAAGTGATTTATTCTCAGTTTGGTTTGGCAATTCATCATGAATAGACTCACGCCTCATAGAGATTCGTCGAATGGGCCCAAAACGAGATTGCCGTTGTTCCCGATTTTCTTAAGCGAATTTTGTTTAGCGATGAAGCGCACTTCTGGTTGAATGGCTACGTCAACAAACAAAACTGCCACATTTGGAGTGAAGCTAATCCACAAATGTATGTCGAAACACCGTTACATTCAGAAAAACTGACTGTTTGGTGCGCTTTATGGGCTGGTCGAATCATTGGTCCGTACTTCTTCAAAAAACGATGAAGGCCACAACGTTACAGTCAATGGTGATCGGTATAGAGCCATGATTACTAATTTTTTCATTCCTGAATTGAACAATCATGATATCCATGAGCTGTGGTTCCAACAAGACGGCGCAACATGTCACACAGCTCCTGCCACAATCGATTTATTGAAAAACACGTTTGGTGACCGCCTAATTTCACGTTTTGGACCTGTGATTTGTTCTCCAAGATCTTGTGATTTAACACCGCTAGACTATGTTCTGTGGGGTTCTGTAAAGTCATTGGTCTATGCGGATAAGCCACAAACTCTTGACCATTTGGAAGACAATATTCGCCGTGTTATTGCCGATATACGGCCACAAATGTTGGAAAAAGTCATCGAAAAGTGGACGTCCAGATTGGACTACATCCGAGCCAGCCGTGACAGTCCTATGCCAGAAATCATATTTAAAATGTAATGCCACAAGATTATCTTACGAATAAAAAAAATTCATGTCAATCGAATAATACATCGTTGTTTTATTGCAATTTAAAGTTCTATACCTCTAAAAAAACACCCTTTAGAAGTCTTGTAAATAGGTAAGTGGATAAGTGGTCCCATTTCGCCGAAGCAAGTGATGAAGTCGCCAAAAATGATACAATCGATGGAGAACGGAATATTCCCGCTGGTAAACCTTTGCCATCACTTTTTCAAAACAAGTTGGTGGTCCTTTTTTTATCACAGAAACACGTTTTTCATAATGCATCTAAAATATTTGAAAAATCGACATTAATAATAATAACATTTATAACATTTTTTTTATGTTTATATTGTATGTTATCACAAATAGCGCCAACTTGGAAAAATTTGCGCCTTCAAAACTGATAAGTGCCGAAGCTTATAATTGAAACCAGTATTATTATTATGTAACTAAGTGTTCTGATACTTCAAAAATGTAATAAAAATAAATGTTTATTAAAAATAAAAGATATTACACTCTTGTCCAGAAATTAAAGATAATTCAGAATCACATGGAAATTGAACTATAGACTAAAAATTTCACTTGTAGAATTATCACACATATCTTTTACAATAATATGCAAAGTACAGGAATCCACCAGATAACACCCACCACAATAACGAAAGTGTAAAATACAGGTATATACGGAATTGTGGCAAAGAAGCAAAATTGTTCATGGAAGTTTGGCAAGTCACTCAGTAACATAATCGAATATTTATGCCACAGATGATGCATGAAGATGTTTTTTTACATTGTAAAATTATCGGCAGCATGGAATATAGCGTACTCAGATAGAAGTATCAGTGGAACTTGGAATTATTCGAAGTGTCATCTCTAGGCTTTGGCCATGATTCCGAAATAACGGAAATGTCAGTAGGCGTTACAATACAGATTGGTACCGGGTTACAACGCCGATTGAAAAGCAATGTTTGGCAGTGACTTCCAAATGAAGCATGTGGAGTACAGCAACCGATCTGTCTCGTCAGGTATCTGAAGTCACAGGTAAGGCAGATTAAAAAGTTTCATGAACAGATATTTGGGACATATTGGCCTATATGCTCGCAGGCTTCTCAGCTGTGTTCTACTCAGCAACTCACTGTCTCCAATGATTAGCTAGGATGAGTGAGTGAGTGAGTGAGTGAATATTAACGTCAATCCCGAGGGCTTTTGGCGACGGACCACGTAATTTTGGACCAAGGTCAAGTGACGTGGATGCCATCTGAGCTTGTACTCCTCTCCTAACTTCCATACCAACGGAAGGACGTTTTAGCTTTCGATAGATTTAACGTGCATCGCTGCCCTACACGGCGGGTCTTTAGTGGTACTGGGCTCGAACTCATGACATGCCTGCCATGATCCGATATCTTGACCATTGGGCTACCGCAGCCCCAATGGTTAGCTAGGAGTAGAGAACATATGCAATGTGTGTGTAGATGTCGTCATAGGGGCATGTGTGATGTTTACTGACAAATCTAGGTTTAGCTTGAAGTCAGATTCACGTTGAACTTTCATAAGGAGAACGCCAGGTACCCGTCACTTTCAAGACAACATCATTGAACTGCACGGTGACTCGTGGTGATGGATTGCTCCTTTGGGGGAAATTTTATTCGGCTCCAGAATAGATCTGCATATTCAAATCAGAACCCTGACAGACCAAATTTATAGGGATATCATTCTGACACAACTTTACGTTTGCTTAGGGGTGCTATGAGCACAGAATCTGTGTTTATGGATGACAACGCCGGTCTCTACTAAGCAAGCATTATAAACGAATGCCTTAAAATCTGAGTTTTTTTACTACAATAGAATGGCCAGCATTCTCACCTGGCTTGAATCCAGCATAGCATGTGTGACACATGCATAGTCACTGAATTCTTTCAACGACGTTCTACATGTGTATCGGAACTCCGAAGATCATTGCTTGCTGAGGGGAGTAATCGTTCCCGAGATCAGCTCAATAGTTTGACACTCAGCTTGCCTAGGTATTGAACAGACTGTATTTCACCACATGGAAGACATTCAATACATTAATTATCATACCAAGCGTGTAATATTAAGTTTTTGTAACTACACCAGGGAGCAAAAATCGTTGTTTTTATGAATGGTATCACACATACACCATCTGTTTTGTTCTTCATCTTTTGTTTATAAATGAGCTGAATGAATAAGTTCCGTTTGTTTTGTTTCTGAATCTTTATTTCCCGGAGCTGACATTATCCTTAATTTATGGACATGAGTGTACATGAAATTTCATACAAAGAAAACATTTAATGGAATTCTACTTACAGAATGGAAAGGTTTTACAGTTATCTATACTTTTCATGTACAGCTAGTACGTAGACTAAGAAAACTATTTAGGTTTTGTAGCTTTGAAACTATACTTAACTTCTTTTATTCCAAAGACGTTGAGGAATATGAAAGCAAATGATAAAAAATTATTATTATAACTTATAAATCTTAAATTTTTCATATAATTTTCATCGCATGCAATTCAACATTAGTTAGAATTTCTTTTAATTATATTAATAAATTAAAAAAAAGTGTCCAATTCGAATATCATAAATTCAGGTATAAGTATAGGTTTTTACTCCTTTTTTATTTGTTTATCATACAGTAAATCTAAATGTAGTATATATGTAAAACTATAGTTTATGTTTCTAAATATTTTCTAAGATATCACAAGCATATTATTAAAATTGTAAGCTGTTTTATGAATAACCAAGGATTTCATACTCTTTGTTTTCATTTTTCTTTAGATTATTTGTAATTTATCTTAACACTGTAGTAAGGTAAAGATTTTCACAAAAATGGAACACATTAGTGAATTTTAATAATGACACAGTAGTGCGAATGCACCAATTAATGAAATGATAATCAAATCGAAGGGACGTAAATTTATTCTCTTAATATTAAACAGCAGTTTGTAAAAAATGCAACACCATGAAGAAATTATCAGAATTGAATGAAATTAATGCACAAACGATATGTATTAGTACAAATAAATGACGAAATTTTTAAAGCAAAAGAACAATATTAAGTGTCCGAAATCAGCATTTGGTGTAGCCCCTATGCGCTGCAATAAGTACTGCTGTACAACGGGCATAGAGTCAAACAGATTTTGAAAGGCTGCTTGTGAAAGAAAACTCCATATTGCTTGTATGTGCACAAAAGTTTGTCTTTTGAAGCTTTAGGACGCGGATCACAAGCGAGACTCGACCAATCAAATCCCACAAGTGCTCAATAGGCGACATATCTGGTGAACAAGCAGGCCAAGGAAGAAGTTGCATGTGTTGAGCAGAACAGAAGTCTCGAACAGTCTTTGCAACATGTGGGTGTGCATTATCCTGCTGAAAAATAGCTCCAGAAATGCCTTAAATTAAGGAAATGTCTTCGGCTGTAGCACTTAATGGACGTACCTGTTGCTATTGAGATTTTCCTCAATTCGTAGCAGATTGGATCGTCCATGATACGAAATTGTACCCCAAATCATAATTCCGGGCCACTATGTCGTTCGATAACATAATGTTCACTGACATAGCTTCTGACATGAATGCGGCCATCATGGTTCCTCAAATAGAAGCGTGATTCATCTGAAAAGACTACTTGGGGCCAATCAGCTTGCTAGGTTCTGTGCAGATGGGCCTATTGCAGAGGCAGCAGTCGATGGTTTGTCGTGAGTGGGATCCTGTATAAAGGCACCCTTGCACGCAATCCACGGTGCAGCAGACATCGACGAATTGCCAAAGCTGACATTAATATACCTGTAGCAGTAGACCAACGTGCTGCCAACTGCCCTGAGGAAGTTGTAGGGTCATTCACCTCCATGCGGAGCAAGTGTCAATCGTCGCGCGCGACGTCGCCTTCTGTCGTCCACTGCCAGTTTTTCGAGTTGTTTGGTGCTCGTTGGGCCACTGCTTCCAAACTCGCATCACTGTGGAACTGTTCCGCTGCACACGAGCTCCTATTGCGCGATAGGAAAATTCTCTTTCTCGAAGGCCTTCTACCTCTTTAAAACTCCATAAGTTGTTGGAAGTTCTCCTTATTTCGTCGAGGAGGCGTACTTAGGTCTCACTAAACGTTCGCCACTAAGAAATAATCATTAACTATTTTCAACATCCCGCTGCAACCCTCTATTTATACACTTTCAACATCAGTTCAAAGGATGCTGCTTACGCCACGCATGAGTGTGGCTCTGAAACTTTACTATTTTACGTAACATCCTATAAGTGATATTTGCTGCAAAGTTCATTTAATTCTGATGATTCCTTCATGGTGTTGCATTATTTACAAACAGAAGCGTAGATTTGGATTCTTTTGTTTAAACCATTACACTTTTATTTTTATTATTTGTTACATCTTATTTGAAAATAAGAAAATTGAGTTATTTGAAAAAATTATTTATATGATGTTGCTGTTATGTTGGCTTGTCCATGATGTGCAGATTGGTAAAAAAAAGAGAAGAACTTTTAGTTCCAAAGCTGTCGAGATTAGCTTGGGCAACTTCTCAACAGCTTTATCATAGAAGATCAAATTTTCTGAGTCTTCTGGGCTGATCATTAAAAGCCAGGAGTGAATTGCTGGACAACTGAGGATATGTTGTGGAGACACTTGAACATTGGGGCAATTTGGGCAATGTTTTGTGTAATTTTTGTGTGCTTCAGTTGAGAATTTCATTCCTTTTACGTGCTTTGTTCTAAGTCTAGTTATTACAGATGCTGTTGTACGGTTACTATTTATAGCTGGGATGGCATATTTAAAATTATTGTTGTTTAGTCTTCGGCTGGCATTTGCATTGGCGTCGATGAGAGTCGTGAGGATAGATGATTAGGGACAAGCTCTGTATTCTTTGAAAAGTTCATTGGCTTTCTCATTACCGAGGATATTTACGTGGGCTGATATTCATTGTAACGTACAGGATCTCTTTTTTGTGATGATTTTGTTGATGGAGTGGATGATTTTGTGGCTGATTTGGTACTTGCCCTTCTGGATGGCTTGCAGCATGGATCTTGAGTCTTTGAAGAATTTCATAGCTCTCCTGCTCTCTGTTTGGAGAAATAAAGAAGACACACCTTCACCTCCTTTTTCAAGCTTTCAGTCGGGTGAGCCGTCAGTATAGGCCAGGGGTGTCCAACACGTGTCCCGGGGGCCGCATGTGGTCCGTCGACTCTTTTTAAAATTTTTTTAAAGATCAGGTTTTTAAAATATTTTTCATTTGGAAATTTATTTGTGCGGAAATTTATATATATGAATATATAAATCTACAATGCATTTGTCTGTTACCTGTATTTGTTTTAAAATAAATCCTATTTGATAATAGAAATGTCCTTTAGATTAAAATAGATTTATATTTTATCAAACAGTTACATTTGATTTTACTATAATAAATTACTTTTTTAATAAATTCCGAATTGCATTATGCTTTTTTTACTATGGATGTAACATAATTCTCTGTGTGTGCGACTTTCATTTCTCCTCATCCTTTTCTGTTTGGAGTGCCCAAAAAGCAAGAGACAGCCAGAGATGTTTTTTAAGGTTTAAAAAAATATTCAGGATGGTTAAAATAAAGGACGATGCATACTTAATCGCTTGCGAATGACAGCACTATCAAATTTCAGCAATGAGTAACGAAAGATCAATTCAATAGGGACACCGTAATTTTCAAGAAAATGGCAACACACACTGTAATGTAATATTTTAAACATTATTTGATCATTGCATTATTATATTATACAAACATTATTATATTATCTATGTCTATATACATGAAAAATAATGAGAACAATAATAACCATTCATTCTGTTTTAAATTTTCACTCCAATACATGATTTTTTTGTTTCAAAATCTGATATAAAGGTACATATTTTTATGTGCGGCCCGCGAGATTATAATGTTTTCCCGAAGTGGCCCGCAAGGTCATTTGGGTTGGCTACCCCTGGTATAGGTGATTGCCAGATTTTGAGATTGGGTGGTACGTTCTTCGATGGTATGGTCGTCTTTTTCTTTTATTACCGAGGTAGTTTATTTTTTAGTGCAAGGTTGGATGAGGTTTAGATTTACCTTTGCCTGTGGGTGAAGATGTAGAGAGTGTGGAGGTTCTCACGGAATATCAAGTGACTTGAACTGGAAGTTGATGTCATTTACTGAACTTGTGGTCTTGTTTATCATTCATATAGTTTTGTAGAATATAAAATTTGATCAATCTTAATCTTCTAGATCTTTTTAAAAACAATTTCAGTATTAAAAGCTTTTGTTATGTATACAATACATATATTTAAGGGAAAGAAGAAAAAAAGCCTTTTCTTAAAATATTCAATTGAGATAAAATATTACTGTGTAATCTGAGTACAAAGAAATAAAACTATTCGAAGCTATATACTGCATAAGTAGTGGAAGATAAATTAAATGAAACATTTTACTTTTTCTAAAAGTCCTCTCTATTTTTATCTTATAATAAAAATTTAGACTACTTTACTTGTCAATAGTATTCTATTCGAAAAACAAAATATATAACAATATATTTAATAGTACAAAAAGAAAATATTTATAGGTTGTATTTATAGGTTGTGTATGTAAAATTTTCATGCATATTATTTTTAAAAAAGGCTCCTTTAAATTTGTATTGTAATAGAAATTCGAGTTACTTTAACCCTTTATCTACCGACGGTACTTATAAGTACCACTCACTTTAAAATTGCATGGAATAACCATTTTTACAAATACGGCAGCATGGGTTCTATGATGAGTATTTTAGCGGGGAAGACAAATAGTTTTATAACAGAAATTGCGTTTTTAGCTGACATTTTGATCGGATTGTAATTTTTGTTCCGAAAAAGTTGTTCATATCAAAAGGTAAGTGTCTTCTTATTTTTTTTGTATGTTAATGAAGACCTTAGAAAACGATTTGACTACTTATTTTAAGTGAACAGTGCAACAGTGCATATAATTAATTTTACAGTTGAATATCTTTAATTAATTAATTAGCTTTAACGGATTAAATTTTCCAAAGTTGAGTATTTTGTTTATGTATATGCCTTAATTTTCAATGTAGTGATTAAAAAAATATTGCATAAAAAAACTGCAGTAAATCATAATGCAGTAGATAAAACTTTGCAGGATCAATATTTTTAACCCTTGATTTCCTCCTAAATATATTTTTGTATCATAAAATATATATAAACCATGTTTATTTTTTTAATATATGGCTTCACTGTGTGAGATAATAAGTAGTGTATTTCTTCACTTTAACCCCTTTTCAACCGCATTATGATTTACTACATCCAGGTTATTGTCATTTAAGTTATAATTTTGAATATAAATTAGATTTAAGTTATTGGCATTGGGAAGTTTATTAAAGAATTTAATTACGAGAGTTTGTGGGATAAGAAGTTTCTAAAAAGTTTAATATCAAGGGCTTTATAAATGTAAGAGTTTTTGGTATATCTACCAGCTCTTGTAATATTTCTGAAATAAGATATTTGAGAGACTTCTAGAATATTAATATTAATATTAGCTGCGTAACCCCACACAGGGCAAGTATAACTTAAGATTGAACGCAAAACAGCAGTGTAGAGAAGTACCTTATTGTTGAGAGTCATTTCAGAATTCCGGTTAATTAAAGGGTAAATTAATCTAAGCGCGATCCGGAATTTGTTTCTTGCGTATAAAATGTGATGTTTCTAAGTGAGTACTTTATCTAGAACTATAACTACGTATTTTGTACTCTGAGATCAGCGTAGTAGTGTGGAGTATACAGTGGGAGGCGTTTATGTTTTTCTTCTAGTAAAAAGCGCAGCGACCATTTTATCATCATTGATTTTTTTTTATTTTCTAGGTATTAAAGAATTTTTCCAGGAGAGAGAGAGGTGTTTATTTAAAGCAAGTGTTATTGTGTTGTGATTTTTGTAAAACGCCGTAATACAGGTGTCATCTGCATAGAGATTTATCATTGTTTGTGGGTGTGTGGGCATGTCATTTATGTATAGATTGGATAATATTGGGTCGAAGAGGCTGAATTTCTAGAAATTTCGGTTTATATACTGAGCGGGAAATGAAAGTTCAGATCACATGATATGCGTAAGGGATAATAGATGTGGTGAAATTTTGGGTTAAATTTATTTGAAATGTGTGCTATATTTTAAGAAAAGTTTATTTTTCACGATTATTTATTTTGAATATTTTACACTGATTTATATATATGTATATCTATTTAATTGATTCTGATCTTCGATATTTTTATGCTAATCATTTTCATGAAAACCAAGTTATTTGCCATATTTTTAATAATATTATAAGTTATATATAAATTGTGATAAGACCTGATATATTGAAATGAGAAATGTAATTTTTTTAATGTTAGATATTAGAATTTTGATAATTAATAACTATAAATATTTTGATTTGTATTGATATTCCAGTTTTATATTTTGGTATTTTATATTTGGTATTTAAACTTGTTAAGTTAAATTTAAATATAATTTCTGCATGTTTCTCATATCTGGTTATAAAATGGCAACTAATGGAAGGAATAATGTTCAGAGCAATTTGGCTGAAAACGTTATTAGTAAAATGCTAATAAAATCCTAATGAACCCTATATAATTCCTTATGATTCTGAGAAGGGAATGAGAATTGACGTCTGGTTAGAGTATTTTAACGATGCATGTAAACAAAACAACAAAGAGGATAAGTGGAAAATTTTAAACATTTCGAAGTATCTAAAAGGGTTTGCTCTAATCCATTACATTAATTTTTGCCTTAATATTTCTAATTTTGGTAATCTTTGTTATATATCCTAGTTGATTTTTTTTAAAATCAATGTAGTACATTTATCTGATTTCTCACAACACCAATTAAAAAATAATCTTTATTTACTGCGATATTTGATATATTTTGATTAGAGGTGATTAAGTGCTCTTGGCCGAAAAATAACGAGGCTTGTTTGTGATCACATAATTTATTTCAGCATGCTCCACGTACAGTGCAAAATGTAACAAGAGAGAGGATTTGTGACGTCTCATGCGTTCTTTCTTTAACATGTCCTTTAGGTTCTTTGGGCCAGAATTAATGGCAACTCTTTTTCCAACCAAATCCAGGAAGTGAAGTGTGAATAAAAGATGCAAATGAACAAACTTTTAAATATCGGATCTTAGAGTAAGTGGGATGGCAATGTAAGGTAACGTTTGAAAAATGAAGTTAGTTTGTGGCAGTTGATGGTTATTACAGTTCGTGGTTCAAGTCTGAATGAGTTTTACGTGACGTGATAAAAGTTATTAGTGATCGAACATAGGAAACAGCCAAGTTGCACACCAGTGCATACAAAGACAAGATTGATCGTTGCTCCAAGCTGTAATAAGGTAGGATTGATTATTTAATATTAGAATCGGAGATTAGGCGGTTCGTTAATGGATAGTTGTTTGAATTAGATTAATTCTTATTATAAATATATACATATTGTGCGTGTTGTGTATTTTACCATCGTAGATTCTCTCATATTAATTATTATAATTTAATTTGTTAAAGGTTTAAGTTGAATATCTTAATAAAGTCATATTAAGATAATGTTTGATCCTAGTTCTTTCGTTAATCCTACTCCTCTAGCTCACGCTGATACTTCGAGAGATGTTCTTCCAAGGGGAGGAATATCACAAATTATTCAAAAATCAAGTTTTTACATACAGGGATGGACAGAGAAAACCGCATCATAAAAAATACAGTCACATGTCCAGACGAAGGTAATAACTATTTATTTATAGAAATGACATCATTGTTTAGAGAATATTAGTTCCTATTAATAAGACGTATGAAAATCATTAATAATCTTATATTTCTTGGAATAACCAGTAAATTTATCAGAAATTCAAGGTATGAAGAATCAGTAATAAACCAATACGATTTAAATGCTTTAGAAAAAGACAAATTCAGACACGTTTCGAAATCTGGTTGCATTTATGAATTAAATGTTAATAATAAAGGAAATTTGAATTATGAGTAGATATCAATTTAATTTATTACATATATATATATATATATATATATATATATATATATATATATATATATATATATATATATGTATTATTTCCTCCATAATGGATGTAGTAATCTTGTATTAACCGATAGGAGGATACTGGTTGCTATTAATCCAAATTTGCTTTCATTAGGTAAAAAACACTTCACAAAAGTAATAAGTATACACATACACACAACGCATGACATCTTACAAAGACGATAGACAAACAATCACAGTAAAATTATAAAAAAAAATATCGACCGGCCAATTTTCCCTGAAAATGAGAGCATTTATGCAAGATTCAACCGGAAGTTCAAAAACTCACATGACTTCTGAGGTCGCCAGTTTTGGTTTGCCCAGATAATCGGATGATTTTTATAATGTAATTCTTACATTAAATATGCTGAGTTTTTAATTTCTAAGAGATAAAGTTACGATTACATCCCGTTTGGCAATTAAGCTAACAGTTAATTATTTACGTGATAGTCCTAGATGGTCAGGCCCACAAATTAAAAACTTAAAAGATGAAATTAACATGAATTGTTACATATATTTATAACTATTTCGAGTATCATTTACTAACTAAATGAAAGAAAAAATTGGTAAATAAAACAATAACCAAGAAACATTCTATAACCCTTTGTCTACCGACGGTACTTATAAGTACCACTCACTTTAAAATGACATAGAATAATCATTTTTACGAATACTCGGACGATACTTATCAGAAATATTCTTTCAAATCCCCTCTTCCAAGATGTATGACTGCACGGGTTCTAGGATGATGCGTATTTTAGCGGGGAAGGCAAATAGTTTTTTAGCAGAAATTGCGTAGTCCTCCTAAGTTTCTTAGTATTCTCACATAAGAGACTTAGGAGAATACTTCTAGACTCATATAATCCCCCTTAATGTTATCCTCTTGCACTCATCGGTAGTGAATACAATCTAATTATTCTAAATTTTTCCCCGTTATTTTTAAGCTTTACATCACTTTAATTTTTTCATCGCTGCACCCACCTGGCACAAGCAAATCTTTCTACTACATCTTAATTTCCCCAACTTCAGGGCAGCCACTTACTGCAACCAACCAATACCATTGCTTCTACTCCAACACCCAATTTCCCACCAAAATACTCAGGACCTTTCCCACCGAATCCACCAAGAACACTTCCCTGACTCTGACGTCATCCACCTGCCTTACCCTGCCATCCAATAAGATCTCCGCCTCTACAAACTCACTGAACTTTGTTTCTTCATTCAGGAGTTCCACCATTCAGAGCACAAATACTATTCAGATAGGGGAGGGAGGATCTATCTCAGATCCGTATCACGTGTAAGAAAGTGTAAATTCCGCCTCTTTCTCATTTGTTCTTCGTCATGTAACCTTCTGCAGCTCGTGTTTGTATCTATTTCTGCATTGTACTGTCCATGTTTGTTTAAGATATGCTTGCTTGTGTGTCTCAAGATGTGCAATAAGCTGAATTTAACTATCTACAAGACTGCCTCGTCAATATCATCGGTAAACAACATCAAACATTATAAACAATGACCTTATTTAGAAATCCTTTCCACTGACCATGCTTTTATGTTGTTGTTTCTAATGCCACCTGTCTGACGTAGTCAGACCGAGACCCACGAAATTCATCATGAAATGAAGCTAGAGGTACGCCTGTCGTTGACCTTGAGCACCATACAGGTGACAGTACGATTTAGCTCGGCAAAATTCCCGGAAGGGACGATAGATGGCGACACCACCTCTATCTCCAACTCCACAATTTCTGCATGGAAACTGAAGGGGAGGGAAATATTCTCTAGTCCCTGCACTCGTGACTCAGCCCACAAGACTACGGTCCCACTGATTTAACGAGCACGTACTCCGTGTGTACTCGGAGGGTATTTGGTGGCATCGGGCATCAAACCCAGGCCTTCCGGTCTGGAGTCCGATGCTCTAATCACTGGGCTACCCACGGCCCATGCTTTCATAGTTAGTCAGTAGGATATTTACCTCCATGGAAGAAGATGTGTGCAAAAAATCTACCTAAGTGCGTGGGAATATGTATTAAAAATTATAAGTCAAAATTATAAAACGTACGAATGATCATCAACCAAAATGAAAAAAAAGACACGTACGTGTTTTGTAATGAAAATAAATCTTCCTTATTATCACCAGATGTGTGTTTGAAAAAGCATTCTGCAATTCATTGAACAAATAACGAAAAAGTGTAGTATCGTTTCCAGTAAAGAAAAAAAAGTTGGCGCGGGATGTGTTTTGGTAAAATTGAAAGTAAGGTGACCTAACGTCCTCTTTTAGGGAGGACAGTCCTCCTTTTATAGGTTCTCTTCTTCCTCGAAAAGAAAGTCCTCCTTTTCAATATTTTAAAATTAATCTCTGTTTATCTCTATTTTCAGAGATGAACCAAACATGTTTCCAAAATGTCGAAGAATAATATGAAACAAATATCACAGGAAATAACACTTTTCAATGGCGTTTTTTAACTTCATAGCAAGTAAATTGGGCAGATATAGAAAACTGTGTTGATTGTTTATCGAAAGAAATGCCTGATATTAAAATCGTCGACAATGGTTTGTTTGATGAAATTGGAAGTTTGAATGTACATTTAAATTATAGTAAATTGAAACAATTGGAACATAAACATGCTGAAATTGATAAAAGATGGGTGGAAATACTTAACCATTTCAGAAAAGAACACATTCAATTTAGTTGTTCTTGAATTTACGTTATGCTACCCTGAAACTAACACAGCAGTTGAAAGAGTTTTTTTTTCAGTTGAAAATGGTTTTTGTGTAGTGACTAGTGAGAAATCAAAATTGAATGTTAATATTTCACAGTGCTTACAGTAAAATTCAGTATGAAGAATATTTTTTGCCCGAACTTTCCGATATATTAAAAAATGATATGTTGACAAAAAATAAAAATCATTCAATTGGAAAAATACTCATTTGAGATAATAATTAAAAAGAATGTAAGCGTAATTAGCGTATTTTTGTTTGAATTAATAAAATGTTTCATATATTTAAGTTGTAATTTTTCTTAAATTTTTCATCCTCTTTTCACTATACAAAAGATAGTCACGCTATTGAAAGTTTATGAGAAATGTGCACCTCAGTGATTTTTCATCTGTTATAAGTCCATCATTTTTACTATGTCGTTTTAATTATTTGCCAGCAGCTCTAAAATCATACCATAATGAAAAACCATATTTTTCATTATTGGTTTTTGAATGATTGATTTTAAAAAATGTTTAAGAAATATATATATATACCGCTTTACACTTCTATTTTTAAGCAATCTTTCTGTAAATACAAGATTTAAATATATGAATAAATAAAAGGTTTCTGAAACATTCAAAACAAAGATCATGAATATCTTACCAATTATTGTAGCAAAAATTTGAATACAAAATTCAAAACCGTTTTCAACTGTTTTATAATTTTTTTGTGCAACTACTACTAATAACTTTTAGTGATTCTCTTTGTATTCAGATCCCCGTAATAGAAAATTGTGTATTCATATCCTTATACGGAGTTGGGAGTTTCTAAAAATAAAAATAAATCACTTCGCTGGCAGAATCTATGTAAATTCTATCTCTTTCAGCCTGGATAAAAGTAAGTCCAATATAGAGTAACGAAAGATCAAAAACTCAAACCACTAGGTAAGGGGGAGGCCAACAACTCAACCCAATCAACTCCTCACATTTTACCCTTGAAAGGGATCGTTTTTCGAAAATTTGATTCTCCTGAAGTAGGGAAATTTCGCCGCTAGCTGAGGTAAAAAAGTAAAAGTCAATTCTTTTTGTTTTCAAGGCATTTTGTTTCGGCTTTAAAAAGAAAAAAAACTACTGAAAAGAATGCCTGAAATATAAAGACAGTATCAGTAAATTTATTGAATTTTCGTTACCATTTTTTTATGATATTGGAAAACTTTTTCATGGCTTTTTTTTAAAGAAAGGAATAGTTTGAAAGTAAATTTTCGATGCAATTTTCTTTGAAAGTATACTAAATTGATAACCTAGCAAAAGAATAAAAATCTCACCTTTGTGAAACTGAGTAGATAAATTACGTCCAGGGAAAACGGTTGATTATTATGAAAATGTAGAATACTGTAGAAAGTTTTTTTAATATAATTTTGAGAGACAATAATTAATACTTCTTCGAAAAAAATTTTAAATGTAGAAAAACCGGATAGAGATTTATTACATTGTTTTGATGTAAGAGTTGAAATAAATACCTTTTTAGAAGGATTACTTATTTATTTGTAAATTAAAGAATTTCCTGAGTCAATGAAATTTACCTTTTTAAAATATGTAACAATAAAGTTTTCATTCGATTTCCTCTGTCTTCTACTTCCCCTTTATCCCTCCAGAATAAATATAATTTCATCTGAAAATTAACACACACACTGTTCACCCACAATTATCAATATAGATGTTTTATTCATTTCAATATACTATTTACTTGCTTCTATTTATATTTTTTTTGAAAAAATTCTACATAAGTATACATATAATTAATTTTAATTGATTGTTTCAAGATAACAAGTTAATGCAGTGTTTCTCAAACTGTGGGGCGTGCCCCTCTGTTTTGGCGCGGTAACCCTGCGAGGGGGGCGCGAGCATATTGAAAATAAGTTTAAAAAATAATTTTTTTGGAATGAAGTAAAACAAAATGCTTTCTGAGATAATAAAAAATACACATTTACACTGATATAATTTATTTTCATCATCTGGTGATCATCAAAAATAAAAAATTCCACTTCAAACGCTCATTAGCCATCTTTGATCCTATAACCGAATTAAAAAAATATTTTGTTTGCTTTGCTGTAATCCCACGATGAGAGATTTTTTTATATTACGTTTCTTTTAACCTAAAATATTACTTTAGCTGACCTTCGAACTTACTGGTATGGTTATCTGCTTCCTTTTTTTAGGGTAGTTGTAAATATCTATAATATATTTCTGTTTCACCTTTTTCCATGAGAAAGAGTTTTATGATATATGGATAAGCATATTTTAGAACCTGCTACACTTTCCCCATGAACAATTTTGTGGTTTCGATTGCTGTGTTGTACGACTTATTATGGTTTATAAATGTAAATGAGCAAAATAATTTAAAAAATGGGCATTTGTGATCTCTATTGAAGGAAGTTGAAACTGATCAAGCAATTGAAGAACCTACTGAAATAATGCATATTATTCAAGATAGCGAAAGTAAATATTAAAAAAGCGTTATACATGAAACGTTAGAGTCGATTTGAAATTTTCAAATGTTTCTTAAAGATCTTTATGAAGAAAACTATGAAGCCATAATGTAGCACTTCACCTTGTCAAAAAGACACAAGGAAGAAAAAGTTCAAAATGCTATTTGTAGATCATCGAACAACAGCAAAACTACAAAAACGTAAACAAAATATGACAGTTTTGCTGTAAAACAACGTTCCTGTGTTGTTAGCGAAAAGTGTCTGTGATTTATGTCCTTTATTAAGGACACGAACATTTGGAACATTTTCTTTAGTTTTATTGGATTTTTTCTAAAATTTTCAAAGAAAAATTGAAAAGTCCTTGAAAGTAGGTAAGTATATTTTCTCTTAATTAAATTATTCACTGGAATTGTGATTTTTATCGTGTATAGTAAAAATAATTATAAAATAAATTATAGATTTAAAACAACCTAAAAAACACACTTTTATAGTGAATGGAACTAAAAAGTGAAAAATAAAAATATATATTACTTAAAAGTAACATATACATAATTTAATACTTATCTTGTTAATTTGTACGGTTTATAATTATGATCGTATTGTAGGTTTAGCGTCAAAGTGCATTATTATTGCATTCAATACATTATTATTTTTAGGGGGGCGATAAAAGTTATGATTGGAAATTGGGTCACCAGTAGTGAAAGTTTGAGAACTACTGAGTTAATGCAATCACAAGAAGAGCCTTTTCAAATACGAAATGAAAATACTTTAATAACCGAATTAACCGCCAGGATTTTTGATTCAATCCTGAAATAATACCTGCAACGTGTGGTACAGGTACTGGAATCAGTTTGTGGGGGGCGGGTAACAGAATTGCATGCCACTTGCACTTGGTCGATCAATATAGGAGCGTTTAATTCTAGTACATGACGCTAGAGTTGCAATCCTTTGATATCCCATTCGTACTTGATTGGATAAATATTTGGTGATCTAGCGGGACAAGGCAACATGTCTAAACTTTATAAAGCATATTGTGTTACAACTGCAGTATGAAGGTCCCCGTTATCCAGTTAGAAAACACCCCTTGAATGCTATTCACAAACGGCTGCGCAACTGTTTAAATCACTAGACTAAATTACAAGTTAGCAGTGAGTGTGCGTGAGAGCACTCCTGTTGATTCTGGATAATCTAGACAATTGCTCCAGGTGTAGGTCCAGTATTTCTAGGCTACTGAGTGGTTGGTTGTTGGCGCTCACTTGTTTTCTTCGAATTAATATATGATCATTACTGGCTTCGAAACAGAAACATGTCTCATCCGAGAACACATTACACCATCCCGACCACCAAAGAGCTTTAGCGTGACTTCACCAAAGTCGCAGATATCAGTGATTTGGAGCTAATTGTATGAACGCTACTGGAAATCTGGCTTGGAGCTATTCCTCGATTGATTTTTTGCAGCTCACTGTGCTTTTTTGATGCCAACAAAAACTACAGTTTCTGCTGTAGAGATACTCCGATGCTCCACAATGATGAGGCAAATAAAGTGATCTCTTCTGTTAATGGTAACCCGAGCATATTTGATTTTTTTGATTAATGTTTTTCCGAGACAACTGCTGCCTACTATCTTATTCAGTGAATACATTTCTACGATGTCTTTCTGCAATGTCGAAGAGAAGAAATCCACCTTTTCTTAGCCCTGTTGTACGACCTCGTTCAAATTCAGTGAACTGTTGCTTCGTCTTTTTAACGATCTGCTTGACTAACATCAGCTCTCAACGACAAATAACGTTCACGAACCTTTCATCTCGTATTTCAGGTATACCAAATTCGCAAGTTCAAAGTGACACTGCTACCACCATACTTATGTGTTTAATGCGAAATATGAAAATCCGTTATCTTTTAGAGATACAAACATGCATACTAAACTTCGTGTGTATTGTGACACTTCTCTTTTCAATTCTACGTTATTATTAAACTACATACCTTGTGACGCACATGATTATTCAAATATAAAACTAGTTGAAAATCCGATGGAGTTATGTCTGAAGAATAAGGAGATTGAAGGAGGGTCTTCCTCTCTAAATTCGTAATTTTTGCTCTGGTTACTTGCGATATTACGTTATCCACGTAATTAATTTGTGTCATTTTCCTATTTTGTGTAAAAGCTTGTGCAAACTTTTGACACATTAAACAGGTATTGGTTTCAATTATAATCTTGTGATCTTTTTTGATCTAACCATATTTTCTTCAAGGTTGTCGAAAGTATTTTTGAATATTCTATATTCTTTATCCCAAGTTGATATTAATAAAGCACTCACTTACAAAATTATGCTTTACGTACATTTCTCAGAGCTATATTATATTTTAAATAAAAGTAAGATTTTCAAAGGTATTCATCCAATAACTGTACCAAAGCACATGAACAACCCTTTGAATTTTGTCTGATGACAAGTGTAAACAATTCTTGAAATTATCGTATGTTATAAGAACAACAAAACATTTTAGTTATCATATATATATATATATATATATATATATATATATATATATATATATATATATATATATATCCAGAAATATAATAGAAATATTATATATATATATATATATATATAATATTTCTATTATATTTCTGGAGATTGGTTAAAGTATTGTAAGACGTGCCGAGTGGATGTTCTTACTGTAGTGAACCAAAGATAGGGCGTGGCCGGTGGTGTGATTTTCTATGTTACGTGGAGCATGGTCGAATACGGTATTATCGAAGAGGCCCTCCTGTGAATCATTATTCTTTTATTTCACATCTGGAAACACATAAAGATCCAGTAGGGAAGGCATTACACATACAAGAAACAAACATGGATGACACAACACAGACAAAGACACACACAGAACGCGCTGCAGGCGGCTACATGACTACAGAGAAACTATCGAAGAGAGAGAGCAAGATTTCCAGAGATATCAATTTTTATACTCGACGGTGAAGACACGTGACATTTTTGCAATAAGAGCTCCGATTGGTTACAATGGGTGGGAAAGAGATTTATGATGTAATAATATTAGTTGATTGCGATTAAGATCAGGGTGTTAGTTTCGAACCAAATAATTAAAAGATTATTTGAATATTAATAAAAGAGTTAATTAAAAGGATGCTAGAGGGAATTATTACATATATATATATATACATATATACACACACATTCATACGCATATATATACATATATGAAATGTTCCTTTAATATTGCTTGTGTGTAGTAATGATAATTGTAGTGATCATATAAAGACACAGCGAGTGGTAATGATACTGTAACGAAAGGACAGGGCGTGGTCGGTAGTGAAGATTACAGTAAGGTTAATGTTGCATATTTACGTTATTGACGAGGCAGCCCTTAGAAATATTCAGCATTTAAAGTATAGCGTTTCAACATAACAAGAAGCAAACATAATGGCACAAAACACAGAAAAAAGAAACTACGACACTACGCAATGCAGCCGGCTACATGATTAAAGACACAGACGGAAGTCAGTGGGATTTTCCAGTCTCACTTTTATACCAAGTGAGAAATCACATTATTTGGGGAAGGGAGGTTAGATGATTGTAATTCCAGAAGTCCCCGTTAGGCGGATATAACTAATCAAAATAATTACAAGATTGTCCTGAAGGACGGGGCAATAAATAAATCAAGAGCTATTAAATATTAAATGATTGGGAACTATTACATATATATATATATATATATATATATATATATATATATATATATATATATATATATATATGTATATAAAAAATGCATCTACAATAAAAGTTTAGAAGAAACTGACATTACAAAGAAAAGTACTAAAACGTTTATTCAAGTCAATAGGCACTTCGACTGTCATATATATATATATATATATATATATATATATATATAAAACGAGAATATATTTTCAAAAAAAGTTCTGCTACAAGATTTTAAATCTTAGGTGTACTCGTTAGTTATCAACAAATGCATTTCTAAAAGCCGAAGAAAAAAAAAGAAGCATTCCTGAAATTTTAATTTGGTGATCCCATGCATAGCTTTGGGAAGTATAAATTATTGATTCTTCCACTAAACGACGACTCTGAGGTTGGTTCACAAACAACTCGGTCTAACGTCATCTGTAATTACCTACCAATTCACTAGTAATTCGAAACAACTGCCGCAGTAGAACCAATTTTCGAAAAGTTTTCCGATGGCTTTTGACGGAACTTTTAGAAAGAGTTTAGGCTTAAATAAGCATTTAATTTTATTTCAAGCCCCGAAGTCGACGAGGGATTTCAAATCTAATTTTAAGTATTTCCTGCGTAGGATGATGTGTTTGCAGAGACGGACAACTAGAATTTGTAAAACTAATTTCTATTCGATTCTTGAACTGAGTTCTAAGGCTATAATGGAGCAAATCAACAATGTCTGACTCTTACAAATCGTATTCTTCTTCTTTTATGCTTAAATTTATATTGTTGTATGGCAATTTATTAATATTATTTATATAATGTATCAGATAATTTAACGATATAGAAGTAAACCTTTTGCATGAGTTTTACCGTTTTTTATGAAATATATTCCATTGTAATTTAAAACTTTAAAACCTATTTTTTAAAATTCAACTTCAAATTTCTTTTCACATGGAAATTTTACTTATATATGACTTATTAACTCTATTTTATTCACTCTACACTGGGAGTTCTCACTGTTAATTTTTTTCAGCTAATATTTGAGATTATCTCCAAAACCAATTTGCATTATATATTGCTATAGTTTTGTTACAGAACTTGTGATTCTAAATTTTCTCGTCTATTTTACTTATTTTCGAAGACAAAACTCTTTACGTTTTAGAGTTTAAGAAGTACCTTTTTACTCAATTCAGATTTTTTATATAGTTATTTAACTTAAGAATTATCCATGAATTTAAAGCAAACATATTACTGAATATTGAAGGGTAGACGAAAAGCGAAAATTTTATTTATATCATTGTTAATGTCCAACAAAGAAGTGCTCTCCATATATTAACCTTTGCAGAAGATCTGAGTTAATAATACTCGTTTTCCATTTTTTAACCATGGTTTAAAATTTTGCCCAATTATGTGTTTTTTTTTAAAAAATCTTTATTACACAACAATATAAGATCGTCATTTGAAGAACGGTCAAGCTGGAAGTAATTGTATAAAAGTATCGGAAATTCTGAACAAAACTATAAATATTCATTTAGTACACTAAAATTTAACTGAATATTTCGAAAACGTAAATACATGAAACAAGTTAATAAATAATAAGTCAATATATTTGAAATAAAAATAAAAAAAAGTGCATAAAATCAAATATAGATGTCCCCTCAATATTTGGACAGGTTAAAGAAAAATAGTTTTTGTCTAATGCTGTAATTTTAAAATATAGAAATATGTGTAACATTTTACTGATATTTTAATCCATTATATTAAGAGATATCTTCGTATATCTGGTCTCATAAAATACCTGTTATCTTCTGGATATCCATCTTCAGAGCAAGATAGACGATGAAGACCATTTTTATCAAACTGATTTGTAGTTCTGCACATGCAAGTTAGTTGAAATTGAATAGCCAAATGCAAGAGTGGATTCGATTATCATTCCAAATAAATCAATTTAAAGGAACACAAAAGATATTTTAAGCATTTTTCTCCAGAAAATTACTTGATATTGACGAGTTATGCCACAGAAATCTTAAATCAAGCAATGAGCTCAATTCATTTGACGTCATAGTCACTTGATAGTGAAAGCCACGTGATTCTAGTCAACCAATTTAAAAACTCATTCGACGTCATATTCATACGATAAAAACTATCTAGTGTTTCCAGCTAATCAGTTCACGCACTCCGATGTTGCGTTTTGATGTCCTAAGTTTTGCTCTTTGCAGAAACTTTCTCTTAAAAAGTACATATGTATACAAAATGCATTTTATTTTAAAAATATAAACATAAAAAATATGCTTTTTTTAATTTAAAAAATCTTTTTGAAAAATTTTTTTCCTTAAATTTAGACATTTTTACCCAAATATGAAATTTGAAATTTTATCTGAGTTTTACAAAAAAAATAAAAAAAAAATAGAAAAACAAGTGCAATTAGTTTAATGCTTGTTTTTAATTCAATGGAAAACATGCGTTTGTTTTTATCATATGACTTCATGAATTGGGCCCATTGGGTACCGCTTAAATTGATCAGTTTCAATAAGTTATGAATACATTCATTATTATATCCATTTGATATTTTTTGAAATAATAAATATACGGAATATACATTTTCGTTAACAGGATATCTATTTTATTTGTAACAGTTTAGTTTTTAAAAAAATATCACTTTGAAATCAAATATCAGGTGTAGCAAGTTTATTGAAACCAAACAGTTTTTGTTAAATGTTCAACTAGCCTTAAGCAAAATTTCGAGTTCATTGTCAGTAATCCGATTTGCGATGATAGTTACAGTAAATAATTGAGACATTACAAATGAAAGTGAGGATAAATTTTCTTAGGAAAAGAATCTCGGTAGAAAGAAGAAATGTATAGTTTAATTATTATGGCTAGATCATCACGAGAAACGATAGTGTTGCAGCATTAAGTTTCCTAATTCTTTTTCAATTTTCCTATTGTCCCATTACTGTAAATAGGAAATAACGTAATGAATAACATAATAATAATAATAATTTAGCAAGTAGTGTAGTTAAACATGTTTCAAAATCAAGAATAAAAAAAATATTATGTCGGAAATAGCCACATTACAATGAGTAAAATTAAAATATCTAAATCAGCGTTTCTCAAATTGTGGTGCGTGCACCTCTCTTTACAATAAGGTTATCATCCCTCGTGATAACTTTACAAGAGGGGGAGGGGAGCACGAGCATATCAAAAAGTCAAAAATAAAAGATTTAAAAAATTGCAAATTTACTGAAAGGAAGCAAAACAAAGTACATTCTGACATAATTAAAAAGTAAAATACACTTTTACATTGATATAATATACTTATAAATGCATATGTATTTGATAATTAATTTATCAATACTAAGTTAAGAAGAAGATTGATAATTATTAGTGACTCCCATGGGATTGACATATACAAAATTTAATGCTTATCTTGATAATTTCTACGGTTTATAATTAAAGTCATATTGTAGCTTTAACATGTAGCTTTTAGTACGTTAATTTTGAAATCAATACATTGTTATTGTATGGAGGATAGCGCGATGAAAATTATGATTGAAAATTGGGTCGCAAGTATTGAAAATTTGAGAAGCACTGATTTAAATGCATGAATAAACTGGAATTTTTCCTTAATGATTCAGTTGGGCATTTTGTCGAAATTAACTTCCTTAAACTCTCACGCATGCATCAACTGTCCCTTTTTCTGACGTCATGCGAATAGTGATGCCCTGACTGCATTATCATATAAGTTTCACTACAATTAACAGACTGCTGTATGCTTTTCGATTGATTGCTTGATATTAGTATGCATGATGCTCTTGACACCAGAGAAACATCCCCAGAGACTGAACTGATATTGCGAAAGGGCAGGATAGGGAAATGTGCAATAGAAGGGAAGGAGGACCAATAATGCTGTTTGATTTGCCTCGGTGAGAATGGTAACATTACCAGTATGCGGAGGCAACGAGACAAGCGCAACGATGGGTGATTTATTGTCATTCGTAACGCAACCAGACAATTGTTTGTAATAGCATGAGGTGCAATTTAGTACCATCCTCCAAATACCCTCCACAAACAACAGTCCAAGGTTATGTCGGTGATTTGGTCGACCGGTAGCAGCCCTTCTGTGAATGCTCATATCAATAATCCATTTCAACAACAAAATCTTAACTCCTTAGCCATCTTAGGAGCTTGCTTCACTGTCATACTGTGTCGGGACCAGCATCATCACCAAACATGTCACTTATAGAAAATTTATGGGATGATGCAATGTGTACAAACATCCTACTATTAAAATTTTTTATGCAATCGGTCTCGAATGAGTTGAGTCAATACACCGTTAAGAGTATCTTTGAATCCTTACCATAACGTATGGAAGAATGCATTAGGAATAATGACAGCTCAACGTGCTATTAAGAATCATAATGATTCAGTATTTTGGGTAATGAATCTTATCATACACGAGCTCAATTTTCAATCATTTCTCATAGTTGGTGAATACTAACATAATCTCAAATAACATTTCAATCGGACTATTCCTTGAAGCCTTTTTTTAGCATGAACTATATTTATTCATACATATGACTAGATAATTTTGGGCTTTTTGTTACAAGTATCTTTTATATTATTTTGTGATAGTGCAGTATAGTCGAAATCGGTTCTTGCGCCACTTTTCCCCTAAAGTCGCTCACTCACTCACTTCTATTTTGTAAAGTTTCTTCAGAATAAAAAAAAAAAAAAAAGATTAGATTTTTTTTCTTCAAATTCTTACTTAAGTTGTGTTCAGATCTTAGTGTACATTAAGAAGCTGTAATTTTCGATTTTAATTGGTAATATTTTTTTGACTGTGTTAAACATATCTTTTTTCAGCTTTTCATAGAAAGGATTAATTATATACATATAGATGTGGAAGAAACTTATTACAACATATTTTCTTTTAAATAAAGGATTTGAAAGAAAAAATTGTTTATATTTTATTATTTGGATTTAGAAAGTTGCCTTCTTCATTTTTTAGATAATATTTTAAAAGCAAATACTTTTAAAATTTTAATAGAGATCATTGCAAATATAAAAAAGTTTACCATTTATCCATGTATGTTTTTCAAAAAGGTTTACACGGTTCATATTTGGATATCTTGAGGAAGGTATTGCAGCAGTAAAATTTCATCATTTTAAAATGGTCGCTGAAATTTGCTTTTCAGAGGTAAGTAATCCGAATCAATTGTGAGGTTTTTCAAGAATACTTTTTATTTCTTCTCAGTTGAGAAAAGCAGTAATGGAAATATAAAAGCAAAGTATATTGATTTTTCAATTTTGTTTTTCTTTGCAATAGTGGGTTATTTGAAAATTTCAAAAAAATAAAAATGAATTTCTAATGCAATTTTCTTTGAAAATATATCAAATTGATAATGTATCGAAAGATTGAAAAACTTTCTTTTTGGAAAAAAAATAGAGAAAGTAAAAAGAATAAAAAAAGTCAATGCGAACTTATTTTTCGAGAAATAAAAGAGCGTCTTTTATAGCTTTTCGAATTCTTAAAAAGTGGTAAAAAATTAGTAAAGTCGCTACGCCCTATTTTTTCAATTCCTATTATTAGCTCACACTCTATATATTTATTTATTTATCTTCGTGGAATTTTCAATCGTTAATAAAATACATTTTAAAACGCTCAATTTAGCTGAAATTTTATTTGCATGATTATTTTGGAAAACAAAAAATACAGTAATTTAATTATAATTAATTGATTAAAACTAATTATTTAAAGAATTACAAATACAGTCACGTTAGCAACAATTTTGGCGACTTAGCGCGACCATTTTGGCGACTTGTGTCAAAACATAAAAAGGTTTTTTCTCACGCTTTAAACCTTTCAGTTGAACTGAAATTTTATACACACAATTGTTTTGGGTGACAATACGATACTTTAAGGATAATTAATAAAAAAATAATTACCTCTTAATATTGTGATTCTGTTATATGTATATACATATTTTTCTTTGTTGACCTAAGTAGAAAAATTGACTTAATTTTTTTATATTACTTGTTAATGTTCCCTATAGTCACATAGTAACTATGTCTAGGTCAAAACTTTAAGAAGAATTGGTACCCTACAAATCACAAACCTATCGTTTTTTATTTTCATTTAATCTTATTCTTTGCATTATTATCTTTCGATTGATATATCACTTGTGCATGTCGGAAAGTTAGAAGTTGACTAAAACTTCATTTGAAAACAAATTAGGCAATTCAGCCACACCCCCTTTTTAGAAAAAAAAAGCTAAAAATGCTTTATGATAAAAAAAAAAAAAATCTATTTTTTAGAAATAGAAATAATAACTATAAAAAAAAATGTGTAGTATTAAAAGCAGAATATTTCCGAGGCAATACAATGATGTAATTTTTCTTCCTTGTGAAATGTGTGCATGTAAAATTTTTAAATTAAGGCATTTTATATTAATAATTTTATAATTTCAGGTCTTATTCCTCATATATTTTTCATACAAATGTAATACTTTAATTATATAAGAAGAAAAACAGCTAAAATTTCTGTCGTGACAGAAAAAAATTTTTTTTTTAAAGTTTTTCTTGAGTTTTCTTGTGCAATTAGTACTCTCTAAAAGCTGATCATTTATAAAACTGTGTGGGTTGAAAACATATGAAAATGCAATTATTTTAAAGAAAAACGTATAAGTAATATCTTAAAGTGGTATTTTAAGTTTAATTAAGCTTATAATAATTATTTTTTTCAGAATTATAAACTTTAAAGTGGTTTTTCTCAGATTGTATTTTTCGAAACCTTAGTGCATTCAAAATGCTACTCCTTCGACAATTATTTACCAATCACTTCAATTTTTTCCTGTGTGTTAAAAATAAAGCATGTAATAAAATTAGGGATCCGTTTTTTTATAAACTGAATACTTTAAAAAAAAATAAAATGTAACACATGTTGGCTTTTTCGTTGATTTTTAGCCTGTATATCAACATTTTATTTTTTTTCTTGAAAACGAATGAAGTTATTCTAAAATCGATCCTTAAAGTTGTTAAGAACATCCATAAGAAAATTATAAAAAAAATTTCAGGTCAAAAAATTAATTTTTACAAAAGAAGTAGGATTTTAAAATTTTCCCAATTTTCTTCAAAAAATTTAAATTTTTAAAATTGTGTGAATAATATATGAAAATTTTCATCTGGTAACATTTTCTTGAATAGAAACATTGTATAAAATGTTAAAAGATAATTTTTAAATACGTAAAAAAAGAAGTTTGCTCAAAGGGTGCCAAGTCCCCTTAAAAGCTTTTTCTTCTATTTTAGAACGCTCAATTGAGCTGAAATTTTTTATACACAATTATTTTGGATGACAATACAATAATGTAATTATAAATAATACAAAGTAAATAATTACAGTTAATTATTTAAAGAATTAAATTTTACTCCTAATTCCAATTGTTTATAATGTGAAACAGCTGAACATTGAAATCAGCAAATTAATCTATCCCTTAGCAAAATTAATTTTTTAAACCAAATTATTGAATACATTCAGTTTGACTCAAAGTTTCCTTTCGCTCTTAAATGTTAAGGGATAAAAGAATTTTGTTACTTAAAGTATAAATTTGTTGACGAGTATGGCATTTTGATCCTCTCCACAGACATATGCATCCATATCTCTCCCCCAAAAAAAAAATCTGAGTTTTCTGGTGGTAGTTAGTATGGCGTGGTTTACATATATATATATATTTTAATAATAAATTTTTCAATTGATACATTTTACAATTTTTCATGGAATGCTGTGTTAACTTTTAACCAAAAACTTTTTCAGGTGTCTAAAAAAAAAAAGAGAAGAATTCTCACAGAAGAAATTTTTCTATTGATGAATAAATCAGATTGAACTTAGTGATCTCTCGGATGATGACAATGCTGCGAACAAAACATATAAATCGCGTATACTAGAAGGAGAATCAAGTTCAGATGAGAGCGATGAAGAAACACATGGGAATATTTGAAATGAAAAGACATTTTTGGATCATTCTTTACCATAAAAGTCTCTTGAACACATTCATTACATTAATTTATCTGTTGCAAATTCTTGGTCTCTGTGCAAACAAGATGCAATATCAAATAAAATTCTTCTAAAAATCATAATGAATCACTTAAAATTTAAGTTAGAGATAGTTGAAGCGTGTTATCAGCCTCTCCATCTACTAACAAAAATATTTTCACTGATGATGAAGATAATAGTGTTGTAATTTCACTCTCAAAAAGATCGAAGTGTTATAATCCACCTGCTATACATGTCATGGCTTTTATCCTGGCCATTCCAGGATAAAAAGCTTGGCATGAATTGCCGTTTTTGCTGTGTTGATGACATTTCAAGACCTCGCAAGTGCAGATTTGAAAACTACGAAAGCAGTTCGAAAACATGTGAAAAATGCAATGTGAACTTGTCAAAAACAAAACAAAAGATTTTTGCAGTATATAAATATTGAATTAATAAAAGCGTAAATTTTCATCAATAGTTTACTTATTTGTAACAATTTTAGTTGAGTTAAGATTGTTTCTTCTATCAACTTAGAGCTAAAAATGTATAACTCATAAAATTTCATAGGTGACCTGTTTCATAGATAACGTCCAACCAGCACGACCGTGCGGATACCGTCTACATCCCAGAGGGGGGGAGCGGGAATTTTTTAATACTTTTCCGAATGTCATTGGGGTCCATATAGTGTTAATAATCAGAAGAATTTAATATTTTGAGATAAAAATAATTCGGCTCTTAAAGGGTTATAGAGAGAACTTTTCTCTAGAACCTTGAACATTTAACAATTTTCTTCATAAAATAACCTCTCTATAGCGAAGTGCATTTTCTATATAATGGACATTTTCGTTTGTGATTCAGTCCTTTTTCTCCCAATTTTTAAAGTATTTTTGGACATTTCAAGTTGTTTTCTCCTTTAACACATTTTATGGTGGTCATAAATCTTGAACTGGTTCTATTAGATCCTAACTCACCAAGATCAATAGAGTTCTGAACGTTTCATACAAGCAGTGCAACCTTTAACACCCATTGTTCAGTTCTCTAGAAACATCTTCGATATCCCCTTTCAGTGAAGTTGTCCCATGCCTCCATGTTCTAGTTATAAATAATGTATGTTTAAAATTACTTCCATGTTTTAAATTAGAAAATGACCTTAAAATTTGTTAAGTTTGATATAAAAATATTTTTTTTAATATTAAAATTACTGTGTATTTTTATTCTTCAACATACTTTTTTCTTGTTTTTCTTGCAGTTTTTCTTTATTTTCTTTTTATGTGGATAAAATAAATAAAATAAACATATGCTAATTAAAAAAGTGTGAACAATTACTTTTTTAATACGTAGAGATTACGAATTTGAAATTTGTTTTATGTGATTTATAAAGTATATTAAAAGATGAACCTCTGTATAACGAATTTTCCTTTATAATGAACTTTTTCCTGGGATTTAGTGACTTCGTTATATAAAGGTCCGACTGCATTTTATGTCTGTTATTATTTTCTATTGTTAAAATATTAAGGGATTCTCTTTTTAAATGAAACCCGAATAAATTATTTGTTTCAAACTCTTATCGTTATTTTATCCAGAATATTTTATATTTATAAAGTTACTCCATCACCTTCAAATTATATGAACCAAAAAAAAAAGAGACAAAAAATAAAGTCTAAATTTCCAAGCATTTTTCCCTGTCATTAGGTACAGAAATAAAACTATATTTCTATTTTTTAAGGAATATCTTTCAATTTCTTTTCGTGTGGGAAAAAAGGGCAAATTGAGTTTGATAATATTGAATTTTATATTTTTTTCTTATATAACTTAGTATGGTTTATTTCGTGCTTTGTAGGAAGAAAAATAGTGATAAATTTCCGATTCAATTTCCTTTCAAAGTGTGCTAAATTGATAATCAATAGAAGGAGCAAAATTTTTCCCCCTGGGAAAAGTCAAGTTAGCTTGGTAGAGAGTTTTCGACCGCCGGAAAAAACCACTTCTACTGAAACATGAGAAAAAAAAGTCTCGAAGTTTCGGCAACCTATATTTGTGAAAGTTGAACGTTTTTCGAAGCCATAATTTTGTTTTACAAGGAAGTGAAAATCAGGTAGTTTCATAAACTTAGAAAATTTTAAAACTGGATAAAGGTAGCATTTTTATCGTGAAGTAATTCGGTACAATGTTTTTTTTTTTCATTCAAGATTATGATGATGATGCTTAGTTGAATTTCTGACGATGAACCTCTTATGTTATATTTTCTTGTCATTTTCTTCATAATTCTTGTTTAAAAATAGGACGAATTTTTGATTATTTTTTTTAATGGTTTGAAACTTTCATAAACAAGGAAACCATAGTAATTTCCTTTTTAGTTTAAAATAATACTTTCGGAGTCAATTGTTCACAAGAAAAACGAAGCACATTTTTAATATATGCAAGTTTTCACTACGTGTATTGTACAGATACTTTCTCACTTTATAATTACAATGAAGTAATTTCATGTAATTACATTGGAAGAGATGTAAGTACCCATTTTAGAAATATAACACCATTTTGAAATGAATGATCACTAAAAATATGATTTCTTTTGGAAATAATCTAAAAGAGTAATTTACCCTCTGCTGCGAGTTTAACAAATATTGATGTCATAACCACGAGATGTAATTTAATATATATATTTAAACTCAAATAAATTCAAAACTCTAAGAAGTATAATAAATGAAACAACTCAACTAGTATTGAAGTGATTTTGTAAATAAAAGTTTGTGGTTTTATGTAAATGACAACAGTGAAGAATAAATAAAAAGAAGACTTATAATGCGGAGTTTTTTTTATGTGGTTATGAATTATTTAAACTAATATGTTTTACTATAAATTGGACGAAACAACCGCATTGTTACTAATTTACATATATTTTTAAAATATCTTGTCATCTATTTTTAGAGACATTTTTAGAATTTTTTTAGGGGCTTAAATGCATGCTTATTTTTTTACGAAATATTTACTTATTATTTATTTTTTTAAAAATTTAAAATTTTTTTTGATTTTGTGATATTTTTAAAAGATTAAATTCTAACTTCTAAAATCTTCTACCTTTTCCTCCATATTATTCAAGGCTACACAAAACCATATTAAAAACCTTATGAATTTAATTTAAATATTTTGGTTCTTAAAAATAAATGAGATATCGATTTATTTGCTATATATATATATATATATATATATATATATATATATATATATATATATATATATATATATATATATATATATATATATACCCTAATTTCCCCCGTGAGTTTTAAAAAGCTCTTTTGTTAAATTCTATGGGAAGGCAAAGGCTGGTCGATACTTCAACCAAAAGTCTTTTAAAGAGCAACTTTTGCCTTTAAAATTAAATCAAGGAGTATCTTACTCAAATTATCTGCTTTCTGATTATCATGTGGTTTGTAAAATCAATGTAACCGAGCTAATATTTTTAAGATGACGGTGGCAAAATTTCTTCCTTCTTTTTATTTCCAGAATTGCAAAGATATACCAGCTACTGAACAGGAAAATATCTTGTTATTTTGTTGTAATTGTCCTGTCAAAGTTTGGTGTATGGTAGTGCCAATATTTGACAAAGAAAGGGGATAGTAATGATAGCCGAAAGACCGTCCTGCATAGCAATTTCTTTCCAGAATTAGTTGTGATTTCAAAATTTATAAATATGAGAATTAAAGTCTTAGTGACATTATACTTATAAAATTGATAAAAAGAATAATCATGTAATAAAATACTTAAGACAAAGGCATATTCTTGTAATATTACTAATATAACCGTTTTTTATTTATCAAATGTCATAGTAATAATCTATTTTAAGAGTGTTCGATTTACTACACAAAACACCATCATTTCGTTTTTTACTACGCATTTATTACATATTTATTTTCTTAAAAATATTGCTCTCATTATTTTATATATGAAGTTAATTATATTCACCATTATTTATTGTATTTTCTATAGAGGAAAAACTTAATCAGCGAAATTTTATCAACATGTGACTTACTTATCAATTTAAAACCTACATTGACATTACCTAATGAAATTGAAATTATAAGCCCAAATATTTGTGATGTACCTCCCCTTGGAAGTACATCCCTTGAAGTATCAGCGTGAGCTAGAGGTGTAGGATTAACGTAAGAACTAGACTCAAACATTATCTTAATATGACTTTATTAAGATATTCAACTTAAACTTTCAACAAATGTAGTATAACTACTTAATGGGAGAATCTACTATGACACAATGCGCAACACACAATATAATACAGACTTATATCAGTAATTGAACCGCCTAATCTTAAATTACACTAATAAGTAATTAATCCTACCTTATATTATTCTGCAATGCTACTTGTCTTTATCTGCAATGGTATGCAGCTTGACGACTAACTTCTAGTCGAACACCAATAAGTTTATCCACGACACGTAGAACTTAAATCTTGAACCATGAACTGCAATAATCCTCAACTGCCACAACGCACGTCAATTGTCTAACATTCCTTTACATTGCCATCATAGCCCTTATTGCCATCACGTTTACTCTAAAAGATCCTATATTTATCCTATATTATTTACATCTCTTCACTTCTCGTTTCTTGGATTTGGTTGGAAAAGAGTTGCCATTAATTCTGGCCCAAAGAACCCAAAGGACTTGTTAAAGAAAAGACGCGTAAGTCGTCACATATTGAAAAGAAATTTTAAACAGGAACAGGAACTTACAAAGCCTTATTGATTTTGCAAATTGAGAGACGATAATTAGCACTTTTGTCTTGGATAAGGACTTTATAAGGGAAAAATCTGCCTTAAATTTTTTATAAAGTATCTGTTAAAATGTTATTTGGAAAAAGTATCTTTCGAATAAGTTTATAGTTGTATCTTTAGTCACTGAACTATTTACAAAATTTCTATAGAACAAAAGTCTGGGAGTTGGAATGAAAATATTGTTTGTGAAAAGCAAATTCACTGGCTTATCAAAATAGTTTATTCAATACTGGTAGCCTTTCTGTGTAATTGCTCTTATAAGAGTGAATAATAATAAGATAAATAACAAGTTCAATAAGAAATTAAAGACACACAAAACAGTATATCACTTCATACTCTGAAGTTTCTTATAGTGATGTGGTGGTGTGATATCTATATAAACTTGTACCAGACATCACGCGAAGACGATCGTTTTGGCGTGATCGGTTAAGTACTCGCGTTCGAAACGGAAGATACCAAGATCGAATCCTTCCTTCAGTAAGTTGGGAAATTCTTCATCTACTTTTAAGTATTCTGTCGTAAGAAGTTGAATTTGTATATAAATGCACCGTGTCCGAAAAAGATTGTCCAAACCCTGTGCTTTTGCCTTTGAATAGGCAATCTGTCTCCATTAGTTGAGTATGCCAACGCTTAATTGAGTTAATTTCCGGTGGATCGACCCCAAATTGTCGCCGAAAATTGGGTTGAACTGTGATAACAGACATCGTTTTTGCTTATTCCACAGCACAAAATGCCTTCTGTTGTATGGGGGATGCCATGTTGACAATTTTGTGCTCATATAAAAGAAGGATTTTCAAAACTTAGAGTATCTAGTAGCTTCCAGGCCCATTTTCATCACTCTCTACACACTGGATACCAAGAAAAAAATAAAGAAAACAGGAACCAACCTTCTTTTTCGGATAAGGTGCAACGTTAATCTAGAATGTAAGGCCACCTAAGTAGTTTATCTTGCATACGTGGACAAATATGACCTGAGCAAACAATGAAGACTCCATATAAAGTGTATGATTTTTACTACATCTTAACTGATATGTATGAAATCATTTCTCTTCTTTTCTATGTAATCAATCATATCGGCCTACACAGGCAGTTGAGAACAATCAATGATCTAACAATAGTCAGATGTACCATTTCACAATCTGCTCAGAATCTTCCTGATTCATCTTGTACTTAACAATTAGACTAACATCGCACCTGTAAGGTATTCCTGTATCTCCTGCATTATCCAAGTAATATTAATGGTAAATTCATGACGTGAGAACTGAATGCTGCTTTCTCACACATTTCTCAGTCTGAATGACAGTAGGCAATATGCGGGCATTTGATGTGGTTAGGATAAACGATTATGATGTGATTACTTCGTTACCTAATAGAATTACAACATGCACTATAATAGAGGTTTGTATGATTATGTGTGGTCAAAAGCTTTAATAAAACAATTTTCTTTTTTACTGAAAATGACATTAACAGTTTAATCGATTTTGTGTAAATTCATATATTAAATATATGAATTTGCACAAAATCGATTAGTTCCTTGTTGATTGAATTTTTATTTCTATTTATCCCTTATGCATTAAAATGGAAATATTCATTTTCTATTTAACCTTAGAATCTATTTTATTGATATAGCAGCTTAGAATATTACACCTTATGCAGAAGTAAACATCTGTACTAATTTCTATTGTTTTGCACATACGGAGTTCCTTTTTTATCTTATAAATAACATTTATACTATATCTTTAACACAATTTATCTTTATTATATTGTTATATTATTTCATTTTATTTAATTATTTTTAAATCCTTTTCCTTTAAGTTTTTTTTTCATTTAGATTTGTAAAGCCAGTTTTGATGGTAGGTTAGCTTTAGTTGGTTATGATGTTAACTTAGTACTCTCGAGTAACTATTTTTCTTGATTATTATATACGAAAACATTCTGTTCTTTCAAAATGAAATTGGTCTTATTTAAAATATCTCCTTTTATGTTACCACCTTAACCGATTTGCCCGTGCACTGTACGGGCTACCGAAAGTTGACAGCAACCAATTTGCACGTACGTTACGGGGCAACTATTTTCTTTATTCTGTCTTTGATTTGCACGCATTTTTAATTCTTATAGTGAGATTATTAGTACTAGTGGCTTTAAGCAATGCTGTTTGTCCACGGTACTTTAATGCTTCTAATCTGTGATTTTCTATGTGGTGAAAGTGAGAACTTTTCTTTGAAGGCAGGGATCTTAGTTCTTAAAAAATTTCAATAACAAACAGGAATTTGCAAGAATTTGTGCGATTTCTTGCTTGAGAGGAAATTAAAATGGAAAGATAATCAAAAAAAAAAAAAAAAAAAGAAACTCAAATAAACAACATACTTTAAAATGTATTTCATACTATATAATATTCGAGTTTTAAAAACATTTTAATATCTTAATATAATTAGTAATATAACAAATTCGCATTCTTAATACCATACTTTGGGCTAGAACTAGACTTCAGAAATAATATTTTTTAAAACAATTATTTGAAAAACTGCTTTTGTTCTTAAAACTTACATCTAATTTAAGTAAGATGCATTTCCAGGAAGTTTCATAAGTCTTTATATTGATTTGAATTCCTGCTTATTGTAAAAGATATTTATTTTAAGAAGGATTTAAGGTATATTATTTTTTATGCAGTAATAAAAAAAAAGAGTTGCAAGTAGTATATTTTTCAGAACTGTTTCAAAGGATGTATATTAGCTAAAATGTGTAACATATTTTTTAAATCAGTAAATGTACATTAAAAGAAATAACACACATTAATAATTATTGGTAAGGCAGTTTTTCTATCAACCAAATTTAAAGTCGACTATTCCAAGTTGAATTTTTACAACAACTACAATTTACCGTAAAACCCGGAGCATAACACACACTTCTAATACAAAAAATAAGATCGGAATTTGCGAGTGCGCTTTATGCACCTGGTGTAAAAACGACAGCTTTAAAATTAAAAAATAATTAATATAAAAAAAATTAAGTATCCACTTATGTGTATATATCATGTATTGGAGAAATTCTTGGATTGACAGGAGAAATGCAACGGGCAGCCGTTTACCCTATTATATTTTATTTCAATATTCTGTAAAGCAGTTTGCACTTCAAGCCATGACAAAAACGAGAGCTCTTTCAGCGTTGATCAACAGCCGTGAGTCCTTAGTACACGTGTCTTCTTTTAGTCCGGCGAAAAAAGAAGTCAAAGTTCTTATGCGGGAGGTGGGTTGAGTTGTCCTGGTAAGAAGTTTACCCCAACCGACACTTGAAGGGCTGGGGATTCATCACATATATATATATATGGAAGAACTGTTTATTTAAAAGAAATGACATACTTTATGAACTTAAAGAGTCGTAGAGCTCTGGAAGTATACTATTACTTTCGAAAATAGAGATACTACCTCAATTTAATGACTTACTAATATAAGAACATTGCTTACGTACATCCTAAGTTTCTTTGTAACATAAGGGGTGAGTGTTATACTACGAATATAACTAAAAATGTAAAAATACAGCTCAAAAATATAGGTGCACATTATACGCCGGCGCACGCTATGGGCAGGATTTTACAGTAAATATCAAGATCTATTTTCGACGACACTTAAGTTTGTCCTATACAATACATTTGAAAATATGATTAAATCTATGCTCTTTGCATATTTGCATTAAGGCTAACTGGGGTTGAATGTAGGAATAACTAAAAAATAATATATAGAATAAAATAATTTTAAAAAAAACGAGTTATTTAGAATAAATTGAAAAGAAATGGGAAAAGTAATTTTCATGTATAGTCACTAAAACGTGTGGAACAGTACTTTCAAAAACAAAACTGTTTTATTCACGCAATTTTTGCTTACTTTTAAGCTCATTACTGCAACTTTTACTAGTTTTTACTAGTTACTACTAAGTTTTTATTTTTTTTAATTTTGAAGAGGATATACTATTTACAATTCGTAAAATATCAGAAAAAAAATTACGATTTTATAATATACTAGCCGTTACCCACCCGCTTCACTGGGTATTTCACGATGTTGTATATATGTATACTGTTTACATATATATTAATTATTGATATCTAGCATTAAGAATTCGATTGTATTGAAAAATATATTTATAGCTGTTACACTCTCTTGATATAAAAAGGACAAAAATTATAATATCTAATTTCTATTTAAGTCTAAAATAGAAGGAGAAAGATCTTCTTCGCTCACTTAACCTAATAAACAAGTGGATTTCCACCAAATCAACTTTCAGTGGATCTCTACTCCATAAAATAAACATGCGTGCTAAATTTCTAGTCTAAATCTAACAGAGCAAAAACGGAATTTTTATCATCAATACCTCGTTGACAGCATTCTTAGCGGATTCCAATTCAACAAAAGAAGCATACAAAACAAATTTTATTATTATAGTCTTAGCAGTTCAAAAACGGGAATTTGGTCTATCAATACGCCCCAAAAACTTTCCCCGTTACCCCTTGGAGTTGATTTCCGTAAAATTCATTCTTAGTGGAACTCTATTCAACTAAAGAAAAAAGTGCTCAACAAATTTCAAGTAAATGAGTTAAATTCAAAACAGGAATTTTTCTATAACACGCCTTAATCCCTCGCAAATCCACTCCTTTGGGGATCCGTTTTCGCAAAAATCTTTGTAAAAGGAACTTTATTCCATGAACGGAACATACCTTCTAATTTTCAAGCAAATGGTTCTATTTTTTGAAACGCGGAATTATTTATCTATTACGCCTCTTAATCCCCCTCAGTGATCCTTTTGGATCAATTTTCCACAAAACTATTTTGTAGCGGATCTTTACAGCATGAAAGGAATTCGCTTGCCAAATTTGAAGACTGTAAGTCTAATAGTTTAAAAATGGAAATAATTATCTATAACGCCCCTTAAGCCCCCGCAACGCTCCTTAGGAAACGATTTTCACAAAACCCATCTTATGACAGATCACTACTCAGTGAATGGAATCTGCTAACTCAATTTCAAGATTTTACGTCTAATAGTTTTAAAAAAGGAATTAATTGTTTATAACACCCCTTAATTCTCCACAACGCTACTTGGGGTCGATTTTCACAAAACCCATTCTGTAGGGGATCTGTACTCTATGAAATGGATCCGCTTATCAAATTTCAAGACTGTACGTCTAATAGTTTAAAAATAAAAATAATTATCTGTAACGCTCCTTAAGCCCCCGCAACGCCACTTAGGAAACGATTTTCACAAAACCCATCTTATAGCGGATCTCTACTTAATGAATGGAATCCGCTTACTAAATTTCGAAATTTTACGTCTAATAGTTTAAAAAAGGAGTTAACTGCCTATAACGCCACCTAATACTCTACTTCGCCACTTGGGAGTCGATTTTGACAAAACCCATTTTGCAGCGGATCTGTACTCTATGAAAGGAATCCGCTTACCAAATTTCAAGACTGTACGTCTAATAGTTTAAAAATGGAAATAATTATCTATAACACCACTTAAGCCCCCGCAATGCCACTTAGGAAACGATTTTCACAAAGCCCATCTTATGACAGATCTCTACTCAGTGAATGGAATCAGCTTACTAAATTTCGAGATTTTACGTCTAGTAGTTTAAAAAAGGAGCTGATTGCCTATAACGCCACTTAAGGTATCCGTACACCTTCGAAGAAAATTTTTTTTAAAAACTGTAATATTTGCTATTAAAATATTTTTTACTGATGAAATATAACTTAAAACTATGAAAAATACATTTAATATGTTACTTGTAGTACATAAAAAAATTTTAGGGAGTAAAGCATAGTGTAAATAGTAATTAAATTGATTATTAGAATAACGCACATAACTCAAATGTAAACAAAAATATCCCTTTTCTGTAAATTTGATGATGATCATTATATCATTTTTTAGGGCTGCTACTATTTTCCTGATGATAATCAATTTATTACAATTTTTATCAAGTTTCGAGTAAAAGAACATTGAAAAATCCTTAAAAAATTATTACGGGCATGATATATACCTTAGTTACTAAAAACATATCAACTATATAATTATGAAAGTAGTAGGGGTTCTTTAAATCTAAAAAACAAATATATTTATAAAATTTGAGCTAATTTGGTTCACAACTTTTTCTGATATTTACGTTGCCAGATGTCAATACGTTAAACAAATTCATTTTGAGATAAATCAGAAATAAACTTTGAACTGCATATTTTAATATTAAACACAATTTGATATACTTAAAATGCTCCTGATTTATAAATAACACCTTCTTTACTCTCTAAAACATTGATTTTTTTTCCTTGTAGCTCTTAAACTTTTTCTACGCTGCTTTACATTTGGTGTTGAATGTCGTTCTGCGTCGTTAATTCTATTGATGTCAAGATGTTTGTATAATGTACACAACCCTTGTATCCATCATTAAATTGGATCACAGCATCCAATGCACCAGATTTTAAAATTTTGAGGCACACGAAAACTTCCTTGGGTACTCTCTGCCATATAACGCCATTTAAACACTCGTTTGAATTTTGTGTTTTGCCATGCAGGCATTTAGTAAGCAGTTCTTTGGTACACAACTCTAAATATGTAGGCTTAATCGTGTTTAGTACTTCATTTGATAAGCCTTTATATTTTTCGTTTGGCTTTTTGCCACAAGACAGTGCTCGCTGGTAGTAGCACCAACTATCTTTTCCGATGGGACACTGCCCATGCATCGGTTTCTCGACACTTGATGAGCAATGAAACAAAGCCGCAATAACATTTTGCTGAAGACCGGATAGGTTTCCAACATTGCTACGAACAGCAATCCCATAATAGTTTTGCAATCGGTCAATAAAAGAGTCGGTGAGTTTGCCTTTACCAGACAGATTTTTATTTTAAGACTTTAGTTTGCGCAATCTCGCACCTACTCTCTTTTGAACATGACCAATGCATTCATATTTTGTGACGCTATCCTTCCCATAAGTATCTTTGACACTGATAAAGCCCTTAGAGTCCCCGTCACCATAATAATGTGCATATTTAAGGCCTCGTTTGACAATAGAACGTTGGAAGATTCTCGTAGCACCAACAGCTTCCATTTTTAACGCAGAACCTTGAAAATTGCTATGGCACACGTGATCTGCTGCAAAAGTTTCCGACTCAATGCTTCTAGGCATTTTAGAAATCTTTCTGCAGGTCGGACAATATGACGACATTATTTCAATGTCTACTACTTTACCAGTGTCAACTGACAAAGCTGCGACACAACCATTCATGGAAGAGTAACCTCTACGCTGCCATGTTCCATCAACTGAAATGCCACATTCAACAATTTTATTTTTAGTAGGATGTAGCACTAACAGTTCAGAAGCTGTTTTTTTTTTGCATTGATAGTTCACTAACTTCTGAGATCACTAACATGAGTTTATTCTCATGATTAGTGTACGCAGTTTTTACTGAGCCTGGGTAAATTTAACGTACCACATAGTTTAAACCCAGCAGAAAAACATTTCCCAATTTGTCTCATACCATACACAAATCTTGTATTTACTTCAGGACAGTTTAAAGTTTTCTTTGAACTAGAAAACCCTGAGTAAAAGTCACAATGTTTACACCTGATAACAAAATTTGAGCACAAACCATATGTGGAATCCTCAGAAAGCAGGATACCTTCTTCGAAACATCTTGGGTAGCAAAGTTGTAAAAACAAATTTAAAAGGACTTCCATATCAATTATTCTGTTACCAGTAAGTGGTTTAGGTTGATATTCTGCTATTTCTTCATCAAAGGCAGCAAGTATTTAATTATTGAAGAACTGGCGTTGGTAGATGTTGGGCTGCTATTTTTTGAATGTTTAATGGTAGATCCATTTACTAGAAATTGGCGTTTTCTCTTTGCACTAACTCTACGTTTAGCATTACCCATTTTAAATGACAAAAATTAAAATTTTCTGCTATAAAAAAGGATTAAACAAAAGCTTATAAAGAGCTACGCAATCATAAGCAAATGTAAACCAACAGTAAAGCACTCTATTTTCTTGCCAGATTCTAGATAAAAATATAAATAAAAACCTGTTGCCAATTATATTCTTGATAATTCTGAAAACTCAAATTCATATTTTAAAAAGTTTAAATTTCTTACTATTGCATATTTAAACAATAGTTTGAAAAATAAAAATGTCAACAAACATTTTTTCTACTTCGCAATGCAGACTTGTACTTCCGGGTTCAAAAAGGTGCTATCGAATGAAACTCAAATCCCCATAACTTAAGTTCTAAATAAGATGGAAACAAAATTTAAACACCATTTTAAAGAAAAATGTTCATATTTTCAAATAATATTTAAATTAAAAAATCGAAAAATTTGACGAAAATGACGTTTTGAAGGTGTACGGATACCTTAATTCTGTATAACCCCACTTGGGAGTCAATTTTCACAAAACCCATTCTGTAGGCGATCTGTACTCTATGAAAGGAATCCGCTTACCAAATTTCAAGACTGCACGTCTAATAGTTTTAAAATGGAAATAATTATGTATAACGCCCCTTAAGCGCCCTCAACGCCCCTTGGAGGTCGACTTTTGTAAAAATCATTATGTAGGTAATCTCTACTTTATGAAAGAAATCAATGTACCAAGTTTCACGACTGTATATCTAATAGTTTAGTAAAGGAAATAATTATCTATAACGCCCCTTAAACCCCCGTAACGCCCTTTGGGGTTTGACCTTTGCAAAATACGTTCTTAGTTGACGTCTACTCCATAAAGGGAACCTACCTACCAAATTTCAAGTCTGTAGGTTTAATAGTTCCGGAGATATTGTGATTAGTCAATGAGTGAGTCAGTGAGTCGCTTTTCTCCTTTATATATATAGATTAACATTTTATTATTTCAAAGGAAAATATTACTTTCCTTTTCATAATTTACCGAATGGTTTTTCTCTATACGCAAAGGACAAAAGAAAGTTTTCCCTCTATTCAACTTGATTGAAAAATCATAAAACAGAACAAAATCATTACACCGGTGGAATTTCCATAAACTTGTACAGAATGAAGAATAGTAAAAGTTTCCAAAAAAAAGTATCTTACAAAATAAGACTCTAAAAATGTAGCTGAACACTAATTTTTATTCTGAATACTTTAATTTAATACAGACAAATAGTAACAACTGTGAAGAAAAAAATTTCTTGATATAGAAATACAATTAAAAGATGAAGTTATAACTATATTAATATCTATGAATTAAAGAGATGAATTTAAATTCAATATTATAAATGTACCACATTGGGGAAGTAATGTACAGTTCAATATATTCATGAAATATTTTATTATTCATTACATACACCGTGGCAAATTTATTTTAGAAAATTCAGACAAAAATTAAAAAAAAAACTATAAACATTTTATTAAATACTGTTTAATTAAAAAAATCAATTAATTTTATTAATAGTTATATATAAATAAATTATAAATAGTAAGGATTAAATTCCCCTTAGAAGATTAATAGTTTATTACAATAGATTTTATCATTTTTTAAAAATATATATAATTACCTATATATTCAAATAACAGTTAGAATTATTTATTCCTTAAGTTTTATTTTAACAATAGTAATATTTTATAGACATACAAATATATTCCTTGAGTCTATCAAGTAACTGTAGCAATTATTTTTTCATACATGTACTAAATAGTTATTTTAATGCTATTAATTTTTTTAATACTTTTTTAGGTTTGAAATTGTATTTGCGTAAAAATCTAGTAATAATTTGTACACAGATTTTGCGTTGACTATGCATTTTTAAATGTAATTTAAGGTTAGTCACGTTTTACTTGTAATGGTTTTAGAAATTCTATGTGTTATTTTCAATAGGATTTCGCACAGTATTATAAACAAAAGGGGGGTATTTGGCTAGCCACAAAACTTCTTAAACCCCTCTTTTATATAAATTATCATATATATGATAGCTGTATTCAGCCATCCCTTGATTTAGATTTAAAACCAAGAATAAATGTGAACTTAATTTTAAACATTTTATAAATAAAGTTTCCTTACAAGTCAGCAGAGAAGAAAACCAGTTCTCAAGTTAACTGATCTGGTACCATTGAAATTTATTCACCTTTACACAAATTCCTTTTAACAATTACTATTGCCAAACTAACTTTAGAAACGACCTCTGCCTTAACCTTAGGAACGCGATGATTTCGGTGGAAAATGTTGAAAGAACTTGAGGCTAAATAAACACTTATTTTATTCCGAGTCCCGAAGTTGGTAAACCTAAGGGAATTGCAATTTAATTTAAAGCATTTACTGTCTGAGAAGATGTATTTGCACAATCTCACAATAAGAGTTAGCGAAGTTTAATCTGGTGTTTCTCTTTGCATAAAAAATAACTCCATTTCAAGTCAAGAATGTTTAATTTGTCAACGTATTGTATTTCATGTTATCTATAAGAAAATTAAATTATGCGATTCTCTTAAGGTATCCGACTACGTTTGGAACCGTGATTTGCAAAAGCGCATAAATAGATAATTTTCATGATTTTTAATGTCACTTAGATTAGAATATATACATAAAATAGTTTTAAGGACATTTTGACAAAATAAATTTATTTAAATACAATATTTTGGCAAAAAATTAACTTAGAATAATCTTTTTTCCAAATGTTCTCCTTTTGTGAAAAATGCTTCTATTATAATAATATTTTGCCTGTATATAGCTCAGACCTCTTTACAGAGGCTCAACTAGAATTTTTGAAATATATAATTTAGAAGTGGGTCTATATTCATATTTTACGACAACAGAGGGGAGAAATTTTAAGGAAAAACGCCAATAATTACTTCAATTGGTGGTAACTCTGAAAATAATGTGAAGTTTTCAAAAATTCTATGCCGCGATAACTGTTATGCTGTGATAACTGTTATGCTACGATAACTGTTATGCTGCGATAACTGTTTATTGCAGCATAAAGAATTATGCTGCGATAAATGTCGACATACATTGGATAATGATGATAGTAGTGAGTAATCAGAGTTTAGTGAGGTTGCATTTATTCTTCATTACAGCTGAAAATAGTTTTAAGATCTTCCTTTGTTGTTATATGAAGGCAGAAAAACAATTATATCCTCAATTAATTCATTTTTATTTAATGGGTACCTCATTCGTACAAGATCTTTCAAACGGTGCCGCAAACTTTCGATAGGATTGATATCGGACTGTTTCCTGGTCAGTATAACAATGATATTTAGTCAAACAGCAATGACATCTAATAAAAGAGTAGATTGGACACATGTGTTACGAAGAGCTGGTATTTCCTTTGTTAAAATCACATACTAGATGGGCAGTTCAGTGACTACATTTGCAGACTGAACGTTTTGTTTAAGATGTCAGGAGAAAAATTCAACAAAAAAAGCAGGAAAAGGCCGAAAAATATGCACCACATTTGTTAATGACAGAAGAATAAAAATACTATGTTTCAGAGATAAAAGAATTTCATGGACATCCATCAGAAGTGATCTGAGTGATGCTGGTGTTTCTATCAGTTCAAAAACAACCAGGAGTAGATTAACAGATAGAAGACTAAAAGGTAGAATTCCACGAAAAAAGCCGTATCTCAATTTACAGCATCACTAATGGGACTACAGTGGGCAATGGAACACAATAATTGGACAAATAAGTATTTTTTACAAGTTATGTGGAGGGAGGAAACTAAAATATGGTTTTCCATTAGTGATAGCCTAAAATAAGTAAGACGTCGAAACCAGAAATGCTACATCCTGACTGCATCCAGGCAATTGTGAAGTATCCGCATAGTTTTATTATTTAGTCATACATATCAGCAGATGTATTCGTCGCCATAATATCATTGATGGAACACTGAATGTCATAAAATACATAGGTATCATTCTAGAACCCAAACTTCTGCCTTCCAACATGGAACTATTTACCAACAATGCTTCATTTATTTTTCAGCAAGATTTTGCTCCTTGCCATACAGTAAAGTAATTGAATGACTGATACCGTTCTAAGATCATTACGCTTTTGTGCTGGCTAGGAAACAGTCCTGACCTCGATCCCATCGAATGCATGTGGAACCATTTGAAAACTCTTGTGTGAATGAGGGACACAAAAAATAAAAAGAAGCTCATTGAGGATATAATTGTTTCCTGACATCATGTAAAAACGAAGGAAAATCTTTAAACTATTTTCAGCTCAATGAAACATCGATGTGAAGCTGTAATAAAAAATAAACGCAACCTCACTAAGTTCTGATAAATCACTGCTATCAGCAGTATCTAAAAATGTTGACAGTTACTGCCGCATAACTTTTTGTGCGTTGTCAATATTTAAATTTTCGTTTTTGAGTTAAATTAAGCATTAAGTTCTCTTTAAAATGATACAAAATACTTTGCATTTTGTGCAACGTAAAATGTTATATAAGCATACAAACTTAAAAAGCATAACAATTTAAAAAGTATACACAATTTTGGCCACCACTGTATATTAAAATGGTTTGTGCCTCTTTTTAAACAAATATGAAAGCATCAGTTTCTAATGCAGCACTGTTTCTCATTTATGTAGAAAGATAATTTAAATTAGAGTTTTAACAATGTCAGACACTGAAAAGAAATTGGGATTCGTAATACTTTTTTGAAGAAAAATTGTGAAAAGGCAAAATATTTTATTAGAATAATCAAAGTTAATCTTAATTAATAGAAATTTGTTAAAAGACGTTTTCCATTATAGTTCACAGATACCTCTATTTTATTTTGATTTAAATTCGTAATTTAAATTTCGAAAATTCTAATCATTTTATTCATTCTTTCAGGTATATAAAGAGACGTTTTTATTCTTTTTTTAAAAATGTTTTTCTCGAGTTTTATGTGTTAAAATGTGTTCGGTACCTAAACATATAATCGAAATATTTCACCATGAAATTGTTATATATCCTCTTTTTCTTTTTATCTCTCTTATATATAAAATTACATTTTTCGCATGAGATTTTTTGAAAAACTTTCAATGATACATTTTAGTAATGATATTTTTAGTAATATGTATAGTGGTTTATGGGATTTTGTCTAAGAAAAGCTGAAAAATAGATAACAAAATGATTTTTGCAAAAATGTTCGAACAATTTTATGAAATGCTGAAGATTTTAAAAAAAATTTGTAATTTTTGAGTACAGAAAAAATAGCATAGATGCGAAAGTGAAGTTGAAAGCATATTGAAAATTTAATTCTGTTTTGGCTTCTCATCAGCCAATTAAGTAATTGCGTTATATAATTCTACAGACATGTTCTTCAAGTAGCTCATAAAATATGTTCATTTAATTAATTTAATGAGTGCAACTACTTTTTGGTTAAATTTACTTTTGATTAATTTAAGAACTTTTCCATAAATATATAATTATATACCTCTTCTTATTTTAGTTAATTAAAGTTTTGAGTGCGAGGGTAATGTAATTAGAACGTCAAATATTTAGTGATACGTGAGTAAAAAACAAGTGAAATAGATGTTTAAAGGCACAATACTATATGTATAAGGATGAAAGTGTGTTGAAATACGCAATATGCATCAATAATATCCAAAAGAAGTATTACTTTAATAACAGTATTACTTTGTGAGTATGATTGATGAGTTTCATATATTCATAAGCATACTTCGAAACATTCTATTAATTTTGAGAGTTAGAGAATAACAAAACAAATTTTAATTTTAGATGAGATATAACTTTGTATCATGTGATTGCTTTGTATTTTAATAATTATAAGGTATTTTGGAATTTAAATGGCTAATAAATTAAATTACATGAATTTTTTAAAACTACTGAATGTCTAAATAATTTTGTTAAATTTTATATATATAGCAGTTGTGGTAGTGAAGTCAATACAATCACGATTTTGAGGTAGGCCTCTCTCTCTGTTCAGACATTTATAATTCCTTATTCTAATAAAAACCCGTCAAGCGAAACCTTAGAGATTGCTATGCATTAAGAGGACGGTGGACCATTAAAACTAATTTCTTAAATTGTTAGCTTAATTAGCTGAAAATGGAATAAATATAGTAAATGTTAATTATATTTTTAAAAAAAAACTATTATAAATTGATTTTTTTTAAAAACAATTAAATTTTTTAAATTGTTTTTAAAAATTTTCTCATTGGGCATTAGTTTTTAAAATAGTGCATCATTTTTTTGTACATAGATGAACTAAAACAAAATATATCTCTGCATGAATTTTTAATTCAAAAAAAGATAAATTTTATGTATTTTGTGTAATATTTCACCAATAATCACACATTCAAGGTATATTCAAAACAACACAAAATATGATCCGTTAAATTGTTTAGAAAACTAATGCACAAATTTGTGAATTATATCATCTTTCATAAATTGAGAAAATTTCAAAGAGATATGACGTAATTTGAAACGCAAGGAGCATTTTACGTAACAATGAAAAGGGAAAATTTACAAACTAAGAAAAGTGCATTTTAAATATTTATTTGAGTGAAACACAAAAATAATTCAGTAAATATTAATCAAAATAACAAAATTCTTTGACAGAAATACTATATGAATTATAAGGAATATTATTAGTGAAAAAAAATCAAAATCGCAATTTTGACCCAAATTTGACATTGTGAAGGTCCACCATTCTATGCATTAAAGTCGACTTTTTCTGATGTAGAGGAACAATATTGAATGAAAAAAATGTATGATGTTGAATGTTTTGTAGTTATAATACGTATATGCATAATTATAAAAGTACACACAACCGTAAAATATATTGAAATTATTTTATAAATACATTATGCTTACTTTAAAAGAAATGTTTAAATGCTTATTTAATATTACAATGTTTCAGGCTAATTAAAAAACTCATTTCCTGTTAAAAAGAGGTTGATTTAAAATAGAAATTGATAATAAAATGAGATATATATATCCCTCTTTATAAGGATAATGAAGATGGAATGTATAACAATAGCATTATAAGGTAGTTTACAAAAGACACTGAAAATTTGTCGTATTATTTAACAGTAAAAAATAATCTTAAACGCAACTAAATTTCATAGATCTCATGCAGTGGAAGTATTTGATTGTGAATCGAGTTATACAAAATAAGATTCAAATTTATGTGTGTTTCAGTATTTTTGTGCTAGTACTTTATGTATGTAAATATGTTCAATTGTTGCTTGGTTTCGTCATTAGTTAATTTGCATTTATTGTGTACTTGAATAGGGAAGCATTAAAATATATGGCATAACTTTTTTGCCTGCATTGGCCATATATATTCTGTTGTAATATCAAAGTTTGTGCGAATATGAAGAAATTCAATGATCGATTTTTCCAGTTTATATCTTTGACATGCTGCTTTATTAAAAGATATACCTCGTATATCGTGGCCTGGTATCTTACGACGAAGCACATATAAGTATTCTTTAGTGCGGAGATTATTCCAAAGAAATCAAAACAATTTTAAGGGGACTTGGCACCCCCTTTGAGCAAACTTCTTTATTTACGTATTTAAAAATTATATTTTAACATTTTATACAATGTTTCTATTCAAGAAAATGTTACCAGATGAAAATTTTCATATATTATTCACACAATTTTAAAAATTTAAATTTTTTGAAGAAAATTGGGAAACATTTAAATCCTACTCCTTTTGTAAAAATTAATTTTTTGACCAGAAATTTTTTTATAATATTCTTATGGATGTTCTTAACTACTTAAGGGATCGATTTTAGAATAACTTCATTCGTTTTCAAGAAAAAAAATAAAATGTTGATATACAGGCTAAAAATCAAAGAAAAAGCCAACACGTCTTACATTTTATTTTTTTTAAAAAAGTATTCTGTTTATAGCAGAACGGATCTCTAATTTTATTACATGCTTTATTTTTAACACACAGGAAAAAATTGAAGTGATTGGTAAATAATTGTCGAAGGAGTAGCATTTTGAATGCACTAAGGTTTCGAAAAACACAAACTGAGATAAACCACTTTAAAGTTTATAATTCTGAAAAAAAAATTATTATTAGCTTAATTAAACTTAAAATACTACTTTAAGATATTACTTATACGTTTTTCTTTAAAATAATTGCATTTTCATATGTTTTCAACCCACACAGTTTTATAAATGATCAACTTTTAGAGAGTACTAATTGCACAAGAAAACTCAAGAAAAACTTAAAAAAAAAATATTTTTTCTGTCACGACAGAAATTTTAGCTGTTTTTCTTCTTATAATATTAAAGTATTACATTTGTATGAAAAATATATCAGGAATAAGAACTGAAATTATATAAAATTATTAATATAAAATGCCTTAATTAAAAATTTTACATGCACACATTTCACAAGGAAGAAAAATTACATTATTGTATTGCCTCGGAAATATTCTGCTTTTAATACTACACATTCTTTTTTATAGTTATTATTTCTATTTATAAAATAGATTTTTTTATCATAACGCATTTTTAGCTTTTTTTTCTAAAAAGGGGGTGTGGCTGAATTGCCTAATTTGTTTTCAAATGAAGTTTTATTCAACTTCTAACTTTCCGACATGCACAAGTGATATATCAATCGAAAGATAATAATGCAAAGAATAAGATTAAATGAAAATAAAAAAAACGATAGGTTAGTGATTTTTAGGGTACCAAGTCCTCTTAACCGATCAATATAAAATGTTGGAATCTGTGTCGTACATTTCTATAGTCAACAAATCCTTCTTTTATAACTTTCGTAGGATAAGATTCTCTCTCAATTCTAGAAATACATTATTATAACTTAATGAGCATTAAAATTTCCCAGTGAAAATTAGTGCTAGTGTTAGGAAGTATATGAGTTAACAGTAGTGTAGGAAAGGAGTGGGCAAACAGTGGCTTGCCAAATTTTTTTTTCACCCATAAATAAAGTCAGAAAAATCCATCCTGGACCGATATTCCCTTTCTTTGCGCGATGGAATATACCTTTCATCTACAATGGTCTTGTCAAGATGAATGTGCAGTGCTTTTCATTTGATTAGTTCATTTAAATTTTGACTTTGCAACAAAAAATACAAAACTTTCCAAATTAAATAAAACCATAAGCCATCCGAAAATCAACAGGGAACGTCATGTTTTTAATGAAGAATATATAAAAAAATAACCTTTTGACAGCAGAAGAAATAAAATAATGTGTTTATTGTGTTATGGAACGATCATCTTACTTAAGAAGTACAATCTAGAATATGACACCACACAAAAAATCGAACGATTAATTAACACGAACAATTTAATCTAAAATTAAATGTGCTGGCAAAAATAGATATAAAAGTAGAATAATAAATAAATTGAATAATTTCACTATTTTATTTTATTTTATTTAGTGTATATTTATTGATTTATATGTTATAATTTATACCTTTTTTGAAACGCAAAAGTAACTAATAAATGCAATCATTTCGATAGATGCATCCCTCCGTAAAACCCCGCTTTCACAAAGAACCATCCATACCCCCCCCCCTCTTCTCTAGGAAAAAGAGGTGACTCAGTAGCTGTCATCTTCATCACTTTATCATAGATATAAAATATGAACTCCGACTACTATATTTCTTTCTATTACATCTAGTGCGAAATGATTCAGACAAAACGTTAATTTTAACTTAAAAAAGTTTTAGAAAATTTATCTTTAATTGACTAATGTTAATTGAAAAACCGAAAGCTAGTTTAACAATTTACATTAGATTAAGAGAAAGGAAGCTTTTAAAAATTGGAGTGATTTTTTTTATGGTTAAGGCTTACAGCGTTGTTCTAAAAGCGTTCGCCTATTTATGTTAAAAGTAAATATGGGAAATTCTTTAGAATAATTTTGTTGCTCGTATATAACTGAATAAAATAATTGTGGATATTTATTTCATTATTTTGAAACGAAAGTATTAATGGCTAAGAAAATTAATTTGAATATCTGTAACTAAAAGTCAAGCATCTTTCAGAAATTCTATGCAAAACAGTTAATGTAATTTAATTAATTTAAATATATGAAATAATATAATTTAATAGAAATGGTATTTTTTTCTCCTGAAACTCGTAACAAATGAAGAAAATCTTATACATTCCATAAATTATACTATAAAAAAATAACAAAATACAATTAATTCTCATAATAATTACTTACAACAGAGGAAACTTTTCTATGCAAAGTATGTTTGAATTTCTATAAATAAATATTTATCTGTTATTCTATTATATGATAATATAACCGAACACAGAAAGTAAAACACACATAAAAGAAATATTCTCTTTAAAAAAGTGGCAACTAAGAAAAAATAAATTAACTAATTAGTTTCAATAGATTTTTATTAATATAATATCAAGGAAGATTTATTGTGTGTGTGTGAATGCTTCTCTAAGAAATGATTTCTTTTCACCTTTGGGAGTAAAATCTTTTTTTTTTTAACTTTTAAACACAATATTTTAATCTAAAATAGAATTCCTAGTTTCAATCAAAATATCAAATTTAATTTTGTTGTAAGTTATTTTATATTAAATATAAATATTTATTATGTTACATTTATTAACTGTAAACAATTTTTATAGATTTTGTCACTATATATAAACAAAAATGCAATATTAATTATAGTTTCTAAGAAAATTTAAATTTGTACAATTATTTTCGTTCGTTATTAATTCTTTTAAATATATGGATGAGATATGCCTCGTGTTTCATTTTTAGCGCAGAACAAAATCTCAGAGAAATAATAATAGTAATAAAAAGAAATTTGCCTTATAAAATACTCTTAAAATAGTGGCAACCCTGAAAAAAATTAATTACAGCATATTTACTTTTAATATAATATTAAAGAAGAATTAATAAGCATTATTTTAGAAAACCTTTATTTTTCCTGCTTTGAATTTTTTTATTATGTTCTTTAAGCAAACTATTTTGAATTAGTTCTCCACTCATAGTTTAGTTGTGAAAATCAAATAATAATTTGTTGTATGGAATATTGCACTAATTATGAATATTAATCATTTTATACGTATTAATTTGGAAGAGTTTTTAAATTTTTCAAATGAAAGAAATTTTGTAATGTACTGTTTCTAAAAATTTCTTAAATTTATTTAAAATATTTTTGTTTATTGTAGAAGCTTTAAATAAATGGATAAAATATATCCGATGGTCTACTTTTCAAGAATAAAAAAAATTATAATGAATTTATACAAAATCATAATATACCTGAATATATATGATTTGAAAATATTTATTATATCTATTATGATATTATCCTTTTTCCTTCATTCTGAAACAATTGTTTCTAACTTACTTTACATAGAAAAATCCAATGATAAAAAAGAGCTTAGCTTATGGCTTAAAGGTATTCAAAGCAATTTTGGAAAATGTGTCATTAGCATGTTTTGAAAATACAATTAAAAATCAATCTCGTTTTCTTAAAAACAAATATAACTTAAATTGTATTAATTTTTATAACAGTTATATAAATTATTTTTATTTTAAACCATGGAAATTTCACACTACATTAAAATATGTGTACGCATTGGAGATATGCAAGTATCAATAGACGTTGACAATTCAAGAGAGCATAAAGAAAACTAAATTTCCAATTTCTGATAAAAAAGTAAAAACAAAGTCAAACTAGACATAGGTTTATTTTTTGATAGAATTTATATAAATGTTCTTTAAATTTATATACCTACTTACCATTAAAGCATTGTAAAATATCAAATGAAATTTCGGCAAATCTTTGGTTTAACTTTTACTGTAACACACAGGTATACGTTATGAAAGCAAAAGAAAAGAATAACTATTTTTTACTCATGAAATATCTATTTACTTTTTCGGAAGATTTAATAAATTAAAATAATAATACTTTGCGCAAGAGATTATCTGTGGACAAATGAATCATTTTTTATTTTGAAATAATAAATATCATGTGATTCTTCGGATCTTTAAACAGAAAAATAAAATCAGTGAGTAGTATTAAATCCTTAGAATACTAGATGCTTGATACGTATTGCAAATATTGATCGATGATAGTTAGATTCTACAGGAATGATTCTTTTCTTTTATTAGTGTGCAATTAGTATATATTTTCTGATAACTAATACTTGACAATCTTTTTCCAACACTCTTCATTCAAATTAACTATACTTTTGCTGTGGGACATTTTTCCTGAATTCAAATTCATTACAATTTTAAAATCCCAATTTTTAAGAAATAAGTTTCAGTTGTGAAAAAATAAAAATTATAAAGTTTTAATTGCTTGACTCTGTTAGATGCGGATACAATCTTATCGAAACGGGATAAATAGTTTTGCTCATCTGTCCTAATAATTGTTGTATTTGCTTTTTAAGACCTATTTTCTTGACTGTTTATGTATACAATGTCAATTCTTTTTGTTTTTATTCTTAAGCGTTGGATATTTTATGATTAATTAAAATCTGAAAATAATATCTCGACCCGTAAAGAAAATGAAATCACTATGTTGCTCTTCGCAACAAAGAAAACAGTTTGCATAGGTTGATTCAATTTATTATTAAATCAAACTCTAACACTTAAAATTATCTTCTATATAAAAAGAAAAGATGCTAATGTGTTGTGGGAAAAGTTATATAATAATAATAATAATAATAATAAAAATAATCCTCATCCTCCTCATCATAATAATAATAATAATAATAATCTCAAATTTCAGTCCACACACAGATATATGATGAATTTTTTGTTGTTGCAGAAATGAAACTTTTAAGAAGCCATATTATTAAGCGAAGAGAAATTAGAGAGAGAGCCTAATTTTTTATTTTACTATAATTTCCAAATAATTCATCTAAAAATAAAGATATTCCCTTTTAAAGTGAATAAAAATAAAATAACTGTTCTGTTTTCAAGAAGTACATTTTATTTTGTATATGTGGTAGAAAAAATATGAACGGTACATTGAAACTAAGATTGTTTCATATTTATTTTTCTAAAAGTGGTTTGTTATGTACCTTATAAGAAAAAGAAGGTAGATTTCAGAGAATGTTTTCTTCGAAAGTGTTCTAAATTGGTGACTTATAAAGAGAGCAAAAAGTTCTTATCATGAAAAAATATCAAGTTAGTTTTTGATCGCTGAAAAAAGTCACTTCCTATGGAAATATAAAAACTTTCAAAGTTTGTGAAACTTTTATTTTTTAAATTTCAAGTTTTTCCCTAGACAGGAATTTTTCAACGCTGTGAAAAACAGGCAATTCCAAAACTGAGGCAAGTTTTAAAGTCAAAGCAATTCATCACATTTTTACAGCGAAGTTATACTGAAGTAAAATGAGAAATCCCTTCTTATGTATTAGAATTTTCTACTGTGTTCATTTTATTCACAGTTGAATTCCAATCTCGACCATTAATTCTTATAGCATTTCAATTCCAATCATACTTCTAATAATTTACTTTTTGTGAAAAAGAACACAATTTAGAGGATAAAAAAAATTGAAAAAATTATGAAACTAATCGATCTGTCTTTTACTGTGGATCAAATGCTTAGAGTAAAGACATGGAAGAAACTAATGAAGCTTGTTTTTAGCTTAGGAAACTTTTGTGAGCAATTTTTGTGATCAAATAAAATTTTGTCATTCATTTAATTTATATAAATAAATGAACCTATATAATTTTTTAAATAATTTTTATTTTTATTTTTTACAAAGTAATCAGAAAAATATTTAAAAATGTGTGAGCGAATTTAAAATTTCCACGTCATGCAAGCAATATTCGTAGTACCTGGAAATCTATAAACAATAGATTCGTAAGAGTTCAGGAAAAATATTTTAAAAAATTAACTTTTAGACTGGTGAAAAGAAAGACAGCTTATTATACCAGTGTTTCTCAAACTGTGGGGCGCACCCCCTTGGGGGCGTGATAACTTTACAAGGGGGGCGCGAGCATATTGAAGAGTCGAAAACAAAAGGTTATTTAAAAAAAATTATTAATTTACTGAAAGTAAACAAACAAAATACTTTCTGATATAATAAAAGATAGAATACACATTTACACTGATATAATACACTCAGTGCTGTACAATGTATATTTTATTAATATTTTAACAATACTAAGTTAAGAACAAGTTAGATAATTATCAATGACCCCATGGGCTTGTATGAACACTTATCTTGATAATTTGTACGGTTTATAATTAATTCCTTAACTGCCTGTTAAAAGTTACGCAATTCGCTCCCCAATACCATCGTTTACCACGTAGATGAACGTATTTTGTTGTTTTTTTGCGGGGGAGGAGAAAAGAAATAAATAAACATAAGTTCTCTGAAATAAGTCAAGGTCACTGTCAAGGTCCTTTTATTGTATTAAAGCCCTCGGATTAATTTTATGAGTCGCACTGCACAGAAAAGATCATTCTTCGGAAAGACGTATATATACGTCCAGAAAATTAATACTTTTGAGCGAGACGTATATATACGTCAGTGGTATGTAAGAGGTTAAAGTCGTGTTGTAGCCTTAGTGTCAAAGTATAGTATTATTGAATTCAATACATTGTTATTGTATGGAGGGGGGGCGCGATGAAAATGATGATTGAAAAGTGGGTCGCGTATATTGAAAGTTTGAGAAGCACTGTATTATACTATTTTAATTAGTTTAAGCAAAATAAACGTAAATGATTCAACTAATTAATCTAAGAAAAATGTTTTCAAAAATAAGAAAGACTTTCTGGTTTTACATTGCTAATTTTTGTGAATTAACCAATTATATAAAACACTGATGTACAGAAAGCCTTTCAGTGTTCAGATTTAAATGAAATATGGATGAAATAAGATTAAAATAAGTTTAAAATGGACTCTTTTTTTAAAAAAAATCTCAAATCAGTGAACAATATACTAAAGTTCTTCAAAGATCTTTTAATATGTGCTGTTCACACCTTTTAGAATACTTTGAAAAAAAGTGTAACACAGAACTTTAATTAATATTTTAAGAAATGTAATAAAAGTCATAATAAACGGGCAGAATTAAACTCTGAACTCCATAGCTTTTAAAATACCTTTTTAGATCTTTATAAATATTTCCACTTTAGGAGTTGAAATTATGCACACCACATGTTACCGATTAAACAATTTAACAGCAAAGGAATTAATTATGTATTTAATAGATGTTTTTTTCATTTAGGCCTAAAAACGATATACATCAGCAAAACAAAAATGTTATTAAATAAAATAGAAAAAAATTTAAAATTATGTAAATAAAAACATTCATACGATATTTGAAAAACCAGAGTTTTTTCATTATATTTTATATGATTTGAAATAATGCAGATTCAAGTTACTTAAGGGGACATGGTGCGATTTACGCAAAATTTTTTAATTTAAGGATTTTTAAATTTTTTTTGGTTGCCTCCTATGTATGCATACTATGTTAAACAGATTTTGCATTCAAAATTTCATAAAAAGGTAGCCATGTGATTTTAAAGTGCTACTCCTCCTACAAAAAATTGACGTACATGAATAAAATTTGATTTACAAGTACATCAAACTATGTATAAAAAAAGTTGGCATGGGTTTTGTGTTAACGTGATTGTGGTATTCATACAATACTTCTTTTTATGAATGTTTATTGAAAATTCCTTAAAAATGTATAAATTCTGAGTTTAATTATTTTTAAAAAAATAAATATTGCTTTGATTCAAAAATGCATACCAACTTTTGTTACATGTACTATTGGCAATAGGTAAAAAAAAATTCAAAGCGTTAGGCGCAATAGAAAAAATGCCTTAGTATTTTAAATGAAGACAAACTAGTTATTTTATCTTTCTGAGATACGTCAGTTTAAACTTTTGATTTGCCATAGGGATGTGAATAAAAACGAACGTAAAAGCTATCATAATTCTGCATTTTTTTTAGTTTAGAGCATTCAAATTTTGTGAGGATATAGAAAAGTATATAAAGAAAAATTTAGGCTAAAAAATTGAAATTTGATTTTTTTGACCGATTTTGGTTAATTGAATCGTACTGTGTCCCCTAGATGAACTATGAAGTAAACTTTCAATCGTATTTATGCAAATTACAAAGAATTACTAGCAGTATATGAATTCTGGTCTTGTATAGAACATTTCGTGAAATTCTAGATTTACTTTTGTGTGTCTGAAACGTATGAAGAATCATAAAAGTTCATTTATTTAACAAAATACTTCATAAGATCTCATATGGAAAGGTAAAAGAAAATTTAGACCAAATTTAAAGTAAGAGTGTAGAAATAAAAACAAAATTTAAACCGATTCAATGATGATATTTGTAACTAAATAACTCGCTGAACTAGAAATTATCTTGACTACAAGCTTGACTCTTGACACACGGCATAAAAATAAATAAATAAATAAATAAAAAATATTAAAAAAACGAAGCTTTTTTTTAATCTTGAGGAAGTAGTTCAATTGAATAACATCAGTTTTTTTTTAAAAAAAAGGTAAAACTTTCAAAAATAATAAAACTTATCTAAGAAAACGAATTAGTTAAAAACATTACATAATTAAAGAAAAGTGGGTGTTGGTTCCTTTTCTTATCATAATTTGAAACTTAAGATATCCTCCAGTAAAATATATGACTATAAAAACAATTTTATTTCTAAATTCCATTTAAATCCACAATTTTCAGTAATGCGAAGTTTTCATTTTCTGAGGAAGACGAAACAATTTGCAATTTTTTTTAAAGAAAGGAAATAAAATAAATGAAAAAACTCTTTATGAGTTGTTTAACCTTCGTTTATAGAAGAGCAAGAAAAAGTTAAGACCCGACAAAAACAATTTCCTAAAAACATTTCCATGTCTTTTATTTTATCAAAAATAAATGTTTTTCTCGATATGTATGCAGAAGAAAAAAGTTCTACCACCCCATTCCATGTGATTGTAATCTTAATATCATAACAGAATAGTGAAATTGCTACATTCATGGAATTTATGTCAATTCAATATCTTTGGAATGGTAAAAGGAGTAAGAAAATTTCCTGAAATTGAAACTGTCTTGCAAGACGACTTAGAAAGCAGCTAACTTTTTCAACTGAATACTGTTAAAGTTCCTCTCATCTAAAAATAAAATGGCCTACATATTCTTTCTTCATTCGTATAAAGAACTGTAAATCGATTACTTGAGTAATAGCAGAATATACGAGAGGAAAATAGTGAATATAAGACTGAAGTAAATCATACTGAATTACTGAATTTTCAATTTATTTCTCTACTATTATATGTTATAGAAATTAAACATAAAGGGATTCCTATATTTGATGTGTTTTGTTTATAGTTGAGTCAATTAAAAATTAATACAAAAGAAAAGGTTTATTTTAAGGTACAAATTGATACGAATATATATATTTTGACCATGAAAAATAGCATATAATTAAAAAGTATGAGACGTGTGTGAATCCTTTTTTTTAAAAATATTAACTGTTTGAAACTTATTATTCATTAGAAAAGTGTTTAAATTAAATACGCAAAAATTTTAATTATAATAAAAGTTTTTTTTCTAGAAAAACAGAGCGTGTGTGTGTAAAAGTTATTTTTAACAAAACTTTTTATTTCTTATAAAACCGCTCATTCATCATGAAACGTTATCATAATTTTCCTGCACAAGGTAATTTACTATCTTTACTTCTGTGAGCTTTAAAAGCTATTTATTATTTATTTTAAATTTAGGTAAAACTCTTTTTTTAATGTTTCTGTTTTTAAGTTTAGTTGGTTATTTGTCAATTAGAAATTTAATTTTAGTCTATACAATTCTCACTCAATAAACACTTTTAAGAAAGGAATGAAAATTGCTGTAATGCTAAATATTGTAACTCCCCTCATAATAATTTTTTACCACTAAAACACTTAATAATAATGAGACAAACATTTATAAATATTTCTGAAAACGTTGAGAGCTTTTACATATACCTTCAACTATAATGTAAACTTTGCACGGAATACAAACTTTTCTCATGCACTGGACAGAATTGGAAAAGTTCGATAAATGTCACAAGGGATGAAACATTTTAATCTCCTTTCTACTCAATATTCTGTTGAATTGAATTTTGTTACAAACTTTTAGACAAGCGAGGGTTTAGTGGAATCAAACGGAAGGATACAATTGCAAAAAACAGTTGGCTGAATGTTGCAAAGCTTAAAAGGACGCAAAACTTAATCTTATTACCTGATCGACTTCTTTTTTTTGCTGTTATAGCTTCTATGTTGTTCCCTCTTTGATGTTGTATGAATAGTTGATACATGCAGCTTTGAAAATCAAATACCAAGAAGAATTCTAGCAAATTCTGGAGTGAGTACAGAGAAATGTAGACTAAATCACTGAGTTTCGCAGTACTTATGCGTTCTTGTATGAGCAAAATTATTTTAACGTTTATGGCTGTAAAATAAATAAATATGTGAGCGAATGTATTAAAAATTAAATGACCAAAGTCAGTTCGTTGTATTAAAAAAGAGGTTAGAAACATATAAGAGTTTTATGTTCTTTCTTTTTTTTTTGAACATCTTTCATATGAAATAACAAATCGTGTTAATAAACTTAACCCATTAAGCGGTAATTTTTTTCTTAAAAATGTTCCAAAAATGAGCATTTTTTATTGCATATAACTGAGTATAATACTTAACACAAAATGCAAAAATGGAAGAATATATTTACAATATATTTAACTTTTTTCACACTAACTTTAAAGTTTTCACACTATTTTAAATAACAAATCGTGTTAATAAACTTAACCCATTAAGCGGTAATTTTTTCTTCAAAATGTTCCAAAATGAGCATTTTTTATTGCATATAACTGAGTATAATACTTAACACAAAATGCAAAAATGGAAGAATATATTTACAATATATTTAACTTTTTCACACTAACTTTAAAGTTTTCACACTATTTTAAATAACAAATCATGTTAATAAACTTAACCCATTAAGCGGTATTTTTTTTCTTCAAAATGTTCCAGAAATGAGCATTTTTTATTGCATATAACTGAGTATAATACTTAACACAAAATGCAAAAATGGAAGAATATATTTACAATATATTTAACTTTTTCACACTAACTTTAAAGTTTTCACACTATTTTAAAATTAAAAAACATAAAAACCTCTAAATGTTTGCTTTTTTAAAGTACACTTCGTATGCTATGAAGAATGTTTCATATATCTTAAATGAATTTCTCTCATACTTTCAAAAAATTTCGCGTTTATTCCTTTTTTACACATGGTTGAGGATTTTGTGTTTTTATGCATATTTATATGTACACAAAATTTGAAGCATGGTGTAAACAGTGTAAGTGGATAGAAATAAGATCGGCTTTTATGGATTATCTTTCCCTTTTCATTTCCTCTCAAGCAACAAAGTGCACACTGACTTGCCAATCCCTGTTCTTTACCGAATGTTTTGAAAAATCTAAATTCCTTCCTTCGATGAAAAAAATCCCACCTTCACTAAAAAGAGAATCCGCGACGTATTTCAGAACCATGGTCAAACTGAATCTTTTAAAAACACCTAGCAATAATAATCTCACTATAAGAATTAAAAATATGTGCACATTAAAAATGGAAACTTGAAAATATCAGTACCCATACAGCGTACGGGCAAATTGGTTGTAGTCATCTTTCGGTAGACTGTACGATGTACAGGCAAACTAGTTAAGTATACTTTTTGAACTGGTAAAAATTAATATTTTTTGTACTAACTGGTATTTTTTGAATTATTAAATTTAAAATTTTTGAATTAAATTGAGTTATTACAATTTAAGGTGTCCGACTACGTTCGGAACTGTGATTTTTAAACAGTGCATAAATGGATCTTTTTCTTAATATTTAGTGTCACTTGGATTAGAATACATGTATAAAAATGTTTTAAGGACATTTTGACAAAAATAAATTATGTAAATGCACTATTTTGGCAAAAAAGTGACTTACAATGACCTTTTTTTCAAAATATTCTCCTTTTATAAAAATGATTCTAAAATAATAATATTTGCTTATATAAAGTAAAGACTTTTCCAGAGAGTCTGAACTAGGAATTTTGAAAAATTCACATTATTTTCAGAGTTACTACCTATTGAAAAATTATCGGCGTTTTTTCTTAAAATTTCTACCCTCTGTTGTCGTAAAACATGGATAAATCCACTTCTAAGTTATATACTTCAAAAATTCTAGTTGAGCCTCTGTACAGAGGTCTGAGCTATATACAGGCAAAATATGATTATAATAGAAGCATTTTTCAGAAAAGGATAATATTTTGAATATGGGTTATGTTAATTTGTTGTCAAAATATTGTACTTAAAATTTTTTTAATTGTAATAATATTCTTAAAACAATTTTACATACATTTTCTAATCTAAGTGATTCTAAATATCATAAATATTATCCAGTTATACGCATTTGCAAAATCATGGTTTGGAACGTAGACGGATACCTTATTGAAAATGTTAGACACTGTATAGGGTAAACCAAAAATTTTACCTGGAATATTTTTATTTATTATGCTCAAATTAATGTAATTACACATGTCCTTTTCAATATATTGTAAGTATTATTATGAATTTTTATGAAATAATTTACTTCAGTAAATTTTAACATGTGTCCCCCTTGGTAGCTCAGAAAATGTTTGAGTGGTATTCCAGTTCTCGTCAAGTGTCAAAATCAACTTTTGCTTCACTCACACTAATACTGCCACTTCGAGGAAAATCCTTAATGCTGCATATTTCTTTAACCCTTTAACGCGCATAAAGTAAAATAAAATACATTTATGTGATAAAGTCCTTGATAAATGTAATGTTCTCATTCTCTAGAATATATGTGTCGCAGGAAAATGATAAAATTAGGAATTTCATCAAATTCCTAAGGGAGATGATGAATTGACGAGAGATGGTGAAATAGCGTCTCTGCAAAATCATTTCCCTGATGAAATTAAGGGTTTTAAGCAAATACCTGATCTGTTTCAGTGAAATGATGAAATAATATTGGCAAGAGTGTAAAAGTGTTTATTTAACAAATATGGTGCATAATTAAACGTAGAAGTAGGTAATACAACAATAGTCAATGAAATAAAAATTCATTATTAGAAACTAATTAACAAATTAGAAAATTAAGCTGGTATTTTTTTTATGTGTAACATTTTTTCTCTTGGTTGCTGGATATTTGTGGTAGTGATGTCGTGATAGCGGATGGAGATGTGTAACATCATACCGGAGATGTTGGCGTCGATCGACTTGGCCTGTGCCCCCTTCATAGTTTCTTTACTAATGATGACCTGCGTTAGGCAGGAGATGGCTTATGCATTAAAATATCAATCCCCATGTTAATTCTATGGTTCCCTTTTTTTAAACATATGGGGTTGATATTTGGGGGATCGATAGTACTGCCTGTTTGGTTAGGAAGTACAAGGAATCGACTTCCCACGTGCCTCTCTCCTGGAAAGCATTTTGCCAATGCAAATCCTGACTAGTTCATTTCATCATTTCACTGAAACAGTTCTGGGATTTGATAAACTCACTTATTTCATCAGCGAAATGACCTTGAAGAGTCATTATTTTAACATCTCCTGTCAATTGATCACAACTCTTAGGAGTTTGATGAAATTTCTAATTTCGTCATTTCTCTAAGATATATATACGAAAAGATGCTATTATTATTTGCTAAAAGAAACTTAACAATTTTCTTTTTTTTCCCATCGCTTTCTTACAATCAAAAGCATTTCTAAAATTTCATAATTTTTTTACAGCAAGGCAAAATTAATTTAATTTTTAAACGTTGAAAATTTAAAACTACATAAACATATCGTTAATTTTGTGATGAGTATTCAAGCATAAATATAATTAGCGAATGGAATTATGACGAAAATGTGAAGTGTACTTTTTTCTTAGGTAAATTGAAAAATGCAAATAAAAATTTCTAAATTTTGAAGTAACTATATTTTTTCATGCACATTTTCTTTAATGATAAATGAATCCTAATTAATTTTGAATCTAAATTATAAATAAAACTTTTTTATCTAAAAAGGAAAATTATGATTTAGTGTGTAATTAATTGATTTAGTACACCAGAAGTATGATGAATATATTAAACGCTAGTGTGTTACATGTTTCGGACTTCAATTAGCTCTTGGAATTACTGTGTTTTTATACATTTTTTTTCATCTCTCAGAAATAATTTTTAATAACATTAAAAGTTCTTTAAGTAAAACCCGGGTTTCCCTCATTAATAATTTTTAAGAAATGTTTTTTCTAAATATACCTTGTTTTCCTAGGAAACTTCCCCCCCATTGATTTTGAAGAGATTAGTATAGTTTTTAGTACATATTTGAAGTGTGAGATAAAATTGTGACAATAAAGTCGATAAATTACTAGTTTTTTTTATTGATGACAAAATCTATATTTACTAAAAACTTAGTTATTCCTTTGTTTTATCTATGCATTCAGCAATATTATTTTGAAATACCATTTTATCTGGCTTTCAATAGTTTTTAGATTTTGTGAAGATAATAGAATCATTATTTTGGTCTTCTAATTTTTTTACGAAAATAAATTTAGAAAGATTTTGGTGTTTTTTTAATTGAATGTCTCTGATTTTTTTCTGTCTAAAAATCAAAAATTTAATTGTTACCAAAAGCAACTGTGTTTCTTGCTTGCTTACAATCTTCACTGGTAAGTGAGCTCATGATACAAAAAAAGTACAATTTCACTCAGTTAAGAATAAATTTTGACTTTTATTCTTTTTAGTTACAAGTTTTTCATTAATACTTGAAAAAGAGTTAACGAAACATATAGAAATGGTTAGTAAAATTATTTAGCAGAAAACACGCATAATTCAACCTTTAATTAATTTTTTAAAATTTTTTCTTGAGTTTTTAATTTTATTCAGTTTTGCCATTTAACCCCTTAACTGCCACTGGCGTATATAAACGTTATGCTCAACCGGTACATTGAACGCTTTGGACGTATATATACGTCTTTCCTACATATGATGCTTTTCTTTACGCTGCTATCAGTAAAAACTATTCAGAAGGCTTTGGAATGCAATATAATAAACTTGACAGTGTCTATGAAGGATTTATTTATTTCAGAGAAAAACTTGCTTATTTGTGCTTTTTCTTCCCTAATTCGATTTGTTTTACGTTACAAAATATTTATGTATGATCAAAGACATTACAGTTATATTGTACAGTGATACAGAATAAAAAATAATATAATTTTAAAATGGATTTATTGCATTCTTGCGTAATTAAAACACATTCCAAAGTGTAAAACACAAGGCAATGCTGCATTTTAGATAATTTTGCGCAAGGATTTCTTTTGTCAAGACGAGACACATGATAAACGAAATTAGTCGGGAGAAAAATAGCTAAAATATACTCTCAATTCTAATGATATAATATTTGCTCAGGCTTTCTAATAGTTTTCTTCCCCTTTTAACTATTTTTTTATTATATTTCATCTTAATCGTAAATGTCTTATAGCTGATTCAACCACGGTTTTGAGTGGGCTAAAAATTCAGAATCAAAATCTCTTGAGTCATAAAAGGCAACAATTTTCCTACTAATTGCTTTTATGTTTATTAACTCAATGCTGTAATGAAAAAAAAATGTTACGTATAGCTATAAAATTAATTTCTTATTCAATATATAAGTAATTTATTAACTGTTATAACATTTATTTTCTAGAAATGGAACAATTTTAGTTATTAATATTCTCATTTATTTTTATTTTTATTCATCGAACCAGAAAAAAGACTTATTGAAGCAATATTTAGGAAAACCATCGAAGCACATATTTTAAGGCGCGTGTGCCGACTTTACGTTTTTCTTTATTTTTAATTTTTTGAAGTTTGTTCTTAATCGTATTTAATAAAGGTCATTATTAAGTAGTAATTCGATATAAAAATTAGATTTATTGCAGAATGCTTGTAAAATTTAAAATTTTAGAGTTTTTTTTAAAACCTTAAGGATTTTATAAAATATATATATTTTCTTTCAAAATATTTTTTCCAAGCACCTTATAAGGTACTACATAAAACTGTGTATGAGTTTTGTTATGTTGCTGCTCATTAACGTTATATTAATTTTTTTGTTGTGAAACATACAACAATTCTCGAAAAAGCAATGATTTTGATTTTGAATTTTTATAACAAAAATTACTACTCATCTCAGAACTAATTCCATACACAGTTTTACAAAACATATGTTTTAGACTATTTATAAAAAAATTCACATCCCTACTTCAATTATCAAAAACACGTTAGGGCTTTGAATGATAGTATGTGATAAAAAATTCAATATGGAGAAATATCAGTTTGAAGTTTTCATTCCATGAATTGGTTGATATAATATTCATCGAATAGTCTGAATCTTTTATGAAATGTTAATTGGCTTATTTAAAACTACTTACCATAAGAAATTGCAAAAGTGTAGAGCAATTAAACACTATACTAGCATAACGAATATATAGAAGAAAACAAATGAAACATCAATATATCATAAAGTTTTACCTTAATAATTATAAAAAAATAAATACACACATCTCAGTGCTAATTCCATGCTAAGTCTTACAACTTAAATAATACACAACATGAACTATTTTATCTCATTATTTTAAAAGTCCTCGCATATTAAATATTGTACACGAATGAAAACTAACAGTGTTTATAGGTAAAATATATCAAAATCGAAGAATTGCATCTGTGCATTTGTTTAAAGAAATATTTTAAAATATTTTACTTATAATTGTGTTGAATTTCACATATGCATGATATATATACACATATCACCAAAATCAAATACATAAAAATGGTAGAGTTTTGCTATTCTTTCGAATTAGATTTTTAATTATCAGATTTTATAAAAATGAAATTTAGTATTTGTGCTTTGGGAGAATTTTTTTAAAGTTTTAATTCCATTCATAATAATATCATAGAAAGCACACACACCTTTTAAATCTTGACCAAATCCATTTGCTCTTCAATAAACAATACACAAACTAGAATTTTTTGATGAATTGCACAATTCTTTCTGAAAATGATTTATTACTGTATATGTATTTCTACATATGTGCGTCTATAATGTATGTAATTCTACATATGTGTAATCTATGTGCCACTATGTAATTCTACATATGTGTAGTCTATGTGTCACTATGTAGTTCTACATATTTGTAGAATAACTTGTGCGAGGTAGAAAAATAACTAATTCGTTTTTCATCAGGCCCTTTTCTAGCAGATAATCCGAAAAGTGGGTGTGGCAGGTTTGTTTGTTTTGCTGTCCAGCATCAAAAATTGTTCTATAACTTAATAAAAAATGCAGGTGAAGCTTTGAAATTTTGCAGACATGTTTATAATGATTCTAGGTATCATATATGTCAATAAAAATATCGATAGTTTCATAATTCTTTGGGTACAATGTCACCTTATAAAACAAAAGTATACAGTGAAGTTTCAATAATTTTAGGACATGAGTACGCAAATATTCTGAATGTAGTAATATCGTACGAGAAATGTATAAATGGACTCTACGTCGTAAAAACATTTTCATTTGTACTCAAATGCTTCACCTAAAAAGTTTTATGGAAAAGTACGGATAGAATTGAAACAATGTAAACTCGGATTTCTGTTTAGGTTTGAGTAATAGCATATTAATAACACATTTCCATGCAAAAAGATAATTAGCGACGAACCTTGAAATCGAACAAACGTCGAAGTACCTCAAACGTTGGTTGGATGATGACATTGGATCTAGCACCCCCCATTCTCCCAATTTCCACATAATTATAACGTGAAGACTTTGAGGCGTGGGATATTTAATATGGATATGAGGATATTCTACATGAAGGGTCTTAATTGACTGGATGATTCGTGTCGGTGACACTACATGTTTTAGTAGGAGGCAGACGCATGGGACACTAGATTTCAGTAATTTTTGTGGAATTAAAAATTTCTTGTTGTGATTTCTTGCCATTGTCAAAAAATTGCAGGGATGTGTAATATCAGATATTTCCTCCTACCACAGAGTACGCAGCGACCGACTACATCTATCTAATGATCGAGGCCAGGGATGTCTGCTTAGTGTTATCTTAGTGTCTGCTGTCAGTGTTATCAGATAAATGATATTGTGTTAAATAACACTATTCTTAATGTGAGATGTAGAACGCGTATTATTAAAGAGAGCGCAATGGAATTTAATGTTGATGGGAGTTCGCAGCAAGAGAGCGACTCTGCAATTAAGAACATTCCATCGGGTGAACAGCTTCTGCTACATTCGAGAACATTTCAGTTGGACCCTAGAAGTCTAATGAAACATTGTTATGATTAAAAGAGTCATGAATTCATTTGGTAAAAGCTTATGGCAGGATTTGTGTGGGCATACTCCACAAATTCATGGATGTAACTGACAACAAGACACTGCACAAGCTGATGCTAACTTCATACAATGTGGGATGTTGTTACATGACATTTACTGGGTTCTCTGATAAATCTGAACCAATTGGATTGAAATGGTTGTATGAGGAGTGATCAAATGAAAGTGATTCAAAGCATCGCATGCGAACAGCTTTTGATGTATTTTTGTGAAACAAACGGGATATGAAAATGTATGTACCACGCTCGCACGTGTACAAGCCGATGTGTGATAACCGCATTCGTACGGAAGCGGCATCAATTTAAAAGTGGCTGACATGGATGCAACTGCATCCAGAACGGATCAGCGAACTGTAAAAAGCTTTTAACAATGGAAGGGTGGAAGCCGGTGGATATTCATCGTAGATTGATGAGCATGGTGACATACGTGTTTCGAAGCCCTCGTTGACGAAGATGGCGAGAATGTTAAGCAACAGTTGACAGGATTTACCGTGGCCTGGTCAGGCGCACAAAGATGTGACAGAAAAGCTGATTATGCAGATTGACACTGCAATCAAGGGAAATGGACATCCAAAAATTCGTGACGATACATATGAGTCCTAAGTTTCCATAGGTTATGTTCTGAACCGGTTCTATGATCAACTGGCATCGTTCTTTGCGGAAATAATTTGTAACCTTCCTAAGCAATGAGACGCCTATCTAAACGTCATGATTTCTTTTAACACACTTTGTATGCATTTCACACATTAAATATTGTTGTTTCTATCTATGCATCTGTCTAATTTCTGTCGTTACGCATCTCATGGATACACGTCTCGAACACTTTCATTTCAACACCCCTGATATTCAGTTACTTGAAAATCATTTGCAACCATTCATGGGCTATATGTATCCAAACAAAGTTGGAATTTTCAAGGAGGAAAATAAGCCTTGTCACCATTGTCAAATTATTCCCAATTTCTTTGGGAAACCTTCTGGTTTATTTTAATGATACAATAATACGATACTTATGCCTATACAGAACATGATCGAAGATTAGTTGAAGCGAAAAACCTGCATCAGTAACATTTTCGAAATTCGGGATGAATGTAGGGGCAGTATAATTAATATTTCTTCAAAGAGACCCAGTAATTTTGTTGAGTCAATATTAGGGGGTATCCCGTGACTCAAATACTTCCGTGTAAACATTTGTTTTAAAATTTCCATTGTTGAATTTATAAAAGAAAAAATATTTATTAGAATTTGGGGATTTAATTAGATTTGGGAAAACACCCCCTCCCCCGTAAATGTACCATAATATTCTTTTTTATACTGAACATGTTAAAATATTTAACTTTTTGTTATAGTTCTCAGTAAATTTCTTTGAAGTATTTTATTGTTTTAATAATCGTGCGTAATATAGATAAATTACCAACAGCAATTTAAATTACATATAATTTCATCAAATCGTTATTATTAAAGTCATTGAATAAAAAACTCCGGTTAATGGAAAATATAAAGGGTTCTTTTAGTGCTTAAATTTGAAGAAGTATATGAACTACTCGCAATATCAGAAAAAAAGTGAATAAGGGATTCATAAATTATTTGCTATTCAGAACAAGCACATAAAAATGAAAAATTATTCCTGGAATTTGGAGAAAAAAATTATACATTGGATTAAACACATATTGCACTTCAATATACAATGAAAATCCTCAAGTTAATCAAAAGATTAAGAAAATATATGCTAAACCAAACTCGTTTAATATTCACAAATGGTAATTTTTACAATATACTTTTGAATTCTACAGCATCAATGAAAAACTTTAATATTTAAAAGCTCTACTAATTTATTTAAATTAAAATAAATCAATAATACCGAAGATTCAACGTAAAAGGAATATAATTGTTAAAGTGAAATAAGATAAGTAATAGTATGTATATATAATTAAAGTCAATTCTTACTTTGGTCAACAAAGAAAATTTTTCAGGTTATTTAGTTTAATTAATGAATTAATATTTGAAAAAAAATATTAATATTGTGTCATCCACTACAAGTTTTAAAAAATATATTTGAACTTGACTGGCACCATCTATTGTATTTAGTTGTAACTTGGTCAGAAATACCGCAGAAAAAAAATTAAAAATTAAAAAATGAAATTTAATCAATATGAATTAATATTTGAAAAAAAAACTGTATTAACATTAAGTGTTATTCCCTACAAGTTTAAAAAATGTATTTTAACTTTAGTGGATGAAAAACATTATTTTATTAACGATTGAAAATTTGAGCAAGGTATATATATATAGGGAGAGTGTGAACTAATATTGGGAATTAAAAAAGACAATAGCCAATATAGCCAAAAAAAATCCTGTGTTTCATCCCTTTGGCTTAGATCCTAAAAGAAAATACAAGTGGAAATTTTTCCTATTTTTTGACTCATTTCCGATTTTATCTGAAGAGTATCTTAAAGAAGGAAACCACACTTTTTTTGAACGATCAGAATGAGGAAATAAGCCATTAGACCTTTTTTTTAGAATAGGATCTGGAAGTAAATCAATTTTATACTTTCTTGCAATTCTTAGTGTATTTTGTGTGAAGACATTATGTGTAAAATGTATTTTTTATTTATCTTTTTTTATCAGGAAGGAACAATTAGGTACTAAGTTTGCTGAAAGAAGTTAAAAAGAAGTTAATCGATTATAATCACAACAACAGTTGAGCAAGGTGACACAAACTAAAAAACTACTGAAGAACTCTTCAAGGAAGAACACATATAATTCAGTTATATACTTAAATTGATGCAATAAATAGACGATCATACATCAAGTTCAATAAAAAAAATGAATTCTTTTATAGTATTAAATTTTTTAAGTAAGAATAACATCTTTATTTTTGAAAAAAAGTAATTGCCAAAGTTATTTCATTCAATTCGATAATGTAAACAAAAACTCACAATAAAGATTTCAAGTATTTTAAACAAATATTAAAACAGTTCGTTCAACATTACTAAATTATTTTAGCTAAAACTAATTAAGATTGTCCGGCACATGAATTTTTGAAAAATTATCAATTTTGACTTTTTTACATTTTTAAAAAGTTCAAACATTTTTGCTTAAAATGGTACACGATATATAGAAATGCGATAATTAGAAGTGTTTTTATTTATTTTTTAAAAGTAAGCCACTCGCATTGACAAATTACAAATTTTCTCTTTAAAGCCTGTTTTCTCAAAATGCAATATTTTTCTCTTTATGGACCTTTTTCTCAAAACCTTATTAATGTAGGATCCTCAAAATTTCAGTGGTCATACTTTCAACATGTTTACACATTTTAAAGAAGGGAATAAGATATATCTAGTGAACTGTTTCAGATAATGTATTTTTAAACTAATCTTTAAGGAAAAAAATTGGCATTTTTTTAAAAAAATTCTTAATTATTTTAATTTTTAACAAAAAGATAAGATCCTCCATTAAAGTCTTATTGATAGTAAATATAATCTACTGTGAAAATATAATTCATTAGTAGCTAGAAGTTTCTGAGAAAAAGGTACATAAACTTACGTTATTTAACATGGGTTCCTATGGAAGTGCCGGACCCTCTTAACAGCACTGAAATTTAGGAATTAACCCGAGAGCGGGTGAGTGGGGCAGAGATTCCCTCTAGGCTCATGGACTCTTTAATTTTGGAAAAACTGTTTATTGGTTACCCTTGACCTTTTCAGAGTATCCTCGTGTTTGGCAGTCTTCATGAGAATTAAAATGTGTGTAATTGTCATATAGCTCGCTTTTCTAAGAGTGGCAAACGTGTTTTTACAATCTTAAGGTACTTGTGTTGGCTTAGTTCCCAGTGTGGGCACCTCTGTTCCAAAATATTTTCAATGAATATGCTACATTTCCCCCCTGTAAACAACTTAGGGGTTTTGATTGATGTGTTGCACGACTTATTACAGCTTTTTAATGTAAATTAACATAATTGAAAAAAGAACTAGGCATTTGTGATCTCTATTGAAGGAAGTTGAAAATGAACAAGCAACGGAAGAACCTGCTGTATAATAATACATTTATTATAATCTTCATTATAATAACGAAAATAAATTTGAGAAAAGTGATGAACAGGAAACTTTGAAATGTTATCTAAAGACCCATAAGTGTACCACAAGACACAAGGCACGCTGTCAAAAAGACACAAACAAGAAAAATTTCAACATGCTATTCGTCTATCATCAAAGGACAATAGCACTAGAACAACTTGAACAAAATATGACAGTTTTGCCTGCAAATAACGTTCCTGTAATGTCAGCGAAAAGTGTCTACAATCTGAGTCCTGTATTAAAGCCACTCACATTTGAAACTCCTTGGTTCAGTTTGATTGATATTTGTTCTCAGGTTATCAAAGAAAAATTGAAAAGTTTTTAAAAGTAGTTAAGCATATTTTCTCCTAATTAAATTATTCACTGGAGTTACAGTTTTTATCGTGTACAATATAAATAATTAAAAGAAAAGAATAATTGGGGTGACAAAGTTAAATTGTAAAATTAGATTAACGACTTTTTCCTTGCAGTTTCTTACTTTGTCTTAAACGTTAACTAAAAACCGCTTTTGTACTTGTTTGGAAGTTCGCCTAGAACAGGTGGTTTCAAGGAACCAGTTCAGAATTGCTGCCCTTACGTCATCCTCGGATTAAAATCGTTGACCCATAAGGCTTTTCTACAACGGTTCAAATATGTCATACTCGCAAAGGGATAGATAGTGTAAGCTGGATCTTTCCGGACTAACCGCTTTCTAAGGGGCAGTTCCTCAACACACACCTTGATGACACGTGGTCTTGCACTATCGAGCAGAATGATAGCACTTGACTACAGCATCGTACAGTCTGTCTCCTGATCTTCCGCTGCCCGAAGAATCCATCAAATGAAAATGGATTCCATTTCCCCTTTACATAAACCGATATTTAAAAAACCGTTTCTGAGGAATGCTATCCTGGTCTTTTTTATTGGTTAAAAGACTACCATGATTTTATTCTAAACTTCCGTAAAAGAATTCACACACATCCATGAAAATATTCTTGAATTCATTTCCTATAAGCAGTCAAATCAATGACAATGCATTTTAAACTTTTCCCATAGAATTTTCCTTATCTATCGTGTACAGGTTTGAGTTCAGAACCTATTACTGAGGAATGTAAGTCATATTAAATACCGCGTATTGGAATGTTAAAATTTTAGTTCATTTAAGGAGTCATAATGTGTGCAAATAATATTAAAATTATTTAGAGATTTTTTTCTCTACTTCATTACATCTGAAAAAGTAATTGAAAAAAATAAAAAAAAATTGCTTACATTTTAAAATTAAAAAGAAATATTGTTAAATTGTCATTATATTAGATTTAAGTATACGTATTATAAGAAGCTAATTTTGTTTAAGGAGATTAGATAGATTTTTTAATATTATCAATATGCAGTTTTTTCATTTTATTTTATAAAATTCAACTTAAATCAAATTTACATTGCTATTTGTAAAAAAATGCAACACCATGAAGATCAGAATGATCAGAATTAAATGAACTTCGCAGCAAATATCAATTATAGGTTTTTACGTAAAATAGTAAAGTTTCAGAGCCACCGTGCATGTGTGGCGTGCGCAGCGCCCTCTGAACTGATGCTGAAAGCCCATAAATAGATGTTTGTAGCCGGGCGTTGAAAATAGTTAATGATTATTTGTTAGTGGCGAATGTTTAGTGGGATCTAAGTTTACATCCACGGGGAAATTAGGAGAAATACAAACAACTTACGGAGTTTGAAAGATGCAGGATTATCGGCCTTCGAGAAGGAGGATTTTCCTATCGCACAATAGGAGCTCGTGTGCAGTGGAACAGTTCCACCATGATGCGAGTTTGGAAGCAGTGAACCGACGAATACCGAACAACTCGAAAAACTAGTAGTGCACGACGGAAGGTGACGTCAGCGCGTGACGGTCGACTCCTGCTCCGCAAGGCGGTGTATGACCCTACAGCTTCCTCCGGGCAGGTCGCAACACGTTCGTCTACTGCTACAAGTGTACTGTCGGCTTCGTGAATTCGTCGACGTCTACTGTACCATGAATTGCGTTCAAAGGGGACTTTATACAGGATCCCCTTGTGACGAATATTTACGGCATTTTTCCACTAATACTCTCAGGTGTCTTTGTGGATTGTAAATTCGCGTATAATTCCAGTCAGCTCTAAAAGAAAATGGGATATGCAAAGCAGATAGGGTATTTAAGGAGAGCGCTGTGAGTTAGCTTTAAGAAGGCTATTGAGCCAGGAGCAGTAGTGACGAGATTAGGAAGATTCAAGTGGATTGCGAGATTAGAGTATTGCTGTCATTATGCAGATTGCTGTCATTATGCCTTAGAAAGATTGATCTACATGGAGAGAAAGACATACAGCCAGGTGATATATATATAATTTAGTACATATCTGACCACAAGAGTTAATACATAATAAAGTTAGTTAAATTTAAACAAATGTTACTAATTCAAGTTGCGTGTATTTCTCGGTCCTCTAATCCGGTAAACACGTTCGATATTGAGCTTAGTACTTGATTAATTTCATATTTTGTAATTTAATTTAATAGTAAAGGTAAATCCATTTGACGTAGACGTAGTGTTTAATATTTGTAATTAGAAGCTTTCTAATTGAATCTATTGAATAAATATAATTTTGTTATTATACAAATGGCGTCTGGTTATTCTTTTGCTTCAAGTTAATCTTAGTGTCCAGGGTGAAAAACCCTAAGGGGTTCTCACACCTCGCATGGCAAACCATCGACCAACCTGCATTGGGCTCATGAGCACTGAGCCTGGCATGCTGATTGGCTTCAAGTAGTCTTTTCAGATGAACCACGCTTCAATTTGGGGAACCATGATAATGCATTCGTGTTAGACTCTATGCCGATTAATGCTGTCTTCGAGAGTGCGTTATCGAACGACATAGTGGCTTGCAACACCCGGAGTTGTGGAATGTGGTGCGATTCTGAATCATGAGCGATCCAATTTATGAATTGAGGGTAACTCAAGCAACAGGTCTATGAAGTGCTGCACACTGAAGTCATTCCCTTCCTTTAAGGCATCTCTGGAGCTATCTTCAAAAAGCAAGATAAAGCACGCCCACATGTTGCGGGACTTTTCGATGCTTCTGTTCAGCCCAACACATGCAACTTCTTCTCTCCCTTGCCCTGCTTATTCGCGGATATGTCGCTTATTGAGCACGTGAGATTTGGTTGATAGGCGTCTTGCCGTGATTCGCGTTTTGCAGCTTCAAAAGACACTTTTGCTGCTCATAGAAGCAATATAACATTCTCTTCTATAAGCAGATATTCAAAATCTATTTCACTCCATGCCATGTCGTATACCTGCACTTATTGCAGCGCGTGGTGGCTACACTAAATACTGATTTCGACACCTGATATTGTTTTTGCTTTGAGAATTTTAAGTCATTTATTTGTTCTAATACAAATCATTTGTGCATTGAATTTCATTTTTTAATTCTGATGATTCCTTTTGAAAGTGATGCATTTTTTACAAACAGCTGTTTACATAATAATATTGATTTATCTGACTCATACATTTAATATTATATGTTCGTAATTTCATAAGAAAAAAATGGGAAGAAAATTCGGGAATTATATAGTTAAAAAAAAGACAGGGAAAATATTTGTTAATAGTTTGCAATTACTCTGCAAAATGTGCTGTGATTTTCATAGTGGTAGAAAATTATGAAACTAATAAGTGAATCCAAATTATGTTTGTATGCATTATAGTGTAGATTATCAAAACGAATGAAATATGTTTAATAAAAGTATAAGCTATGTTTAAACTTATTAAAAAGTCTAATACATTTGATTGTAGAAAACGTTTCTTTATTGATATAATTGTTAAAAAAAGGAATTAATTACAATTTAAATATTTTGCATAGCATTTAACATATAAGAATCAAATACAGTTGTAAAGTACAGGCTGAATTTCAAAATGATGGACCAATTTAAAATTCATATTATCGAAACTAATACGCTATTACAATAAGTGATACAGGGATATAAAGAAATATACCATTTTTTTTTTTCTGTTACTAATGTTCGACGTAAAATCTCTCTTGTTACCTGTAATCCAGTTCGTTCAATATATTTATAGCATCACACCATCAATATTTCGTAAATACCTACTTGTAATTCTCTGTTTTGCTTGTTGTGCCAATTGCAAATGATACTACCTAAAATTGAATTGTTTCGTAAAATTTTTTCATACCATTTTCTGGGGAATCCCAACTTACAGGGTAGCAGATTTCGTAGAATTTTGTAACGAACAAAACTCTACCTCACCCTCTACACTGCTTCTTCTGAGATGTTTGGTTTTTCTCTGCTTTTCTTTTACACAAGTAAACTGTTTTTTAAATCGATGATACCATCACAGAATGTTCTTTTTGGTTGGTGCTTGGCTTTAGTTTTAGTAGCAAATTTTGCAAGCGTTGCACTGAAATAATAACTGAAAACCCGTATACGCAAAACTATTTTTTCTCCTGTCATTGTCACCATGCTTGATTTCAATCGCAGCGATTTTGAATGTGCTGTTGATCATTGGTGAAAAACTTGGTATATTATCTTTACATTTTGTGTCACTTATTGAGATTACTGGTATTACTTGAGAGATGTTTCTGGAACATATGTTTCAAAATATGATGTTTTAAAATCGGATCTATCAGTTGTGCTCACCTTGTATATAAAAAATACGAATAACTGAACAAAAAACAAACCATTTATCTCTTTGATATATACATTAGAAATCATATTCCAAATACATAGTCATAATCGTTTTTTTTTTTTTTAGTTTATAGAATAGAGTACTGGAAATTGAGTTGCTATAGAAAATCATGTAAAAAAAAGAAAGACAAATGTATTCTTTAAAATTTCTTAATTTAAAATTTATGTATTCTTAAAATAAGAAATGTATAATAAATAATTTTTGCTCATAGTCTTAAAATTTGAATGAAGCATTACTTGAATTTCTGGAACTTGAAAGTATCCAAAAAATTACAAATAAGATATTTTTTTTTAAAAGAAATATTCACACACAAGTACATACAGTTCAATAAACATTATTTTTATTTTTTGTTTTTCTGTAACTTCAAAGAAACTTTTCGTATATTGGGAAAACTGATGAAGATATTTGTTTAAAACTTAAAGACATTGTAAGAATGGATTGTGTGTGGATAATATAACTGTAGCCAAGAAAGGAAGTTCTGCATTTTGCATTTGCATTTGGGCTCACCACTGCTCAGGAAAATGAAGATAGATCTAAAGAGAAAAGAAATAAACCCCGCACAAAGATTTTATTTTGAAAAAAGAAAAAAATAGGGAACATATTTTCTTCCTCTAGGAGAACATTTCTTTTGGGTGGAATTTCTGAATTTTTAGCCTAAATTTAAATATATACTGAATGTTTTCCCAATATCTGGAAAAATGATATCAAATTTTTGAGACCAGCGACACCGTCTGCTTAGCGTACCAAAAAAAAAAATAGTTCTTCTTTTGCAATTGGAGGAAAGTTTAATTTGATTTTTAATTTTAATAATTTAAAGTCACAAAGATTAAATAGAATTTTATCTGGAAAAGTACCCGAGAAATCTGAAATTTTACCTCTTTTATAAAACTTACATAAAATATTGCAAATCTAAATTCTGTTGAATAAAAAAGAATAAAAAACAAATTAAATTGTAAAAAAGATTAACAAATAGGAAGATGTACCTGCTGGTAATAATGGTCAAAATAGTAATCAAATGGACAAAATTGAAAGAATAATCAATTTATCACCCATTTAGGAAAAAATTTGTGGAAGAATAATGCGATACCATCAAAAGTGCTCTAGTTGACTTCTTCTAGAAATTTTAGGTAATATCAAGAACCTTTTATTAAAGTCTCATTCGAAATCAGAATCATAATGTTGCAAATAAGAGAGAGAGAGCGCAAGAGAGAATATTTATTTGAGTTCCCGGTAAAAATATTTGCCGAGAAACGGTTTTGGAACATTGACAAGCTTGTTTATAACGAGGTTTTTGCACTATTTGAATAATGTTAGAATATTTCTTTTGTGCATAGAGTTCAGTTTGTTCGTGGACATCTGTTTATCCCTTCCCCTTAATAAATCTGTCATTCTTCAAAAAAAATTGAAAGTGGTCTTCATTGCTTTTCCATCTGTTACAACAATAAAT